>CM046875.1:211471572-212024072 GCA_025667525.1 Glebionis coronaria
ACCTAGTAACGTGACAACGAGACGAGACAAATGTGACAAGAATTTATTTTGACGAGACCAAGAAAATTTGGCGATTTTTTAGTGGCTACATATTTTGTTTGAACGGGTATTAATTACGTGACGTTGAAGACGGTTTTTTCGAAGGCGTGTATTTATTTTATCTTTTACTAGATAACTTGCTAGTGCTTAATCCTAGAATGAAGACTTGGTTATCTGGTTTCCGGGTTCGGGGTGGATGGTTGATGACTCGGATAACTATCACTTAAAGGGGTTACATTGTTGTACTCAGTGTCACGCGCTTAGTCGACGTGGATGATTTCAAGAGGTGTTGTGCTTATAGACTTCTTCAGTGATGCATTGAGTACTTAGAGATTTCTCCACCGTTCTTCATTCAACAATAGTGCAAGCTTAAGTCACAAGATCGAAGGATTTTTATTCAGCTTCACGTTTGATGTATCTGGTTCATTCTTTCAGTGGTCACTTCAAATTGCTTTCATGTGGTATGGTAAAGGTGGCCATGGAGAGTTTATGAGAAGAGATTTTCGATCAACAGCTGATTCTCACAAAATATATAATTCAGCTTATTTATTATTCTCACGAGATTTCAGGTTCATGTGCGTACAATTTATTGATGATTCCGAGTTTCGAAACCATCAAGGGGGAAGAAGAAGACACATTCAACGCACAACGAGTACACCTGATGAACTTCATACCTTCTTTTGATTTGAAGATATTTCGGGATGACATTTGTCATAGCCGCAGAGAAAATCAGTGTTTTTACTCATGTCGTTATCAATTTCTTAACGGTACACTACTGATTCGAGGTTTAATTGTTTGATTGTTGCAATTAAACGTCATCATTATCCTATATGCATTCCCGGGACTTAATTGACTCTGGTGCATCTCCGGAAGAAGACGTGTGCATTTCCGGGACTTGATTGACTCTGGTGTTACGATGTCAACTTCATGTATGGGACAGAGTGTCCACTTCAGTATTTGAGCTTCATAATTGGGATTGATTTACCTTCTTCAACTATGTGGGGGAAGAAGTGTCTTGATTCTTTCTGGTATGCATAACTTGAATTCTCAGGGGGAAGAAAAATTCAGAAGAATTATTCAAGCGTGAGAAGAAAAGTTGTTGATCTACTTGGTGTGCCCCAGACTTTCAATCCCTCTTAGCAACATTATCATGTTATATGATGGGATTTCCTAGTTAGATTCCGCTGTGCGCTTAATCATTCTAAGCTTTATTGAAAGCTTTGAAGTTGCTTACGAGGATTTTTGACTTAGGGGGAAGCTATTTAAAATGCTTCTACATCAAGTTTACGTGGCATGAATTAGGGGGAAGCTAATTCAGAAGCTTCTCCTTAACCAGAAGTGTATGGGTTACTTAGCTCATGCCGTTACAGTATTTCTACTACAAGTTAAAGATGAGTCGTTTTGAAGTCAAAGGCCTCAGAAGACATCATCAGCATTGGATGCTTCATGGAAGCTCTTGTTCTTAATTATTTTGTACTTGATAGGTAGAATATTGTAAGGAATTCTACACGTTGTCCCATGGGGGAAGATTGTTGGAAACTTACTTTATGTGACGACATTTAAGAATTCCCGTTAGTTATCATAGTCACGCACATTTAGACTAGACTAGGCTCTTTGTAAAGTGCGTGACTATATATACCCCTCCTTATCTTCCAAGGAGGGGTGTTGATTGTTATTTTATTCATTTGGGAATACACACATTTTACTCTCAACCTCTCTTTCTCTCTCTCTAAGCCAACAATGGCTTCCACCACCACTTACCACCACATTAGACCACCGGATAGCATTTAGCTTTTCTACACTTACAACGAGAAATTAAATTTTCTCGGACACGAGCTTACATTAAAACCATTCAAAGGTTTTAAGCTCGTGTAAATGACTTACAGTTAAATGTCAGACTGTAACTCGAACTTAAAATAAAGGAAAGATTATCTTTTATGATAACTTATCCTCTTAACGAGAAATTCACCTTTCTCGGTCATGAGCTTGTATTAAAACATTCGAAGTTTTAAGCTCAGAAAGGAAAGTGTATCTTTTAAATAAGAGAACTTTTCCTCGTAACGAGAAATTAACCTTTCTCGGTCATGAGCTTTCCGTTAAAACAGTCAAAGTTTTCAAGCTCATGAACACGACTTCTAAGTAAATGTCAGCTTAGGACTCGTTCTTCAGATAAAAGGAAAGTTTATCGCCGATGATAAACTTATCCTTAAAAACGAGAAGTTTACAACTTCTCGGACTTGAGCTTCCTAAGATATTCCGAATCTTAAGCTCAAGTAATTGTTTTTCAAAACTTTGAACACAATTTTTCAAGAATTTTTCAAAAGGCTTTTCTAAATCTTTCAAAATTGTGTGTTCAAAAATGTTTTGATAAAAAGAGCATGTCTTCTGGAATCGATAATATTTACGAACCTAGAAATGTCATTCAATAATGACACGGGGTTGTAAATAAAGTTCGAGCAGAAGTTCAAACTTTTAAAACATGCTCAAAATGGTTTGCTATTATGTCCAATAGTAACCCGCTTTTCACTTTGAAGTCAAGCATTTCACCGGAAAGCTTTGACTTCAGAATCCGAAGTTATCAACCCCACAATCCAAAGTTCGTTCCAATTGATATCTACATACTCGACGATGCGACTACTCAAACGGTGACTACAGCTCTTTCAATAGAACACGGGTCAACAATTGAGGGGGAGCAATTGTCCAGCATTCAGAATCCTTGATGCCGAGAGTGCCAAGTTCACATATTGGTGTTAAGACAATGATATCAATCATACACATGGAGTCAAGAGATAACTTCAGAAGTTACGAGGAAGACCAACATTCGTGAACAAGAACCACGTGCTTCTTTCATATGATGTTCTCCATCATTCAGGTCCAACCTCGTAATTGCTAATCTTGTGAATTCATTATCATATATGATCTTTGCACGTGATAAATACCTTACACTTGTGTTTAAAAGGTATTTAATTTACGTTTCAGCACACCCTCATTAATTTGAGGGGGAGCTTGTGTAATTCATGAAGATAATTGGACTTGCATTTTTCTTCCCAAATTTTCTTAAAATGCTATTAAATCAATTGATATTAAAAACATCGATTGGGTTAATATTTTTAATATGGGGGAGAAAATGTGATTTAATATGGGATATGATCAATCATAAATGGTTTGACTTAAAGTGATAGCTCATCCCGACATGTGCAAAATGTTTTCGGATATCGTGGCATATGTTAAGGGGGAGCAAAATGGATTTGCACTTCAAAATGGATTTCATGGTGACATACACTTACCCAAAACATCTCTATTCACGACGGTGAAGATTGTGGTGACATAAGGATGGTAGGATAGGTTAAAGTCCAATGATTTCTCTAGAACCGGAGGAATCTTCCCAAGGACATTCCATAACTAGAAATAGTAGTCCTTAGGAAAGATGGAGAAAGATTGTGAACGTAGCTGAATGCCGACCAAGTACTTAAGTTAGCACTGGAACAATCACAACAAGGTGCTAGTGATGACGTATTGGTAAGCATTGAAGGGGTTGAAGAATGAAAAAGAATTGTAAATATAAAGGGTGTAAAGAAAGAAGCCCTCCTTACAACTTTAGGCAGAAACCGGGTCAATACATATGCTATTGAGATCATTTTTGTTAATGATTCTCGATATTGAAGAAAGACATCATGGACCCAGTGATGCAATGTACAACCCTTCCTAGCTAACTCAAATATCTCTCAAAAGGTATTTGTTTTAATCACACAGAGATCAACACATTATCTATTGATTTATTCACTCCGAATAAATTGGTATTGAAAAGGTGGCACTCCTCTCCAGCCTCCGATCACTAAAAATCCAAAATGCACGATCGAGTCTAGAGCCATTTGAGATCATCAAATATCTCATTAGGACACACTTTCATTATTCCTTGCTTCTTCACACACTGTGAAAAATAAGAAAGATCTTAAGAGTCCTACGCAAAATCTTCATGATCTTGCCTGAACATCCGAGTAATACGAAAGTATTTACAATGAAGATGGAAATCCTTCTTGAGCGAATATCAAAAAGCTCATGGTAGGTGACTTGTGCGATTCTTTATGAATCAAACTTGTGATAACTGGAAAGCAACAGTGGTTTAATTCTTAAATGAATTTAAACACGTTCCAGGCCTCTACGCAATATCTTAGTGATCTTGCCAGAACATTCAGAGTAATACTATTAAGTATTTACAGTGACGAATGGAAATCCTTCTAGTGTTAACATCAAACAGCACTTGGTAGGTAACTTGCAAGATTCTATATGAATCAAGCTAGTGACAACTGGAAAGCAACGATGGTGCGGTTCTTAATTGAACTTCACTTGTTCCAGGAACATGAATTGACGGCTTCAAATCATGCGGATAATATTATCCAAATGATTCACTCTTTACGTTCGCAGTCAGCTTTGGACGGTCGAGTAAAGAGAACGGGTTTACCCGCGAAATCTTGTCAAGGAGGTTCTTTATTGAAACTACCTGCCACAAGTACGATATTTAATATCGTCCAACGGTCTTCACCGACCGGAGGTAAAATGCTACCGAATTAGAATGAAATGTTCAAGGCCATTTCATCCGTGTATATTGTTTGTTGCTAACTGTTTTATGCAGCGTAACAAGAAGGTGGCATTGCGGTGTACAATCCAGAAGAAGTCGTCACCACATGCTTATACTACATACAACTAGTACTTCAACAAATTCAAGAAAGCCTGAAGGTCATGTCTTCCGCTGTATCAAACTCTGAAGCTTTCAAGAATTTAAAAGTATAAGTATGTGGAACATGAAGTCACAAAGAGGCAAATATCACAAGTGAAGAATGCACAAGGTCAAGGCAAGGAAACATGCTCAAGACTAAAGTCAAAGATCACATCAAGCATATTCACAAGAACAAGATCGAAGACTCAAGCATAGATGCTAGGTTTAAGATTTTGTAAAAAGATGTGACCTCCCTTAGGGGGAGATTGTTGGAAATACGTTTTTCCCAATAAAGTCTCGGTCACATCTTAGTTAGCATAGATCACGAGTTATAGACTATTTAGAACTTTGTTTCTTGGAGCGACCTCCCTTAGGGGGAGATTGTTAGAAATACGTTTTTACGTATTTATGAAGGATCGGTCGCTCCAACGATAATTATGTAATGGGCTCGTGATCTATTTAATTATTGTATAGTCCATATAGCCCACATGTAGGGTGGGCTATATATATCCCCTCCTAGCATGTTAGGAGGGGTGGTTGATTACCATTTTCAATTAATCATATTCCATTTTCACTTTCTCTCTCTAACTTCTCTCCCTTCTCTCCTTTCTCTCTCTAATCCCTCATCTCCTTCCTTCATTTCCTTATGATTATCATCTAAATCAACCAACCTAATCCATCAAATCAATCACATAGAATAGGCCATTAATCTCGTAGACCTTCACTATTTTTAGAAACTTATTTAATTAAGGCAGCTAATCTATTTATGGAAACTTTCTATTTTTAGAAACTTATTTATCTTAAGCAGTAAATCTATTTTTGGAAAATTTTTATTTTTGGAAACTTTCTATTTTTAGAAACTTTCTATTTTAGGAAACCTGCTATTTTTAGAAAGTTACTTATTTTTACACAACAAATAAAATAATACATGAAATACAAGAAATACTTAAACAGAATAGACAGAATACATGATAAACACAGTATAAAGCTTAAATCAGTAAAACATGACATGAACATATAAAACAAGCTAAGACATGATATAAAACACGTTACGTACTTAGTAATCAGATACTTATACACATATGTATTTATGTAGCATTAGTGATACCGAAGTAGGACTCTCTTCCATTCGTCTTCTTCGTTCACTGGACACAAGGTACGGATACTCCGTCCTTGCAGTATGGACATTCTTCCTTATTAGGATTCCCCGTATGCAGCCAACTGTTTTCCCCAGTATATGTTTTATATGTTTTTGAATTGCTTATGTTTAATTAGAATACCTAAAGCAATATACATGCATGACCAGTTTCACCTAGTTATGGAGGTACCATAACCATAACACTGGAGGCACCAGTGTTATGACTTCACCACGACGGAGTGATAGCTCCTGGCGTCCCTTCAGCTTTTGGCTATATTATTATTATCAGGTGGGGCGTATGGGTGCATCCTAGTTTACATGTTTCAGTATATTATTCAGGTGAATGTGGTGTGTGCCTTGCATCCTTCACAAGGAGCTGATCCCTCCTACCCAAACCAGTATATTAAATTAGAGGCAGCCCCTCTAATTTGCATGACGAGGTCACCCCTCCAAGTATTCATGCACGTGGATAATTCATGATCTATATTGGCTAATGGTAAATATGTTAAACAGTTTTTACAAGATTAACATAAGGCTTTTCAAACTATAAAACCAGTTTTACTAAGATATAACCAGGTTATCCAGGACATAGTCGTTTCCGCTGCTTCATGCTTATATGCTTATATTATTCATGCTTTACTTGTATATCCGTGCACTGAGTGTTATGCTCAGCATTTTTCCTTTTCATGTTCCCAAAACGGCAGGTACTCAGGGACGCTCATAGACTTTAAGCGTACGTGCATATGGATTGGAAGCTTCCTAGCCTTCTTTACTTTATGCATTTCTTTATACTTTGATACTCATTTCTATGGACATTGTTTAGTCCTTTCATTTACAATACTTAAGTTTGTGTGTGATGAGTTCCACTTTTGGGGTACCGATGTTTGATTCCGGTATTTCCTTTATGGTCATGTAATGTTTTATACATTTATCCTTGTATGCTTTGATGACACGCTATAATCACGCGTGACATTTCATTTATCAAAATAGGATGTTATAATTATGGTATCAGAGCCAAGGCTTCGGCATGTAGGCTCTCAAAACACGACCTGTGATTAGTGGGTAGTCACTATGGTCTTCCTAGAACTGACAGTCGGTTTTCATGCATTCATCATTTTCATGCATACATATATAAGTCATTGTCGCAAGTTTATGACTAAGTAATGGTTGGTACAGGACTGGCCCTATTTAGTTGCATGTGTTTTATCGAAACTTTTAAATTAGGGACCGACCCATTAGCGTCCCCTCGCCATGTCTTTTGTTTTGAGTGAACTGACCATAGGCGTTCACTCTCGCGCATACAAAAGTTTTCATAAAACTGCATCATGCATTCATGTACTAGTTTTCCTACATAAAATTTTTCTCATGATTTATTGGTATAAATTTTTTTCATGTATATAGTTTATGTTTTAATCAGTTTAATCATGTATTTTATGTTATACTGTCAAATGGTTCTCACACGCGAGCAGGAACAACTCAATGCAGCAATCCAAGCTGTAATGCAAGCTATGCTTCCTCAGCTGAGGAACAAAATCAGGTCTGAGGTTCAGGCTGCCAACAACCAACAGCAACACCCAGTACCTCCTCCTCCTCCTCCAACAACATTGGTCACATGGCTGGAGAGATTCAATAAGCTCTGCCCTCGAGCTTTCGAGAGAATAGATAGCCCCAGTGAAGCTGAAAGCTGGTTGGCTCACATTGAGAAGATCTTTGATGCTATGGGATGTGAACCCGTCTTCAAGTCGAGGTTAGGACGTGCTACTGATTTGAAGGTGATGTACTATCATGGTGGATGGCACTGAAGCAGTCTGAGGGAGGTGATAATTGGGTGGCTGGTTTGACTTGGGCTCAGTTCGGGGATTTGGTGATGGGATAGTTCTTTCCCAAGGCTGAGCAAGACAAGCTGAAGAGGGAGTACCATGGGATCCGACAGAGAGCTGGGGAAAATAGCAACTGTGACATTCGTCAAATTTCCATCTTAATTTATTCATGTAGTACGAGTATTTTAACTGTTTACCGACGAGTTGTCGACATGAACGTGTTAATTATTTTGCTTTGCGGACAAAGCCCTTTTTAGGGAGAGCATATGTAACATCTCGAGTATTCGCGAGTATTAAGTTGAATGCAATACACAAGTTTGTGAGCGTTTTATGTTTTGCCGTACGTTTATTTGATATAGTTATTAAGATTACGTGACGTCTCGCACAATTGTTTTGTTTTGGGATGGTATGTCAAACGGTTTTAGTGTCATGTTTATTCAGTCGCGTCTAAACATAACCATTGTGAACCCGAGTCGAGTTGTATAAGCTGTCACAGCAGGTACATATATTAAGTATAAACCTTCATTTATATTTACTACCAAGCTTGCCTTACAAGAGTCTCAAATTTCTGTCACATGTCTAAACTACATATAAACTTCATAGTTTATTGCCTCACTAAAGGACAGCACACATGCCTAGTTTACCCCTTTTGGGTATATCACAAGTTAACATTTTCAGCATGACACTAACCCTAGACTAACAATACAAGTTTATATACAAACCCAAAGTTATCCAAGGTCCAAATACAAGTTTATCACTGTCCAAATTACAAACACCAAAAATCTGCACAAGTCTTTCCAAATACAACTTCTGGGTAGAGTGAAGATTTGGTCCAGCCGACCCACACGTCGCGTCAAACCTGCAAAACCGAAAGTCTTCATCCCGTCCGAACCTGCAAAACCGAACATAGCATCCCCATTGTGAGTCTTTTGTCTTTTCGTCTTTCCTTATGAAGTCCTATATGTGCTTGTTTTGTACGAACCTGCGAATAAACGAATCAATGTGTTAGTCATTGAAATGGTCTTATTCTTTTACTAAAAACTAAAATTGGTCAAACTTTATAACTAATACAAACATGTATATGATTTTACTTTGCTGTCAACCAAACCGAGACCCGATTTAGACCAAACCGAGACCCGACTTAGAACCAAACCGAGACCCATGTCCAACCAAATCAAGACCACAATCAAGAACCAAACCGAGACCCAATTAAAGGCCAAACCGAGACCCAATTAAGACCAAACCGAGAATCAAATCAAACCAACCAAGTTCATACTTTCTGCCAAAACTATCAACAATCATTACCATCTAAATCAAATGTCTTAACCAATTTTTATTTTACAGAAAACATCCTAAAAACCATTAATCTTGCCGCGGGTATACAACCCCCAATTCAAATCGAAACCCTAATTATTTAAAAACCTTTTTAAACATCTAATTAACATTTGCCACATTTCAGAAACATCACATAAACATGAGAAACAGTCGAACATAAAAACCCCCAATTTTTATGAAAACCCTAGATCGAATTTTTATTAATTAAAACGTTAATTAAACCTAATCTAAACCCAAACCCCATAATTAATTTAATTGAAAACGTGTTATACAAAAACCCCCAAATGACCGAAACCCTAATTTTTATAAATCGATTTTATATTGAAATTAGTTTGATTTTATAATAGAAAACATCAATTAATTGTGTTTAAACCCGAGTTTGATGAAAACCCCCAAATATTTCAAAACCCTAAATTCATTTATTTTCAATCCGAGAACCATATGATTCACAACAACTTTATACAAGTCAATCAAACCCACTGATCTTTATTAAGTCGAAAATCAAATAAGTTTTTTAAAAGAAATAAAGGAAAAACAAACTTATCTTGATTTCTGGCTATTGATTCACGAAACCGCAAGGAAGAACACATCAGAAAACCCAATCGGTTTGATGTGGGGATTAAACCCCACATCTCACGCGATCTAAACACTCAGACCACCCATACATGATGGTTATATCCCAAATGATTAGATATTAGCCATGGAAAAGGATTGAACCGATCTAGATTCAAGAGAGAGAGAGTTTGGGGCGGTGGAGATAATATCGAGGGAGGAGAGAGAGTTAACTCTCTGATATGGGAAGTTGTGTGTGTAAACACACGTTATGTACTCCCTCCGTTCCTTGTTTATTCCGCCAGTGGGCCGGGCCGGGTCTAATGACCCTTGGGCCGGTTGGTGTGTAAAGATATTGGACCCAATTTGGGCCTTGTGTATTTATTTAGTTTAGTTATAAGCCCAAAACGAATTTTGTAAATTTAAGTTATAATTTAACCCGCGAAACCCGACCATTTAATAAACCGACTTTTATTTATCGTACTTTTCCGTAAATCGTACTTTTTCATAAACGTATGGTTTCGTCAAGCACAACTAGGGTGTCGTGTCTTAATTTATATAATTTTTCGTATCGTAACCCGATTCTCATAATTAATTAGGTCGCGGCTAGCGTAACCGTACTCTCGAGCTATTTTATCTTCGTTCTCTTTGCTGAATTTACGAGGTGAGTTTATAGCCCCATACTTTACTATTTTCACTGCTTTTTGGGGTGAGACATTGCTTGATTTTAACGTGTGAACACAAGTGCATTTACTGATTTATATATTAGTCTAAGTCCCACTAAAAACCCAGTTGCTTTGGCCCGTGAATCGTGAACCGTTAATTACTTTGTGTAAGCGCGAATGTAATGGATAGATCTATCGGGATTGACGTCCCTGTCTGTCTTGTCCAACAAGGGGACAAGCGGGCACAGTTTCATTTGAGTCTGAGATAGGATGTCGTGGGTTTAGGCATCTAGTTTGGGCTACATTTATATGATTATACTGCCGGTGTTGTTAACGCTTCGGTGTCACGAGCTTAGACTGTAATAAATACTTTTGGGATGACTTTGTATCTGTTATATTGTCATCACATTTGGGAAAATCTTGTGGTTCATTAAACATTTCCACTTAACTAAACCTATGAACTCACCAACTTTATGTTGACACTTTAGCAATGTTTTTCTCAGGTATTAAGAAGGAAGATGCTAAATGAGGTCTCATGCATTGTCGTCATTTCTTTGAAACAACGATCATTTGTACCATTTGAGAAAACTATGTTTTGTATCCGTATTCAGTTTTATGCTTCCGCACTTTGTTAAAACTATTTATTTTATTAATTACAAGTGATCTATTTTCCGAACGTCTCATTTAGAGGTCGTTCTTTGTGACTATGTGCGTATGATAATCATGACGTCACCACTCCCTTGTCGCCATTATACTCTGATATTTTGGGAGTGTGACAGATTGGTATCAGAGCCTGGTTATAGAGAACTAGGTTGCATTTAGTAACTCTAGACTATAACTGCTCTATGTTTAATCGATTATCATACAGATTGTAAGTATTAAGTATATGTAGATACATAAGTAATAAATGGGATACATGTGAATTAACAATTACGAGGTATATTTACATGGGTTACATGTGCAACAACAAAATCTGAATTATGTTATATGGGATACATGTGGATTCAACAATGATTGCTATGTTATGTTAATGTCCTTTTTACGGACTAATTTTATAAGATATTTACATACATTTATTTTGTTTATGATTACAGCGATGTCTTCATCCGATGAGTCCACGTCTACAGGAGCGTACTACAACCGTAGTTCACAGTCGACCATCAGTTCATCAGTAGGACTACCTAGAGGATCGCCGTCAGGATATCCGTGGTACCGGATGGTTTCAGATGACGATATAGAGAGAGAGACTGAGGAGGTTCGCCATTCACCGATCCGTATTCCTGATGCATCAGCTGACGATGTGCTTAGCCTAGAAGGCGGAGGAGAGGATGACTTAGACACTGACGTGGTGCAGTCGCCAGGTCAGACATCAGTGACTGGAGATGAGACGGTAGAGGAGACAGAGCATGATGAGATGGAGTTTACAGATGGGGAAGGAGAGCCTATGGAGGTCACAGACACTGAGGACCCTCCTACTGCATATGCCGCTACTCCTGAGGTTTCCCTGGCACACATCTCCTCATCTTCATCTGAAGACGAAGGAGAAAGGACTGCTATTCCTGCTCCAGCACCTGGTACTCTACCTTTCTTCTATGTGAGACGACGTCTTCGGGGGAGAGCTGCTCGACCACCACTTTCACCTTACCGACCCCTCATACCTTTCACTGCCACTGACAGGCATGCAGCCCGCACACCTGCCAGTTCTGTCCCAGAGACACCATTACTACTACCACCACCAGAGACTGTACCTGCAGTGTACCAGGAGATGCTTACAGACGCTGGTATCTCTACAGGACCGAGAGCTACGACTCCTCTTCCTAGGAGAGCTACGTCGACGGTGGTGATGCTTGGGGCGGCAGATGGATGTGTGACGACACGGTTGAACAGGTTGGAGGATGCTGTAGAGGCTTTAGGTGAAGAGTATAATGAAGTGCAGGATAAGTTGGAGGCACTGGCGAAGAAGAGTCCAGTTAGGGATGAGACAGTGTTGACAGTATGTGTGACCCGTCTATGAGGACAGCTTCTTACTGTTCTTGATCAGATGGAATCCATGCCGAACGCTCGTCTTGAGGAGATTGAGAGCCTGATGACCCGTTGGGGAGTAGAGCCATTGGTGGAGACAGGCGGACTGGAGGCACCAGTGGATGACCCTGTTGCAGATCTGGATAAGAGGTTTAGAGCCGCTTGTCATGATACCGATGTTAGACTGAGAGATTCCCAGGCTCGTGAGCTCGTGGTTGAGAGGAGGTTAGCAGAGTTGGAGAAGGAGCTTCATCAGCGCCGTGAGGGCACTAGTTAGATTTATCTTGTACCATCGACCTATCCCTGTATGACCACTAAGCTTTGAAGTTTGTCTTAGCTAGTTGGTATTTTATTTTCTTTTATTATGTTATGACAAACTATGATGTACTATCAAACGATTCCATGAATGATATTATGAGTTGCAAAAATTGTGAGATCATTATATATTGTGTATTATATCCTGGAGCATTTCATAATTGTGTTGTGTGTGCCATGCATGTTATGTCTGGCAAAAACTCATTATCCTATTACCTTGTTAGATTATGGCGCCAGTTAGAAGATCCGAAACGCAGAATCCGCCAGCCGCTACCGGTGGAATCGACACCGCCATGTTAAGCCAAATGATAGCCGAACGAGTGGCCGAGGCACTCGCGACCGCTGAAGCAAATCGTACAGCTAGCACACAGGAGGAGACCAACCAAGGAGCTACTAATGCTGTTGCACGGACTTGTACCTACAAGGAATTTCGTGCAGTTACGCAAGTAAGTTTCCGCGGTACTGAAGGAGCAGTAGGATTAACCAGATGGTTTGAGAAGCTAGAATCCCAATTTGGGATTAGCAATGTCGCTGAAGCCGACAAGGTGAAGTTTGCGTCAAGCACGTTAGTGGATGGTGCTTTGACTTGGTGGAACGTCTATGCTCGTGCAGTGACCATTGACGTTGCCCAAGCGACGCCCTGGAGTGAATTTAAAGCTATGTTTGTGAGGAAATACTGCCCACGAAATGAAGTCAAGCAGATGGAAGTTGAGCTGTGGAACCTGAAGGTCAAGGGTACTGCTCTTACTGCTTACAATCAGCGCTTTCAAGAGCTGATCTTGTTATGTCCGGAAATGGTGCCCAACGATGACCGATTGTTGGAGCGATACATTGAAGGACTACCTTTGAGCATCAAAGGGAATGTGACTTCATCCAAGCCGACTGATTTGCACGAGGCAATCGACATGGCTCAGAGTCTGATGTACCAATTGGTACAGGAGTTGGGAGAAAATACTGGGGATAAAAGAAAGTGGTCTGGCAACCACTACAACAACAATACCAACAACAGCAACAATCCAAACAACTACAACCAGAACAAGCGACAAGAAGTAGCAAGAGTGTTTACTGCTGGACAAGGAAATACTGGGAACTACGCTGGAAGACTTCCTTTCTGCGGAAAATGTGGCCGACACCACGAAGGAGCAAGTCCCCCTACGTGCTACAATTGTGGGAAGGCGGGACATAAGGCAAAGGAATGTCGAGCACCACCTCGTTCTACTAATCAAAGAGGATCTGGAACGCAAGGTGGCCAAGGAGCAAATGTCACTTGCTTTGGATGTGGAGAGAAAGGTCACTACAAGAACAAATGTCCAAGCAGTGGGAACCAAGGTCGTAGTAACCAGATTCGAGGGAATCAAAATCAGAACCAAGGGAACCAGAAGCAGAATCAAGGGAACCGAGGAGGGAATAACCGAGCCACAACTAGTACTCCTGGAGGATTCACGGCACCTAGCAAAGTGTATCATCTCTGTGCTGAAGCTGCTGTGCAAGACAACAATGTTGTGACTGGTACGTTTCTAGTCAATAACAACTATGCTTCAGTACTATTTGATTCTGGTGCGGATAGGAGTTTTGTGTCATCTATATTTAGCGAACGCCTAAATGTTACCCCTACTGCGTTAGACGTTAAGTATAATGTAGAATTAGCCGATGGGAAGTCAGTAACCACCGACGTTATTCTGAAAGGATGTAGTGTAAGGCTACAAGGTCGTTCGTTTAGCATCGACCTACTCCCTATAGAATTGGGAAGTTTTGACGTCATCATTGGAATGGATTGGATGTCGAAGCATCACGCGGAGATTGTATGTCATGAGAAGTGTGTCCGTGTTCCTTATGGAAATGACGTACTCATCATACAAGGAGAAAGAAGTGGAGTGAAGAATGGATCAAGATTGGAAGTCATCTCATGTATCAGGACTCAAAGATACATTGAGAAGGGATGTCCGGTATTCTTGGTTCAAGTAACACAAAAGGAAGGAGAAGAAGATCGCGAGAAGAAGGTGGAAGATGTACCGATCGTTAGAGACTTTCCGGACGTATTCCCAGAGGATTTACCCGGACTACCACCAGCACGACAAGTGGAGTTTCACATCGAGCTTACACCAGGAGCCGCGCCTGTTGCTAGAGCCCCATACCGTCTAGCACCGGCCGAGATGACAGAGTTAGCTGAACAGATAAAGGAACTTTCTGACAAAGGTTTCATTAGACCAAGTTCCTCACCTTGGGGAGCGCCGGTCTTATTTGTCAAAAAGAAAGATGGATCCTTTAGAATGTGTATCGATTACCGAGAATTGAATAAGCTGACGATAAAGAACCGCTACCCATTGCCGAGGATTGACGATCTTTTCGACCAATTGCAAGGATCTAGCATATACTCGAAGATCGATTTAAGGTCAGGATATCATCAACTAAGGGTTAGAGAGGAAGACGTTCAGAAAACGGCTTTTAGAACCCGGTACGGACACTACGAGTTCCAAGTTATGCCTTTCGGTTTGACAAACGCACCTGCGGTATTCATGGATCTCATGAACCGAGTTTGCAAACCATACTTGGACAAGTTTGTGATTGTATTTATCGATGACATTCTTATCTATTCTCGTAATGAAGAGGAGCACAAGGAACATTTGAAGACCATATTAGAGCTGCTAAGGAAGGAGAAGTTATATGCAAAGTTTTCCAAATGTGAGTTTTGGATAAACACAGTGCAATTCCTTGGGCATGTGATCGACAGCAGTGGTATTCACGTTGATCCTGCTAAGATCGAGGCTGTAAAGGATTGGGCGACTCCAACAACACCCACGGAGATTCGTCAATTTTTAGGTCTTGCTGGTTACTATAGGAGATTCATTGAAGGTTTCTCCAAGATAGCTAAACCAATGACGGAATTGACTCAAAAGGATAAGAAGTTTGAGTGGAAGGAAGATCAAGATTTGGCATTCCAGACGTTGAAGCAGATGTTGTGTGAAGCACCTATACTAGCCCTACCCGAGGGTAATGAAGACTTTGTGGTGTATTGTGATGCATCCATAAAAGGGTTAGGTGCAGTACTGATGCAAAGGACTAAGGTCATAGCTTACACATCAAGACAACTAAAAGTGCACGAGAAGAACTACACAACTCATGACCTAGAGTTGGGAGCAGTGGTGTTTGCCTTGAAGATTTGGAGACACTACCTTTATGGTACTAAGTGTGTTGTATTCACTGATCATAAGAGTCTACAACATATTTTGAATCAAAAGGAACTCAACATGAGACAACGACGTTGGCTAGAGTTGCTCAGTGATTACGATTGCGAGATCCGTTATCACCCGGGCAAGGCAAATGTCGTGGCCGACGCTTTGAGTCGAAAGGAGAGAGTTCTTAGGGTGAAGGCTTTAATGATGACCATTGACTTAGACCTTCCATCCTTAATTCTCAAGGCTCAGAAAGAAGCAGTCGAGGAAGAAATTCTCAAGACTGAAGATGTTGGAGGAATGATAAAGAAGTTGGAAGCACGTTCGGATGGAACGTTATGCCTTGATAATAGGAGTTGGTTACCATGCCATGGTGACCTACGATCCTTGATTATGCATGAGTCGCATAAGTCAAAGTACTCCATACATCCGGGATCTGATAAAATGTATCATGATCTGAAGATGTTGTATTGGTGGCCGAACATGAAGGCGGATAT
Source organism: Glebionis coronaria (assembly GCA_025667525.1). Lineage (NCBI taxonomy): Eukaryota > Viridiplantae > Streptophyta > Magnoliopsida > Asterales > Asteraceae > Glebionis > Glebionis coronaria. The sequence goes on from CM046875.1 coordinate 211,487,846, forward strand.
TGCTACATACGTTAGCAAGTGTTTGACTTGTGCCAAAGTCAAAGCCGAACATCTGAAACCATCAGGATTATTGGTCCAACCCGAACTGCCAGAATGGAAGTGGGAAAGGATCACTATGGATTTCATTACCAAGCTACCAAAGACCGCAGCCGGATTCGACACGATTTGGGTAATCGTCGACCGACTCACCAAATCGGCTCATTTCCTACCCATCAAGGAGACTGATGGAATGGATAAGTTAGCAAGGACATACTTGGAGGAAGTAGTCACGAAGCACGGTGTGCCTGTGTCTATAATCTCCGACCGAGACAGCCGATTTACTTCGCAGTTTTGGAAGTCACTACAGAAGGCATTGGGAACGCAGTTGGATATGAGCACTGCGTATCATCCCCAAACTGACGGTCAAAGTGAACGGACCATTCAAACCCTAGAAGATATGCTGAGAGCTTGTGTGATTGACTTTGGAAATAGATGGGATAGACACCTACCTCTGGTGGAATTCTCATACAACAATAGTTATCACACTAGCATTAAGGCAGCGCCGTTCGAAGCACTGTATGGTAGGAAGTGTCGTTCACCCGTGTGTTGGGCAGAGGTCGGTGAATCACAACTCACTGGACCCGAGATCATACACGAGACTACTGAGAAGATCTTTAAGATTAAGAGCCGTATGCAAGCCGCAAGAGATCGACAGAAGAGTTATGCTGATATGAGATGCAAACCTCTTGAGTTTAAGGTTGGTGATAAAGTTATGTTGAAGGTCTCACCTTGGAAAGGTGTGATTCGCTTTAGAGAGCGTGGAAAGTTAAATCCTCGTTACATTGGACCCTTCAAGATTATAGAGAGGATTGGTCCCGTAGCCTATCGTTTGGAATTACCTCAAGAACTTAGCCGAGTGCATAATGTGTTCCACATTTGCAATCTGAAGAAATGCTTAGCTGACGAAGCACTCGTTATCCCTTTGGAGGAGATTCAACTCGACGACAAACTCAACTTTGTAGAAGAACCCGTAGAAGTTATGGACCGTCAAGTTAAACAACTCAAGCAAAGCCGCATACCTATTGTGAAAATCCGATGGAACGCGCGTAGAGGTCCAGAATATACGTGGGAACGTGAAGATCAATTCAAGAGCAAGTATCCTCATCTTTTCGCTAACCAACCTACTACAACAACGTCTTGATTTCGTGACGAAATCTCTAAAACATGGGAATACTGTGACATTCGTCAAATTTCCATCTTAATTTATTCATGTAGTACGAGTATTTTAACTGTTTACCGACGAGTTGTCGACATGAACGTGTTAATTATTTTGCTTTGCGGACAAAGCCCTTTTTAGGGAGAGCATATGTAACATCTCGAGTATTCGCGAGTATTAAGTTGAATGCAATACACAAGTTTGTGAGCGTTTTATGTTTTGCCGTACGTTTATTTGATATAGTTATTAAGATTACGTGACGTCTCGCACAATTGTTTTGTTTTGGGATGGTATGTCAAACGGTTTTAGTGTCGTGTTTATTCAGTCGCGTCTAAACATAACCATTGTGAACCCGAGTCGAGTTGTATAAGCTGTCACAGCAGGTACATATATTAAGTATAAACCTTCATTTATATTTACTACCAAGCTTGCCTTACAAGAGTCTCAAATTTCTGTCACATGTCTAAACTACATATAAACTTCATAGTTTATTGCCTCACTAAAGGACAGCACACATGCCTAGTTTACCCCTTTTGGGTATATCACAAGTTAACATTTTCAGCATGACACTAACCCTAGACTAACAATACAAGTTTATATACAAACCCAAAGTTATCCAAGGTCCAAATACAAGTTTATCACTGTCCAAATTACAAACACCAAAAATCTGCACAAGTCTTTCCAAATACAACTTCTGGGTAGAGTGAAGATTTGGTCCAGCCGACCCACACGTCGCGTCAAACCTGCAAAACCGAAAGTCTTCATCCCGTCCGAACCTGCAAAACCGAACATAGCATCCCCATTGTGAGTCTTTTGTCTTTTCGTCTTTCCTTATGAAGTCCTAGATGTGCTTGTTTTGTACGAACCTGCGAATAAACGAATCAATGTGTTAGTCATTGAAATGGTCTTATTCTTTTACTACAAACTAAAATTGGTCAAACTTTATAACTAATACAAACATGTATATGATTTTACTTTGCTGTCAACCAAACCGAGACCCGATTTAGACCAAACCGAGACCCGACTTAGAACCAAACCGAGACCCATGTCCAACCAAATCAAGACCACAATCAAGAACCAAACCGAGACCCAATTAAAGGCCAAACCGAGACCCAATTAAGACTAAACCGAGAATCAAATCAAACCAACCAAGTTCATACTTTCTGCCAAAACTATCAACAATCATTACCATCTAAATCAAATGTCTTAACCAATTTTTATTTTACAGAAAACATCCTAAAAACCATTAATCTTGCCGCGGGTATAAAACCCCCAATTCAAATCGAAACCCTAATTATTTAAAAACCTTTTTAAACATCTAATTAACATTTGCCACATTTCAGAAACATCACATAAACATGAGAAACAGTCGAACATAAAAACCACCAATTTTTATGAAAACCCTAGATCGAATTTTTATTAATTAAAACGTTAATTAAACCTAATCTAAACCCAAACCCCATAATTAATTTAATTGAAAACGTGTTATACAAAAACCCCCAAATGACCGAAACCCTAATTTTTATAAATCGATTTTATATTGAAATTAGTTTGATTTTATAATAGAAAACATCAATTAATTGTGTTTAAACCCGAGTTTGATGAAAACCCCCAAATATTTCAAAACCCTAAATTCATTTATTTTCAATCCGAGAACCATATGATTCACAACAACTTTATACAAGTCAATCAAACCCACTGATCTTTATTAAATCGAAAATCAAATAAGTTTTTTAAAAGAAATAAAGGAAAAACAAACTTATCTTGATTTCTGGCTATTGATTCACGAAACCGCAAGGAAGAACACATCAGAAAACCCAATCGGTTTGATGTGGGGATTAAACCCCACATCTCACGCGATCTAAACACTCAGACCACCCATACATGATGGTTATATCCCAAATGATTAGATATTAGCCATGGAAAAGGATTGAACCGATCTAGATTCAAGAGAGAGAGAGTTTGGGGCGGTGGAGATAATATCGAGGGAGGAGAGAGAGTTAACTCTCTGATATGGGAAGTTGTGTGTGTAAACACACGTTATGTACTCCCTCCGTTCCTTGTTTATTCCGCCAGTGGGCCGGGCCGGGTCTAATGACCCTTGGGCCGGTTGGTGTGTAAAGATATTGGACCCAATTTGGGCCTTGTGTATTTATTCAGTTTAGTTATAAGCCCAAAACGAATTTTGTAAATTTAAGTTATAATTTAACCCGCGAAACCCGACCATTTAATAAACCGACTTTTATTTATCGTACTTTTCCGTAAATCGTACTTTTTCATAAACGTATGGTTTCGTCAAGCACAACTAGGGTGTCGTGTCTTAATTTATATAATTTTTCGTATCGTAACCCGATTCTCATAATTAATTAGGTCGCGGCTAGCGTAACCGTACTCTCGAGCTATTTTATCTTCGTTCTCTTTGCTGAATTTACGAGGTGAGTTTATAGCCCCATACTTTACTATTTTCACTGCTTTTTGGGGTGAGACATTGCTTGATTTTAACGTGTGAACACAAGTGCATTTACTGATTTATATATTAGTCTAAGTCCCACTAAAAACCCAGTTGCTTTGGCCCGTGAATCGTGAACCGTTAATTACTTTGTGTAAGCGCGAATGTAATGGATAGATCTATCGGGATTGACGTCCCTGTCTGTCTTGTCCAACAAGGGGACAAGCGGGCACAGTTTCATTTGAGTCTGAGATAGGATGTCGTGGGTTTAGGCATCTAGTTTGGGCTACATTTATATGATTATACTGCCGGTGTTGTTAACGCTTCGGTGTCACGAGCTTAGACTGTAATAAATACTTTTGGGATGACTTTGTATCTGTTATATTGTCATCACATTTGGGAAAATCTTGTGGTTCATTAAACATTTCCACTTAACTAAACCTATGAACTCACCAACTTTATGTTGACACTTTAGCAATGTTTTTCTCAGGTATTAAGAAGGAAGATGCTAAATGAGGTCTCATGCATTGTCGTCATTTCTTTGAAACAACGATCATTTGTACCATTTGAGAAAACTATGTTTTGAATCCGTATTCAGTTTTATGCTTCCGCACTTTGTTAAAACTATTTATTTTATTAATTACAAGTGATCTATTTTCCGAACGTCTCATTTAGAGGTCGTTCTTTGTGACTATGTGCGTATGATAATCATGACGTCACCACTCCCTTGTCGCCATTATACTCTGATATTTTGGGAGTGTGACAGCAACGAGTTCATGCAGCGCTTTCTTCGCTTGGCTGGTTTCCTTGGTGTAGTAGCAGGTACTCCTGAAGAGCAAGCACACCATTTCAGAAGGGCTCTTCGTACATCGGTCGCAAACAACTTGGTGTGTGCTACGTTCAACACGGTAGCACAAGTGACCGATGCAGCACTTAAGCTGGAGATGCTGCAGGAAAGAGATGAGTTCGGGGAAGCAGAGAGACCCGATAAGAGGTAAACATTCATATTCAAACGGTGGCCAATCCGTAATTTTTCAGTATATGTCAATATTTCATCTCTTTAAAATGTATCTTCCAAGCAGAAGACTGGGGACCGGTCTCAGCCGGCTACTCAGCAACAGTCTAATCAGCCCAAGGGAAACGGTTAGACTCACGACCGTTCTGCTACGGATAGGCGTGGCGGTAATGATAATTACCGTAACAACGCTAGACATTCCAACAGCAGCAGGTCCTTATACTTACTCATTTTCTTATGATTACAGGTTACAATTCTTAATTCTGACACATTAGCAAATCTTCTACCAGGAATCATGGTAATGGGAGGGACCAGAACCAGAGAGGTTCATAGCCTAACCGTCCAGTTATCACTGGTATTCAATCTTACGATTATCCGCATTGTCCTTTGTACCTATTATCATGTCTCATGTATATTGTTTTTATCAGGCTCTCAGCCAGTCAGGACACCTGCTGGTGGATATACTCATCCTCTTTGCTCTACTTGCCATCGTAGGCACCCAGGGCCATGTCGCCGCGACAGCGACGCATGCTACAAATGTGGTCTTCCTGGCCATCGCATGAAGGATTGCCGCAAGGGCGAGATGGAGGGTACATCGGGACATGCTGATACCAAGCCGCCTCCTACTAGTGGACGCGTTTATATGACATCTCGCGATCAGGCCAACAAGTCTATAGGTACCATCACTGGAATCTTGTATATGTATGGTCAAGCTGCATGTGTTCTGTTTGATACGGGTGCTACTCACTCGGTCATTTCTACTGCTTATGCCAAGAATGTTAGGATACTCCCCATGCCACTAGAGAATATACTGAGTATTTCCACGCCTTTGAGAGAGTCTGTATGCATAACCCATGTGTACAAGAGCCTTCCCCTAGAGTTTGACGACAAGGTTCGTCCTGTTGACGCACTTCCGCTGGACATGAATGATTTTGACATGATTTTGGGCATGGATTGGCTATCCAAGCATCATGCTACCATAGACTGCCATTCATATCGAGTCATCTTCGGTGATGTTAATGCGCCAGAGTACATTCACAACAGGTTTGTACCCGCAGGTCTGTTCAAATCATATCAACCCTGCAAGCACGCGCATTACTTTCACATGGCTGTGAGGGTTATCTAGCTACTGTTCATGACATGGATGCTGAATCCCCATCAATTCAGGATCAGCCGATAGTATCATAATTTCCAGATGTATTTCCAGAAGAACTTTCGGGCATACCACCTGCACATGAAGTAGAATTTAATATTGAGCTCATCCCAGGAGCTGAGCCGATTTCCAAGGCTCCTTATCGCATGGCTCCCATAGAGTTGAAGGAGCTGAAGGATTAATTGCAAGAACTTTTGGAACGAGGCTTTATTCGACCGAGCGCATCTCCATGGGGCGCACTGGTCTTATTCGTTAAGAATAAGGATGGCAGTATGCGTCTTTGCATAGACGATCGCGAGCTCAACAAGGTTACCATTAGGAATAGGTATCCACTACCACGTATAGACGATCTGTTTGACCAACTCCAAGGGGCCAAACATTTCTCCAAGATTGACCTAAGGTCGGGCTATCATCAGCTATGGGTTAAGGAGCAGGACATCGCCAAGACTGCTTTCCGTAAACGCTATGGCCACTACGAATTTGTAGTCATGCCATTTGGCCTTACCAATGCTCCAGCAGTGTTCATGGATTTGATGAACAGATCTTCCATGAATTTCTTGACAAGTTCGTCATTGTCTTCATTGACGACATTCTGATTTTCTCTAAGTCCAAGGAGGAACACGAAGACCATCTTTGTACAGTACTACAGATTCTTCGCCAGAAGCAGCTGTATGCTAAATTCTCCAATTGTGAGTTCTGGTTAGACAAGGTGGCATTCTTAGGTCACATTGTATCAGCAGAAGGAATCACGATGGATCCAGCAAAGGTTGAGGCTATTACCAAATGGTCAAGGCCGACATCAGCGACGGAAGTCTGCATTTTCCTAGGCTTAGCTGGTTATTACCGTAGGTTCGTGGAGAACTTTTCCCGCTTAGCACTACCATTGACCAAACTGATGCGGAAAGGGGAGAAATTCATCTGGACTGAAGAACGAGAGAAGAGCTTTGAAGACCTAAAGCAGAAGTTAGTATCTGCACCGATTCTTACTCTCCCATCTGGTACAGGTGGATTTCAGATCTACAGTGATGCATCGGGGAAGGGACTTGGATGTGTTCTCATGCAACATGGGAAAGTGATCGCGTACGCTTTATGGCAGCTTAAGCCTTATGAGGAAAATTACCCTACGCATGACTTGGAACTTGCAGTAGTCGTGTTTGCATTGAAGATATGGAGGCACTACTTGTATGGAGAATCATGTGACATTTTCACGGACCACAAGAGCGTGAATTATATCTTCACTCAACGTGAATTGAACATGAGACAGAGGAGATGGTTAGAGCTGTTGAAGGATTATGACATTAATCTGCAGTATCATCCCGGCAAGGCGAATGTAGTGGCAGATGCACTTAGCAGAAAGTCCGGAATGATAAACGGCATTAAAATTAAGGAGGAAATCATAAGAAACTTAGAGCGACTAGACATAAAGATCATGGTACGTGGACAGCACGGTTACTGGGCTAATCTTAGAGTGGAACCCGAGTTACTCTCTAAGATCAAGGAAGCTCAGAAAGACGATGGAGAAATCTGGGCGATAATTAAGAATTTAGAGAAGCAGACAGAATTTCGAGTAGATGCAGATGATATCTTATGGCAGGGCACGAGACTTTGTGTTCCTGATGATCAAGAACTCTGGGAAGCATTGTTAGCTGAGGCTCATAGCTCCCCATTCTCTATCCATCTTGGTTCGACCAAGATGTACCATGACATCAAGCAGTACTTTTGAGAGAGTGGTATGAAACAGGATGTTGCTACTTATGTCTCCAAATGTCTTACCTGCCAGTAGGTTAAGATAGAGCATCAACGGTCTGGCGGTCTTTTTCAACCGCTAGATATTCCATAGTGGAAGTGGGACAAAATCACCATGGATTTTGTTACTGGTCTTCCGCCGACAAAGAAGAAGCACGATGCAATTTGGGTTATCGTTGATCGACTTACCAAATCAACTCATTTCTTACCGATCTGCAAGGAAGATTCGGTCAGTAAACTCGCCGATACTTATAGAAGGGAGATCATGAGACTTCACGGTGCTCTATCCAGCATCGTCTCAGACAGAGATCCTCGTTTCACTTTGCGATTCTAGAGAAGTCTGCAGAAAGCTTGGGGTACACAACTTAAGCTTAGCACGACTTTTCATCCTCAAACATACGGGCAGTCGGAGCGAACGATTCAGACATTGGAAGACATGTTGAGGTCATGTGCGTTGGAATGGACGGGTGATTGGGACGATTATATCTGTTTGGTGGAGTTTGCATACAACAACAGTTGGCACGCAAGTATCAAGTGTGCTCCTTTCGAGATGTTGTATGGCAGAAAGTGTCGCGCCCCAATCTGTTGGGATCAGGTTGGTGAGCGAACACTTGAAGGACCAGAAATGATAGAGCTGACTAATGAGAAGGTCGCAGTAGCTAAGCATAAACTGCAAGAAGCACGGTCACGTCAGAAGAGTTACGCAGACAAGCATCGTAGGGACTTACATTTTAACATAGGAGATCACGTTTTCCTTAAGGTTTCGTCGGCACGTGGTGTTAGACGTTTTGGAATAAAAGGGAAGCTTAGTCCTCGATTTATCAGACCGTTTGATGTCGTTGAACGAGTCGGTGAAGTATCTTACCGTTTAGCGTTACCTCCGTAGCTTTCTCATGTTCACGGTGTTTTTCATGTGTCCTTACTCAGAGGGTACAAGTATCATCCCCTTCACATGGTTCAGTATCCACTGGAACAGATTCGTGAAAATCTCACTTTCATAGAAGAACCCGAACGAGTTCTTGACAGACAAGAACGAGTCATGAGAAGGAAGACGATTCCATTCGTCAAAATCCTTTGGAGGGATCATACCGAGCGGGAAGCCACTTGGGAAACAGAGGAGTCTATCCGTGCTTCTTACCCTCATTTCATATTTTGAATTCGGGTATGTTCTTCTTTTCTAGTTTACTTTGTCTATAATTCAGGGACGAATTATTCTTTTTAGGGGGGAAGAGTTGTAAAGCCCGCATGCTTTTACCATGAATAGTACCCTTACGATCGTACTTACATGATTAGAACTTTACTTTTATAGCACGTTTACGTTTCACGAACAAGAATTACAAGTATTACGTACGTGTTGTAACACGATAAGTATTTACTACGTATTAAGACACGATAATTATTTCAATAATAATTATAATCACGAACATACGAACATGAAATCATGAACGTACATAATTACGAGCTTAGTATTACGTATGTATGTATATTTATTTCGATCATGAATAAATATAATAAGACACGAACAATAACTATTTTAATCACGTAAAACATGAACACGGGAACACACTAAATATTAGACACGGAAAACTATGGGCTACCCTTATGGGCCCCATCCTACCCGCGGCTACAACAAGAAAAAGGGCCAAGCCCATGCAAAATTTACTGAACAAGGAAAAAGGGAAAAACTTAGTTTCATAATAACAAAAATTAGAAATCAAGAAAAACCCTAATCTCTCTTTCTCCTCTCCTTGGCCGCCGGGTAGAACACACACACAAGGTGTGTTTGGTTGATTTTTGGTGTTGATTTATTGCAAGGTGGTTAGTGTGTTCATCTTCCTTTGATTCACGTAATCGGTAAACCCTAAACCTCTTTAATTTTTATAATCTTGATTAACTAATCACATGAAATCATGAATGTTTTAAAAACCAAGTTATTAATCATGTAATTAAACATGCGGGGTAAAATTAATTAAGGGTTTAAGGAGTGTTTGTTTGGCCGACGCAAGAACGGAGCCCCAAGGGGGTCTCGGCTTGATTTATTTCGCACCAACCGAGACCAAGGTCTCGGTGTGGTGGTTTTGTGTCTCGGCAGAAGGAGGAAAAGGAACCCCGACCTCGGTCGGGGTATGTTTGTGCTCGGGTGGGTATCGGCTAGAACAAAAACCACCACCGGCTTAAGCCGGTGGCTAAATAAGGAAAACAGGGGGAACGTAGGCCGCAGCAGCAGGGGGAACACCGGCTAGCCGGTGGGAACTCATGCTAGCCGTCGGCTAGCCAAATCAAGGGTGCGTTTGGTTGCCGGTTCACGGGTTAAAACCGGTCCGGTTCACAACATGCTAGATTAAACACGGGTTCGGTTCATGGGTTGTTTTTACAAGGTTAATTATTTTTACAAGTTTATTTTACAAGAATTAAATTAAATTAATTAAAACATGTACATGATTAATTTAATTTATACATGACTTAGGTTATTAATATTATTATTAATACATGAATTTTAACCTAAGTAATTATCAATTTTAATTAGACTATATAATTAATTAATTATTAAAATCATGACTTATAATTAATTAATTTACATGACTTAGGTTATATTATTAATAGATAATAATACATGTTTTAACCTAAGTATTTTTACCTTTATTTAATTAAATCATGTTATATTTAATTAAATACTTTAACCTATAGTTTATTTGATTCACATGAAATAATTAATAAACTATACTATTTAATTACATGACTTAGTATATTAATCAGTAAACACTTAAGCTTATATAATTAGCTTAATAATCCAGCTTATATCTAATTATGGAAACTTTCTATTTTTAGAAACTTATTTAATTAAGACAGCTAATCTATTTATGGAAACTTTCTATTTTTAGAAACTTATCTATTTTAAGCAGTAAATCTATTTTTGGAAACTTTCTATTTTTAGAAACTTTCTATTTTTGGAAACTTTCTATTTTAGGAAACCTGCTATTTTTAGAAAGTTACTTATTATTACACAACAAGTAAAATAATACATGAAATACAAGAAATACTTAAACAGAATAGATAAAATATATGATAAACACAGTATAAAGCTTAAATCAGTAAAACATGACAAGAACATATAAAACAAGCTAAGACATGATATAAAACCCGTTACGTACTCAGTAATCAGATACTTATACACGTATGTATTTATGTAGCATTAGTGATACCGAAGTAGGACTCTCTTCCGTTCGTCTTCTTCGTTCACTGGACACAAGGTACGGATTCTCCGTCCTTTCAGTATGGACATTCTTCCTTATTAGGATTCCCCGTATGCAGCCAACTGTTTTACCCAGTATATGTTTTATATGTTTGTGAATTGCTTATGTTTAATTATAATACCTAAAGCCATATACATGCATGACCAGTTTCACCTAGTTATGGAGGTACCATAACCATAACACTGGAGGCACCAGTGTTATGACTTCACCACGACGGAGTGATAGCTCGTGGCGTCCCTTCAGCTTTTGGCCATATTACTATTATCAGGTGGGGCGTAGGGGTGCATCCTAGTTTATATTTTTTTAGCAGATTATTCAGGTGAATGTGGTGTGTGCCTTGCATCCTTCACAAGGAGCTGATCCCTCCTACCCAAACCAGTATATTAAATTAGAGGCAGCCCCTCTAATTTTCATGACGAGGTCACCCCTCCAAGTATTCATGCACGTGGATAATTCATGATCCATATTGGCTAATGGTAAATATGTTAAATAGATTTTACAAGATAAACATAAGGCTTTTCAAACTATAAAACCAGTTTTACTAAGATATAACCAGGTTATCCAGGACTTAGTCTTTTCCGCTGCTTCATGCTTATATGCTTATATGCTCAGCCGTTTTCCTTTTCATGTTCCCAAAATGGCAGGTACTCAGGGACGCTCGTAGACTTTAAGCGTACGTGCATATGGATTGGAAGCTTCCTAGCCTTCTTTACTTTATGCATTTATTTATACTTTGATACTATTTTCCATGGACATTGTTTAGTCCTTTCATTTACAGTACTTATGTTTGTGTGTGATGAGTTCTACTTTTGGGGTACCGATGTTTGATTCTGGTATTTCCTTTATGGTCATGTAATGTTTTATACATTTATCCTTGTATGCTTTGATGACACGCCATAATCACGCGTGACATTTCATTTATCAAAATAGGGTGTTACAATAGAAGTGGCTAGAGAGACCCATAGGAGGCACGGCTTGACGTTTTACCTTATTTTCCATTTAGTTGAACTTGTTGCATTTATGATATGTTGGATTGATAATTGTGGCATATGTTTGTACTTTTGACTTGAATACTTTCATTCATTTGTAAGACACCTCTTGGATCTTTTGAGGTATTGTGATGACATGCTGTGTCTTTCCTTTGCATTTAGTTATTTCTCTATAGAGACGCCATAGTGTTGTGATGATACTCATGAAGTGACACCTCGTATTTCCGCCTAGGCGGGGTGTTACACCGCCCTCCACCAAGCCCAATATCCACTTATCATTATTATTATTATTATTATTATTATTATTATTATTATTATTATTATTATTATTATTATTATTATTATTATTATTATTTTTTATATCTTTTAATCGAAAATCTTTTATTTATTAATCACACAAAATTGGAAGGGAGTCGCGAAACAAGCTGCGCTCCCACCCCCTTTTGGATACAAAAACCAAGTCTAGAAAATAGAAAAAAGCCATTCCTAGCATCATTAGAATCAAAAATAGAAAAGCGCTTGAGAAGCGAAAGAGTAACCAAGGCTTCCTTGTCAAGCTCCCCAAAAGTAGAGAAGGCAAAAGGGATGAACGAGTAACCATGCTTTGCACAAATAGAAGAATACTTCCTCCTTTTCTTCTGAGCAGCATTCCGCAAAGCAATCCCGGGGACCCACGAATCCAAACCCACGCCAGCAAACGGTGAGACGCCCGTGACATCCAAGCAAGCGTCTTTGCCTTAGGACCAATTACGCAACAATAAATCCGCTGGATGAAGGCCTCGTCCATCAGCTGAAAGAAATCCCATAGGAGCCTCTTTATGCACGGAAACACCAACTCTATAACAGATATCAACCAACATATCACGCACCAGATTATGCCGAAACTTCACACCCACCTCACTAGAGCAGTGAACAGCATGGTCACCCCACTGGTCCATCCAATGCACCTGACAACTCGGACAAGAAGATCCATCAGGAAACAAAGGAACCGCCAAACGAGAACACAGGATAGCTCTAAACTGACGTGGGTTCATCCGCTGCCCCAACCCATCAATAGGAATAGTAAAGAGATAATCTTGTGCATGAGTAGCACGCACGCAGCTAAGAAGAGCTTCCTGGCGACTACTCAAACTATATCGTGACGAAAGAAGTCCATCAATGATACCAAAATATCTCATTGCCAAAGACTTCATAAACTAGGGGCAGGAGAACTAGAGGTAACAGAGAGAGAATCAACCCCACAAAAAGTCGAGAAAGCATCCAGGGCAGACAGAAAGATAGAACCCGGTGAAACAGTCCCAGACCTAGCCAAAATGCGATCCTGTAAAGAACTATACTACAAACGAGAGGCGATGAAGGCAATATACCCGACATCCTCAGCACAGAAGACCCCAAGACCACCAAGTCTAATGGGCAGAGTGGCAAGCCTCCACTGCCAATCTCCAAATCCGGGACCTGAACCAGTAACAATCAACTCCAACGAAGCACGCAAGGCTTGATCAAACTCAACCTTAGCGCTACCAAGAAATCCAGGAGGACAAGTCCTCAAAGCAAAAACCAACTTCGCAACCCCTGCACAATTGCGAAGAAGAAGATTCTCACATTACGGGTCATTAAGCCTACGAATAGCATCCAGCAGAGAAATGGATTTGGAAACTCGCCGCGCAACAAAATCACAAGAAAACTGATAATCCCTACTAACAGACCCCCAGAGAAGCCTAACACCACGAACCGGGAGAGATAACGAAGCAGGAAAAAGACCAACCCTCAGACTGCAAGGATCCTCCATCGGCCAAAAAAGCTCAGTCTTATCAACATTCAAATGCAACCCACGAGCTGGTCCATCAGCACGAATGATATATAAAGCCTTGGCAACCATAAGAGTATCACCAACAATAGAACCATCATCAAGGTACCACGCCTGAAGGGGAAGCTCACATGTATGATGAATAGTATGAATAAGCGGATGCAAAGCCATGGAAAATAATAAAGGGCCTAAAGGATCCCCCTGTTGAACCCCCTGAGAAGATCATAGAACCGAATTACCATTATTATTATTATTATTTATAAACATCAATTCATTAAAATAATAATAGTTATTATTATTATTATTATTATTTTATTTTTTATTTTTTTATATTTTTTTTTAATAAAACCATCACTTTTATTAGAAACAAAAAGGGATTTACAACAAATTGGATGGGAGTCGAGATACTATCTGCGCTCCCACCCCTTTAGCAATGGTAAAACCTATTCTATGAAAAATATGTACAGCAGCGCGCGCTCCAATGTCTTGAGCCTTAGAAAATCTCTGGATCCGCTTCAGCAACACAACTGCATCTTCCTGTAACTCCCCTAAAGAAGAAAAGGAGAAAGGAAGAAACCCATATCCGAGAGCTGCACACTTAGCCAAATACTTGCATCGTTTACGTTGTGCAGCATCAATCACAGCTCGGCCAGGAACAAAGTCATTCATCCCCGTACGAGTCAAAGGAGAAGAACCAGTCAGATCAAAACACACATCTTTACCTCCCTCCCAAGAATAAAACAAAATACCTGCCGGACGTAAGACACTATCAGGTCCACCATCTAATCCAATATTAACTTCCTTTCCGACAGATATCCCTGAACGGTAACATATATCAGCAAGAGTATCACGAACCAAATTGTGACGATGCTTAATCCCAACGATGCCAGCACACGATACGGCATGATCCCCAAATATATCCCCATTGATAAAACCAAAATTCATGGATCGATTAAGCTTGCTAGGATAATCAACATGCATATGATAAACATAGCGGAACTAGAACATTGATTATAACAAGGTGTTGTGGACAAGATGAATTTTCCCAAACGTTACTTGTATTATTAAATACAAATAACACCTAGACGTGTATACATTGAATCCCACGTCTACACACACGAATTGCTTGTAGGTTACATTGTGAATGATTGTTATGAATAAAACCTACGTAGGGTATGTGTTTATATACTACACATAAACCCTTGTTACAAGGAAACTAAATAAGATATTTAGTAAATAAAATATTTAGTAAATAAGATATTCACTAAATAATATATTCACTAAATAATATATTCACTAAATCTTTTATCTTCTTGCAATATATCTTCTACAAGTTTGTCCACCGGCTTGTAGAATCTTCACTTGTCAGATTTAGTCCTTGTCTTTTAGTTTTGACACATCAACTCATAATACTTTATAATTTCGACCCAACAATCTTCCCCTAGTTGATGATGTCAAAACCTTTTGTATATGGTACACGATCTTCAAATTGCTTCCCCTTAAGTATAGCACATATTCTTCCCCTTTTTGACACATCAATAGGGAATGTGAAAGTATGCAATCTTGAAAATTCTCCAAAAGTAGCTCTATGTAATGATCTTGAAGAAAAATAAGTACAATAATTTTGATGTAGAAGCAGAATAACCCAAACTTTGTATTTCTTTCACCCAATTGCTCACTAGTTGATAAAATCTTCCCCTAGTTGTCGAAACGACTAGAGAAAAATGCAACTCTTTCACTGCAAAAGGGGGCTCAGTTTATTGGTAAGAACGGGAACTGAAACCAACAAAAACCGCACAACTATAAGCCAGTTGTTAGCTATAACAATATATTTAGATCCAATGATAAAGGTGTATTGCTCACCCATCAGTTTTTATTACATGGGTACTGGTAACCTTCACGACTATGAGCCAATCGTATGCTATAACAATATATTTAGTCCAATGACAAGGTGTATTGCTCACCACAGTTTTTGTTACATGGTAACTGGTAACCTTCACGACTATGAGCCAGTCGTACGCTGTAACAATATATTTAGTACAGAGACAAGGTGTATTGCTCACCTAAATAAGAAAAACAAATTTGTGAAAACTAACTTCAACATCAAACTTACCATAAGAACTCTTCCCCTTAATCATATACGACTTTATAAAAAATATCCGAGCCATAAATATCAATTTGATATTCTGTATAGAAACGGAGATCCCATGTACCTTCGTGTGTAAATACCTCGTTTTGTGTGCAAAAACGTAACAAAAATACCAAACAGCAGCGAATCCTTTGTCGTCCAATATCCTTCACTGTCCAAGATCTTATCAGTGTGTGTTGTCCAATATCGTACAACACTTGTCAGCGTTTGAAAAACCATATCTCGAACAACACATGAATTTCTGTCAGCGCCTACATATAACTTGTCAGCGCCATCTTTAAACCTGTCAGCGCCTGGCCATCAGCGTCTCATCCATGCCTTGTCAGCGTCAACGACATCCACTGACACTAACATCTATCAGCGTCAAAATAACACACATCAGCGCCTAATCGATCTAGGGTTTTATAAACCCTAAATCATGATTTTATGTAAAGATCATATTCTGCAGCGAACTTCGACATCGAATATCTTCTTCATGAGAGCTCAGATTGAAGATCCCTTCGGTGAAATCTTAGACACAAGTGTTAAGAACCTACAGCAAAAATTTCACGATGATCCAACGGTTAACGAAGGAGAAATCGCGTTTTTACCATTACTGTTCACAGAAAACAGCAAATGATCACTGCTGACTTAGACGGTTAATAACTTTTTCTTGGCGATAGATCTCGACAATCCCTCCAGTGAATATCTAGATATATGTGTGTAGAACACATACACAAAATTTCGTGGCGAACCAACGGTTGAATAAAAAGTTATGCCCTTCGTACTACTGCTGCGCACACAAACTGCATAAAAACCCTATACGGGATTTTCTTCTTTTTCACTAAGAACAAACACCTCGTTGATCCTAGCATCGAGAGCCACCCGCTCTGATACCAATTGATAAAACCAAAATTCATGGATCGATTAAGCTTGCTAGGATAATCAACATTCATATGATAAACATAGCGGAACTAGAACATTGATTATAACAAGGTGTTGTGGACAAGATGAATTTTCCCAAACGTTACTTGCATTATTAAATACAAATAACACCTAGACGTGTATACATTGAATCCCACGTCTACACACACAAATTGCTTGTAGGTTACATTGTGAATGATTGTTATGAATAAAACCTACGTAGGGTATGTGTTTATATACTACACATAAACCCTTGTTACAAGGAAACTAAATAAGATATTTAGTAAATAAGATATTTAGTAAATAAGATATTCACTAAATAATATATTCACTAAATCTTTTATCTTCTTGCAATATATCTTCTACAAGTTTGTCCACCGGCTTGTAGAATCTTCACTTGTCAGATTTAGTCCTTGTCTTTTAGTTTTGACACATCAACTCATAATACTTTATAATTTCGACCCAACACCCATCAAAAACCCTTGAACAAGCTGAACAGGGCTTCAAAACAGAGAAAAAGGGAATACCTAAGCGATAGCACAAAACACATCGATAAGACCTCCCATTCATAGTCTGACCTAATCCGAGGATAGGAACCGTCCTAAGCCAGTCAGACGTATGATCCTCCCTCTGAGATGCCCATAAAGCCAACTGACGAGCAAATAAAGCGAAAGTGGATTCAGCATTCTTAATAACCTAAGCAAAATATATATCTGCCATTTTCTTCATGAGTTTGGGGGCAGCGATGTAAAACCCGCATGCTTTTACCATGAATAGTGTCCTTAAGACCGTACGTCCTAGATTAAAACTTACCCTATTTAGTATTGATCACATTCATGTGCTAATAATCAAGCAAGTGCATACGTGTATGACATGATGAGTATCGATTACGTACAAACTCATGATAAACAGTTAATAGATATTTCACGTGAACATAATTAAATGATGATCACCATTTTAAAACACGAACTAAAATAATTACGTAAGTACTTAATTACGAGTGTAAATAATACGATAAACTACATGATAAAATAAACAGGAACACTTTAAACACGAACACGTTTAACCACGAACGAACACGAAACATCAGGACACGAGAAAAGGTACGGGTACCCCATGTGGGGGGCCCATACCCACGGCACACATAACCAAATAGGCTAAGCCCGTTGACTTTTTACATGAAAAGGGGGGTTATGGTAAATATTCATTTCATTTCCACATTTCAAGAAAGATATTCATTTAACCTAAAAAGTTTTCTCTCCTCCTCCTTGGTTCCTCTTTGTGCCGCCACCTTTAACACCTCCATAGGAGGGTGTTTGTTGATTTTGATCTTGAAAACCATTGCTATAAACCGTGTTTGTTCATCCTCTTCCAAGCTACGTATTGGTATATCATTCTAAACCTTTCTTTTTAATTCTTTTTAAATCTTTGATTATTTTTATGAACATGTTATTGTTATTCTTATTAAAACATGATAATTAAACATAGATCTAACATGTTTTGGGGTTAATTAAAATCAAAGGTTGTTATATGAGGGTGTTTGTTTTTGGCCGCCTAGTATAACCAACCCGAGGGGGGTTCGGTTTGCTTTTAGCCGCCACCACCAAGACCATTTTGGTCTTGGTTGGTGCATGTGGGACCCACGGCAGCAAGGGGACACAAGTACCCTGAGTTGGCTCGGGGTACGGTGTCGAGTGCATGCCCGATTCATGGTTCGTTGGTTAAATCATGATTTATGCTACATGTTAATATTATGAATTATGAACTTAGGATATAAATTAATTAATAACATGAGATATTAATTAAACCATGACTTAGGTTATTTTTAATTATTAATTTAGCATGATATTAATTTAACCTAAGTATTTTTATGTTATAAGTTATAATTAATTAATTATTTAAAACATGCTTATAATTAATTAATTTAGACATGACTTAGGTTATATTATTAATATATATTAATATACATTTTAACATAAGTAATTTATTCCATTTTAATTAAAACATGTTATACTTTAATTAAAATGCTTAACCTATAGTTTAATTAAAATGCATGAAATAATAATTAAACTATACACTATATCATATGACTTAAGAAATAAGCTTATAAACACTTAGACTTATATTTTAGCTTATGCAACCAGCTTAATTCTAATTATGGAAACTTCTATTTATAGAAACTTAATTAAATAAGGCAACTAATCTATTAATGGAAACCTTCTATATATGGAAATCTATCTATTTCAGGCAGCTAATCTAATCATGGAAACCTTCTATATATGGAAACTTATTTAATTAAGGCAGCTGATCTATTTTTGGAAACTTTCTATTTTTAGAAACTAATCTATTTTAAGCAGTGAATTCTATTTTTGGAAACTTTCTATTTTAGGAAACCTTCTATTTTTTGGAAACTTTCTATTTTTGGAAACTTTCTATTTTTGGAAACTTTCTATTTTTGGTAACTTTCTATTTTTTGGAAACTTTCTATTTTTGGAAACTTTCTATTTTTGGAAACCTGCTATTTTTGGAAAGTTACTTATTATTACACAGTAAGTATAATAATACATGAATTACCAGTAATACTTTATCAGATTAATCAGAGTACAAGGTAAACACAGATAGGGCTTTAAACAGTAAACCATGACCTAAAACATACAAAGTAAGCTAAGATGAGACATAAAACCCAGTACGTAATCAGTGATTCGATACTTATACACGTGTGTATTCATGTAGCGTTAGTGATCCAGAAGTAGGAGTCTTTCTTCCGTTCATTCACTGGACTTGAGGTACGGATTCCCGTCCTTTCAGTATGGACATTCTTTCCTTATTAGGATTTCCCCGTATGCAGCCAATTGTTTTCCCAGTATTTGTTTTATATGTTTTTGAATGGCTTATGTTTAATTAGAATACCTAAAGCCATATACATGCATGACCAGTTTCACCTAGTTATGGAGGTACCATAACCATAACACTAGAGGCACTGGTGTTATGACTTCACCACGGCGGAGTGATTGCTCGTGGCGTCCCTTCAGCTTTTGGCCATATTATCATATTTATCATGTGGGGCGTATGGGTGCATCCTAGTTACATGTTTCAGTCAGGATTTCATGGTGAATGTGGTGTGTGCATTGCATCCTTCACAAGGAGCTGATCCCTCCTACCCAGAACCAGTATATTAAATTAGAGGCAGCCCCTCTAATTTGCATGATGAGGTCACCCCTCCAAGTATTCATGCACGGTGGATTTTCATGACCTATATTGGCTAATGGTAAAATATGTTAAACAGTTTTCATAAGATAAACATAAGGCTTTTTAAACTATAAAACCAGTTTTATGAACATGTTCCAGGTTTTCCAGGACTTATACATTTCCGCTGCTATTAAGTCTTTATTATGCTTAGTCATTCATACTATGTCTATATCCGTGCACTGAGCGTTTTGCTCAGCCGTTACTTTCCTTTCCATGTCCCAAAACGGCAGGTACCCTAGGAAAGACTCAAGCATTTGGAGGACGTGCATAGGATGGAAGCTGACAGAGACTTCTCTTCCTTTTTGCCTTCATATACTTATGCTTGTTTAGTCCTTCATTCATTTATGTTGCTTTATTATGTTTTGGGCTTATGTTGGGGACCGATGTTTGATTCCGGTTTACCCTATGGTCATGTATGTTTTACTACATATTACGTTGCATGCTTTGATGACACGCCATAATTACGCGTGGCATTCCATATATCAAAATGGGGTGTTACAATTATGGTATCAGAGCCAAGGCTTCGACCTGTAGGCTCTAAAACTCGACCTGTGACTAGTGGGTAGTCACCAGGAGCTTCCTAAGCCAACGTTCGTTATTCCACGTATTGATGTTTTCAGCACATTGTTGTTTTAACCATGATGTTTTCAGCACCTTGAGGTTTTAACCTTGATGTTTTCATCGATATTGTTTTACTAATATGGATGGACAACCGTCATTCATATTCAGTTATGTGTCATTGTTTCATGCATAATGTTCCTCTTGAACTGTGGCTATGTGGACTGAACCCCAGTAGTTCATAATTAGTCACATAAAAAATTTTCTGATAAGTTTTGATAGATGAGTTTCATTTATTTATCTTTCATGTATCATTGTTGCAGGGATTATGACTAAGTAATGGTTGGTACAGGACTGGCCCTATTTAGTCGCATGTGCTTTTATCGAAACTTTTAACTTTGGGACCGACCCATAGGCGTCCCCTCGCCATGTCTTTTGTTTTGGAACCGACCCATAGGCGTTCCCTCGCACATATAAAAGGTTTTTATAAACTACATTACGCATTCATGCACTGTTTTTCATGCATAAAATTTTTCTCATGATTTAAATTGGCATAAAAATTTTTTCATGTCCCCTCATACGTTATTATGTTTTTATGCCAAGTATGTTTTCATACTGTCATGTTTAACTTCAGTTTCATGATGATTATGTTATACACTTCTTCGTGATAGATGGTTTCATGTTTCTTCATGATAATTCCGTCTTCATGTTGATTATGTTTTACGCCTCTTTTGTCATTTACGTTGTTCTGCAAGACATTGTTAGATTTCATTGAAGCATGCTTTCATGATAGTCATGGTTGGTTTTCATTGATCATGCTGTCAGGCAAATCATCGTTGAATTTTGTGTAACCACACTTTAACGTTTCCGTTATAACCAGAATGATGTCTATGCTAATACTGCCAGGTTATCATGGTGGTTTTCCTAACTGTTTAACCGATATACTTTCCTTAAATCATGATAAATGATCGACCCCATACCGATCATTTCATGTGTATTCCACGTGTACTCTACGTACCGTATTCCATGTATATTACATGTACCTAAATCCATGTGTATTTCATTTGTAATACTTCGCGAATATTCGCTAGTCGATTCTGAATCATCTCAGGCGTATTTTCTATTGCTGATATTCTACTAGATTGCTGATGCCGCTCATAACTTGGAGATGTTACTAAAGGTTGATGCTGCTGACGTTCGGAGACGCTACGAGATGCGGATGTTGTTCACAACTTAGAGATCCTACGAGACGAAGACAAAGGCGTCAGAGTAAAGCTATTGGATGAGAAGATACTTCACCATCAGACGATTTTATCAATCATTGTCCCTAATTCTTAGTTACATGTCACACGTCATTCGGCTGTCATTTCAGCCATATGAGTGCAAACCGGTACCAGCCGGCCACTCAGCTGAATAGTTACATGAATCACGGTCATGAGAATGACCATCATGGAACTGACAGACAGGACGATAGTAACCACCACTTTGACAGCAACTATCCTAGAAATCACAACCGAGGCTCCAGCCGCGGACGTGATCAGACATACAAATGATCAGTAGTCCAACCGATCCGCCAAGTCTGGCATAATAACCTAATATTGTAGTTCTATTATTTTACGTCTCGAGACGCATGTCAAGACATCAGTCAAGACACATGTCTCACGTATACTTTCTGAGGACACATGTCAAGATACCAGTCAAGACATATGTCATGCTTATAGTTCCAAGACACGAGTCAAGACACATGACTCACGTCCAACCATGGAACATTTCTAAGAAATTCAGGGTAGCCTCCAAGGGTATATCCATTTTGTTGTGCCATGTATTAATCAGGCCACAAGAATTTCAATACCATTATCGGCGCATCAGTGAGAACTGTCACGTTGCCGATGTTACTTTCATTTCTTTCACCAGACTTCATATATTCATGACCATGAAGGACGCCTTTCGTATTCCCACGTATACGAAGGTTTTCCTTCAGCTTAATGATGAGATCCAAGCTGCAAACGCATTTCCTCGGACAGACACAAGTTGAATTTTATCCTAATTATGGATTATGAACAGCACACCATGCTACGATTCATAATTATGTACAGTAATGTTTAGGCTCCTGAATACTTTCAGCTTGATTTTTCCATCGGAAAATCTGTGCAAATTATCTATGCTTAGAAGCATGTGCATTGTTAGCCATGGTCGCTAAAATTTTCTAGCTGTCAGTAAGACACAACCACTTAACTCTTTTACGCATAGCCAGTTGATTATTCCAAAGTCTTCCTATACATTCCAGGAGAACCTACAAGGAGAAGGATGGTACCATGAGATTATGTGTCGACTACCGTCGACTTAAACAAATCACCATTCATGACCGTTATTCTCCTCCAAGTATTGACGACATGTCCAATCAACCGTATAGTGTTAATCACTTTTCCAAGATCGAACTCATGAACAAGTTGCCAATAGTGACGGGTGAAAGAGCAGGACATGTCCATGACTGCTATTCGTGCACGACTCGGTCATGCTAGATTTATGATTTTGGATTAGTCTCATCAATGCTCCAACAGCATTATGGACTTAATAAATTGTGTTTCCATGAACTCCTAAACAAATTCATCAGCATTTTCATTGAGGATAACCTGATTTCATTTAAGCCTAGAGAAGAACAGGAAGACCATATCTGCACTATGTTGCAAATTCTTGACAAGAGAAATTTTACCCTAGAAATTTTCCAATATCAATTCTGTTGATTACAGTGACATGCTGTCACATGGGTTCCTACGGTTAATCTTACCATGACTCTGCTTATGCGTAAAGGAGAGAACCCTACACTACATTAGGTGTTTTAGGAAATCCTACGCTAGGAGAAGTCTGATTCAAAGACTCAGAGTTTCGCAACCTTCTATGTATCAAGTTTCTACGAAGCAGGATACAGCTACGTCCATATCTATGTACCTGACATACCAACAGGCTAAGATAGGACACCAACAAACTGGGATGTTTCATCATCTGAAATTGTGAACTAAAATGGGACAAGATCTACACGGATTTTGGTTACCAGATTAATGCAAACTTAGAAGAAGCATGATGCTATCTGGGTTATTGCAAACAGTTTGATCAAGTCTGCAGAATCATTACATCCGCAAGGATTGTAGAACCGACAGATTGATCAGACATGTTCTAGCCAAGGCTCATCCGACCACTTGGTAATCCCGCAGCTATCGGGTCAGACAAAGATTCCCAATTGTACTCCTAAATTACTTCACGTCTTCATTCTGATTCCATGACTTGGTTTCGCGCTCGCGTTCATGACACTATTCACGTTCATGATCGTATCTGGGCTTATGATTTTACGTTCATTTCGTTCTGGGAAGTTTTGCAAGAACTTGAGAGACCAGACCTAAGTTTAGTATAACTCTCCATCATCAGATAGACGTTTCACGTCATATTCCACGTCTCACCTTGTAGCGTTTGGCGTTACCGCCATTGTATTCTATGATCACGATATGTTTCACATGTCATGTTCATTCCACGTTCCTCATATCATGATCAAGATATGTTACACGTATCATGGATCACGATATGTTTACTCATACTACACTCGCCATATCTCCACGTAGCACGTTCAAAAATTTTCACGTATCACGTTCAAAATTTTTCACGTACTACGTTTCTTTATGTCTCGCGCATCATTTCTAATTATCAGTTAAGTCAGATTGTCTTGCATCGTAATGTTTCAGTTACCCTAGCACGTTAACTCTTATTTTCCTCGATCCAATTTAGGGGATCTACCTTCCGTTGATAACCAAGAATTTCTTCGTATTCCAAGTCAAGGTCAGGAGGACCAAGATTTATCATTTGTGTCAAGATCTTCTGAAGGAACCGTTCCAAGAGGGAGGCCACTTGGAAACGGACAAGTTCATCCGGACTTTTATCCGTTTCTCTTATCAAACAGATATGTCCTTTCAGTCATGTCACGTTCCATGTCTTTTCAAGACATGTCACGTTCCACGTTCTTTTGCCAGATCACCTGCATGTTCATTATCTCACATACCCTCTCAGTCTGATTCGGGTGTGTTCCGCTTCCAGTTACGTTATCTATAATTCGGGGACGAATTATTCTTTTTAGGGGGGAAGAATTGTAAAACCCGCATGCTTTTACCATGAATAGTGTCCTTAAGATCGTACGTCCTAGATTAAAACTTACCCTATTTAGTATTGATCACATTCATGTGCTAATAATCAAGCAAGTGCATACGTGTATGACATGATGAGTATCGATTACGTACAAACTCATGATAAACAGTTAATAGATATTTCACGTGAACATAATTAAATCATGATCACCATTTTAAAACACGAACTAAAATAATTACGTAAGTACTTAATTACGAGTGTAAATAATACGATAAACTACATGATAAAATAAACAGGAACACTTTAAACACGAACACGTTTAACCACGAACGAACACGAAACATCGGGACACGAGAAAAGGTACGGGTACCCCATGTGGGGGCCCCATACCCACGGCACACATAACCAAATGGGCTAAGCCCATTGACTTTTTACATGAAAGGGGGGGTTATGGTAAATATTCATTTCATTTCCACATTTCAAGAAAGATATTCATTTAACCTAAAAAGTTTTCTCTCCTCCTCCTTGGTTCCTCTTTGTGCCGCCACCTTTAACACCTCCATAGGAGGGTGTTGGTTGATTTTGATCTTGAAAACCATTGCTATAAACCGTGTTTGTTCATCCTCTTCCAAGCTACGTATTGGTATATCATTCTAAACCTTTCTTTTTAATTCTTTTTAAATCTTTGATTATTTTCATGAACATGTTATTGTTATTCTTATTAAAACATGATAATTAAACATAGATCTAACATGTTTTAGGGTTAATTAAAATCAAAGGTTGTTATATAAGGGTGTTTGTTTTTGGCCGCCTAGTATAACCAACCCGAGGGGGGTTCGGTTTGCTTTTAGCCGCCACCACCAAGACCATTTTGGTCTTGGTTGGTGCATGTGGGACCCACGGCAGCAAGGGGACACAAGTACCCCGAGTTGGCTCGGGGTACGGTGTCGAGTGCATGCCCGATTCATGGTTCGTTGGTTAAATCATGATTTATGCTACTAATAAGTGTGAAAACACTTATCCTTTTGCCACTAAAATCAAGGAAAAACAAGACCGAATCATGTGTTTATTATCATAAATGTCGGAATTACGCGTGGTTTTGTGTTTTGTGTGATAAATAGGTACAAATGATCAAAAGAAGATAAAACACGGGATTTCACGGTCAATTGTCAAAGAAAAGTCAAGATAGAGACGAAGACAAAGATCAAAAGTCCAAAAGTGTGCAACGATCACGGAAACCGATGAAAACCGACACGAGATTGATGAAAAGATCAAGGAAGCCAAAAATCGAACTCGACATAAGTGGATTTAATATTTTGTCGAGTTTACGAGACAAGTGGGTCCCACAATGGGTTAAATGGGCTCAAAAGCCCATTATATCTTAAGAAAAGATTATGTGATGTATAAGCCCATATTGGTTTAATCTTAAAATCATGAACAAAGTAAAATGGTTGGTCAACCCACAATTCACTCATCTCCCCTGGTCAAACACACAAAATACGTTTAATAAACGTTTCACTCTATCACCTAACACACTTTTTGTTTTTACCAAACCAACCTCACACGTGTATCACGGTACTCCTCACCACACAAAATTAACTTACCCCTTACAGTGCAACCCCCCACACACGATATATCCTCACTTCACTCATTATTTATTAAACATTTTTTACCCTATACCCATTCCCCACTTTCGATAATAACAAAAACACTCTCACTGTTACCCACCTTCTCTCACCCCATTTTTCTTCTCCATCATTCTTTTTTTACACAGCCAAAAAAACCCTAAATTACCTAACCTAAATTAACTCAATGAAAATTGGGGGTTTTTACTTATATAAATTAATTCTCTCAAATCCACTCAAAAACCCCCAATTTTCGGATGAACACCCAACTGTGGTCCTCCCTCTACCTACGTGGACAGTTTTGATTGGGTGATACACATCATTTACCATCATCCTCCAATAAAAAGAGGACATTTCATCAACCAACAAGCACAAAAGAAACACAGATTTGCCACCTTGGCAATCCATGTGACAAAGAATCCTCTCCACCGTTCGATTAAAGAGAGAGAAGAAGAGAAGAGAATCAAGGGTCAGGATTTCACTCCGTAGCCTCCAAGAAATACTAGAAGATTCGAGGGTTCCCTATAAATACCCTCTCCTCATGTAATGTTTGATATGCTTTTCCTTTATTTTTAATTTTAGAAAATAGATTAATTAGGTTCATGTAATTTCAGTTTTAAAGTATTGTAACCTTGTTTTTTTTAATTAATGAAAAAGTATTTTAGATTTAATTCTCGTCTCAATTTTAATTCCCAGTTATTTGTCTTATTTTAATCAGTTTATATCATATTGTTTACTGTTCTCGAAATATAATATAAAAAAAAAAATATATATATATATATATATATATATAAAGGAAAGCTACTTTCGATTTTCCCCACTGGAAATTGATTCACAAGGTACTGTTTATGCGTTTAATTATTCATTCGAGGTTGGGCTCGATTCAGTTTTGGCGTTGCGTTGGTTCGAAGTTTATAATAGTTTCGGTTAAGGAATTTGTTTGGAGTTCGATTTGGTTTAGATAATCGTTGATATTGTTGACGAGTTGTTGGCGTTTCGTTTCGATTTAAGCTCGCTCAGCGCGACGCTTCGGCTCAACGGTATCGTCAAAAAGGTTCCCAGCTTTCTTTTTTTAATTTTTGTAAGTTAGGTTTAATAAATCTGCTTGTGTTCATCTGAGGCTGTTAGGATTGCTTACGTTTGATTAGTTTCGTTTAAAGTTGTAGGATAGTTCGAGTCTGCTTATTTGGTAGTAAATCTGATTTGCCTGAGTTTAGTCTTGCTTATTTGGTTAAGCTCACGAGTTAGCTTATCTTTGTTGTTGCTTACAGTTAGATTTAGAATCTGCTTAGATTAGTTTTGAACAGCTTATGTGAGTTTCGAATCTGTTGTTTGGTTTTGAAATCTGCTTTTGATTTGCAATTCTGTTATTCATAGGGTGTTTGGATCTACGTTTTATATTAATAGCTTATTCAATAATCAGTTTTCGTAGGAGTGGCTTATTATCAGTTTTTTTAGCTTATCTAATTTCTGCTTATGTTCGCTTGCTTTTCTGCTTAGTCTTATTTTCATTCAGTTTTTTTATTTTGGTTATAGCTTATTTAGTATTCTGCTTAATTTGGCTAGCTGCTTATATTTGAGTCTGGACCTGCTTATTTGGTTTGCCTGCTTTTCTTTTTCTGCTTATCACCTCAGACCCAATTGGTCTGAGGTTGCTTACTGTCCAAAAAACTCAAGTTCCAAAAGTTTAAAAAAAAAAAAAAAGAAAAAAAAGGTATAATTCGTCCACGCCGGGTTTCGACCCTGTGACCTCTCGTTCCACAGCATAACGCCCCAACCAGTTAGTCTAGGCTTCTTTTGTGTTTAATTCTCTTTAGTTAAATTAATATAGGGTTAGTAATTAGTGCTGGCAGCTTTTAATTAGTTTAAATATTAGTTTAATTAGATTTTAATTAAAAAGTAATTAGAAAGTTTACTTTAATTTTCAGTTTTTACAAAAAAAAAAAAAAATAATAAAAATAAAAAGATAAAGAAAATATATATTTGGTTTTAAAATTAGTTTTTTTAAATTAGTTCAAAATTAATATAGATTTTAAAATAGTATAAAATAGTTTATTTTTAAAGTGGATTTTGAATTAAGTATTTAGTTTAAAAAGTTTTAAATAGATTATTTTTAAAGTAAAAGTTATTTTTATAGATTTATTTTTATAATTTTTAGATAGATTAATTTCAAATAGCTTTTAATAGATTTATTTTCAATTTAATAGTTTAAAAATAGATAATTAAATTTAGTTTTCATTTAATAAGTTTTAAATTAGTTTAAAAATACCCAAAAAGAGATTGTACCAAAAACAAATTAAGTTGAAACGTAAAAACGGAAATCAAATTCGAGTCGAATCGAGGATAAAACGAACATTCATTAAAAGGACTAAAAATCCGAGTTTCAAATTGGCGCCGCTGCCGCTTCGCTCGTACGATTGACGATTTTTCGTGAAGACGTTTGGATTTTGGGATCCGTTCTTCTTGAACGTTAATTTTCTTGCACAAAAAATCAAAAACACAAAAAAAAATCAAAAACATAAAATTACAAAAAAAAAATTAAAAAAACCACAAAGCAATTTCTTTCCTAAGAATTGCAACAAAAAAATTAAAAAAGCAAAAACGTAATACGTTTTCCTAAACGTATTACACCAAAAATATTACGTATTAGTGTTAATTTTTCGATTCGATTTCTTTCGTTTTTCTTGTGAATATATATTTTTCTAAAAAAAATACAAAAAGATTTTTCTTTTACTATATTATATTACGTAGCACAATAAATTACCTACTTATCAAATAAGGCCTTAGTTGGGATTTCATCACCTAACTATTGTATTCGAATCCATAACGAGAAAAAGGGCAAAATAGATAAATACTAGTAAGACGTTTGAACTCGACATATACAAACTATAAGGTGGGTATAAGGCGACGCGCTATAAAAGGCCGTCTAAGGAAAAAGGTTTTTAAGTGCTTTGTGCCACCTCGTTTCCCCGCTTGCTTGTGCGTATATTGAGAGGGACGACCGATTATTGGTTTGCCAACTCAAGTAGTACTTACGTATATATTTTTGTAGATTTTTCATATTGCTCCTCGAGAGGGAAAATCCTTTTCCTCTCAAAGTCGACCGAGGTCACCTACCTCATTCCAAAGTTTTAATTGTATGCGCACTCGCGCGCGTACATACATACCGAGTGGTGTACCAAATACTTCTAATTCTTCTACGAAGAAGAAGAAGAAAAACAAAAAGACCGTCATTAAAGCCGATCCCGAGAATCGAGCTTTCGACAATACGATGGCAACGGATAATCGACCAATGATTGAGATTCTACAATCTCACGTTGAAGGAAACGATGACGCGATTGTGGTGCCGAATATTGGAGCTCATCATTTCGAACTTAAATCGGGTTTTATTCAAATGGTTTCCGCTACACCATTTTTAGGCCGAACTAATGATGACCCACACGCTCATATCAAACGTTTCATCCAATTAGCTAATACCGTCAAATACAATGGGGTGCCCCAAGAGGCCGTTCGCCTCCAACTTTTTCCTTTTTCCCTCGAGGGACAAGCCCGGATTTGGCTTGATAAGGAACCACCCCAAAGTATTACCACATGGATCGACTTAGAGACCAAGTTCATTAACTACTTTTTCCCACCATCACGGACCACTTCCTTAAGGAATGAAATAATCAATTTTGAGCAAAAATATGGGGAAACGTTTAGTGAGGCTTGGGATCGTTTTAAAGATCTTTTGAGAAAATGTCCACAACACGGTTTTACTAAAGTTCATCAAATCAACACGTTTTATAATGGTTTAACTCTAAACGACCAAGACTCACTTAATAGTGTCGCGGGGGGCAATATTCTTGTGAAAACAATGAACGAGGCTTGGGCCATTATTGAGAACAAGGCTAAAGTACAAACCAAAAGTGTTAGGGCTAATATGGCAAGTGCTAGTACGAGTAATAGTGAGGTGAATGATCAAATTAAGGAGCTTACTTCAATTGTGAAAACCCTTGCTCTAAGAACCGACGCCCTCACTACACATGTTCATGCCGTGAAAGAAAAAAGTGAGACGTGTGAGACTTGTGGTGGACCACATTCATACTTTAATTGTGACAAGGTTTACAATGATCAACAAGAAGTTTATGCTTATAATAACAATGAACTTGATCGGATTCAATTCAAACCAAATGTTGATGTTAACCATTTGTCTTACAAGTCTAATAACTATTTGGCTCCCCCGGGTTTTGTAGCACCACAAAGACCACCCCCACCCGCCCAAAATAGGAACCAAGCTCCTCAACGGGGTAATTTTCAAGGAAGTTCTAATCAACGGGGTTTTAATCAAAATCAAGGGAATTTTCAAGGGCAAAACCAAGGGTTGAATAATCAAGGATATAATAACCAAAGTTTTCAAAATCAAGGATTTAATCAAGGTTCTAATCAATATCAAAACCAAGGTTTTAATAATCAAGGTTATAATCAAATGAACATGCATAATCCTCAAATGGACTTGGTTCTTCAAAAATTATCCGACCATGAACGAATGATGAGAGAGATGCAAGAGCATACTCGACTAATGCAAGAATCAAATGATAAGAAGTTTTTGACTATGATTCAAACCTTTCGTCCCCAAGGTGCCCTTCCCTCGAACACCGTGACCAATCCTAGGGCTAATGTTAATGCTATCACTACTAGGAGCGGTAAGACCACCGTAGAACCTCCCCCACCTAAACAAGGACCCGAGATTCCTTCTTCTTCGACACAACCTCCCTCTTCTTCCACTTGTGACATACCTCCCGTTATGCATTCGTCTACACCTTATGTTCCACCAATACCCAAATTTTATACCCCACCTTCGGTTCCAAAACCGGTTCCTTCACCTTCTATTTCTACTCCTCCTCCTCCTCCAAAGGATGTGAGTGAGCAATCCACTCCAAAGCCTTCATCTCAACCCAATATACCTTATCCCTCAAGGTTGCGGAAAGAGAAATTGAAGAATAAGGATGATATTCAAGTTTCGAACTTCCTAAAAATGTTCAAACAATTGAATTTTATTATCACCTTTGCCGAGGCGCTCGCTCACATGCCTAAGTACGCTAAGATGTTTAAAGATCTTTTAAGTGATAAGGAAAAGTTGCTTGATATCGCCAATACCCAATTGAATGAGAATTGTTCCGCGGTTCTTTTGAGAAAATTACCGGTTAAGTTAGGAGATCCCGGTCGATTCCTTATTCCTTGTAATTTTCCGGGTGTTGAGAATTGTATGGCCTTGGCGGATCTCGGAGCGAGTATCAATCTTATGCCATTGTCCGTGTGGAAACAATTATCTTTACCCGAGCTAGTCCCCACTCGTATGACATTGGAATTAGCTAACCGTACGGTTGCTTATCCGGTGGGGATAGCCGAGGATGTTTTCGTAGGAGTCGACAAATTCACTTTCCCCGCCGATTTCGTCGTCGTCGACTATGAAATGGATCCCCGTGTTCCCTTAATTGTGGGACGACCCTTCTTGAGAACCGGGCGTACATTAATCGATGTAGCCGCGGGTGAACTTATCATGAGGGTCGGGGATGACAAAATCGTCTTTAACATGGGTAAACTTTCCAAACTTCCCAATGAGCCCGAATCCGTGAATTTCATCGATGTGCTTGACGAAGCATGCGAAGAACATTTTCATGAGGCTTGTAAGAGCGGGATTTCTCCTTTACCTCATGTTGAGACCGTCGCTTCTATTGCTCCTTCATTGACTCCATTCGGAGAAAGTGATTTAGATGAGTTTGAAGCTAGCTTAGGTCCTCTCGAGATTAACTATGATAATTCTCCCACCAATTGGGATGAAGACATTCGTACGATTGAGAGACTTCTCAATGAGGACAATATCTCTCCACCCACTCCAAAAGAAGTTTCTAACAATGATCCTACTTTGACTAAGCCTTCCATTGATAATCCGCCGGATTTAGAGCTCAAAGATTTGCCGTCTCATCTAGAGTACGTTTTCTTAGAGGAGGATAATAAGTTACCCGTCATTATTGCTAAGGACTTAAAAGAAGATGAAAAATCCCGACTTATAGATGTGCTTAAGAATCATAAGAAAGCAATTGCTTGGAAAATCTCCGACATTCGCGGAATTGATCCTAATTTTTGTACTCATAAAATTCTCATGGAAGATGACTTTAAACCCGCGATCCAAAATCAAAGAAGGGTTAATCCAAAAATTCATGAAGTCATTAAGAAAGAAGTTATCAAACTTCTCGATGCCGGAATGATTTACCCTATCTCGGATTCGCCATGGGTTAGTCCCGTCCATTGTGTGCCTAAGAAAGGCGGAATCACCGTTGTTTCCAACGAAAACAACGAGTTGATTCCTACTCGACTTGTAACGGGTTGGCGAGTTTGCATTGATTATCGTAAGCTCAATGATGCCACTCGTAAGGATCATTTCCCTCTTCCTTTCATGGATCAAATGCTCGAGCGTTTAGCGGGTAATGATTTCTATTGTTTCTTAGATGGCTTTTCCGGATATTTTCAAATCCCTATCGATCCAAAAGACCAAGAGAAAACCACATTCACTTGTCCCTATGGAACATTTGCTTACAAAAGAATGCCTTTCGGCTTATGCAATGCTCCCGGGACTTTTCAAAGGTGTATGATGGCAATATTTCATGACATGGTTGAAGAAACTATGGAAGTCTTTATGGACGATTTCTCGGTATATGGTGATTCTTTTTCTTCTTGCCTTGCTAATTTAGAACGTATGCTCCAACGGTGTGAAGACACTCGTCTCGTTCTTAATTGGGAAAAATGCCATTTCATGGTAAAAGAAGGCATCGTCCTTGGTCATAAAATTTCCAAAGCCGGTATCGAAGTCGACCGTGCTAAAGTTGACGTCATTGCTAAGTTACCTCCGCCTACCACCGTCAAAGGAGTTAGAAGTTTTTTAGGCCATGCGGGATTTTATCGACGTTTCATCCAAGATTTCTCGAAAATAGCTCGTCCAATGACTCATCTCTTAGAAAAGGATGCTCCTTTCATCTTCTCTCAAGATTGTCTCGACTCTTTCGAACTTCTTAAAGGTAAATTAACTAAGGCACCGGTCTTAGTCTCTCCAAATTGGGAGTTACCTTTCGAGCTCATGTGCGATGCTAGTGATTTCGCGGTAGGAGCGGTTTTAGGTCAACGAGTTAACAAACATTTCCAACCCATTCATTATGCTAGTAAGACAATGACGGGGGCTCAATTGCATTATACCACTACCGAAAAAGAGCTTTTAGCTGTAGTGTATGCTTTTGAGAAATTCCGCCCCTATCTTGTGCTTTCCACCACCATCGTTTACACCGACCATTCCGCCTTGAAATACTTGTTGACCAAGCAAGATGCTAAACCGAGACTCCTTCGTTGGGTTTTGCTCCTACAAGAATTTAAAATTGAAATTCGTGATAAAAAAGGAGCGGAAAACCTAGCCGCGGATCACCTTAGTAGACTTGAGGATCCGTATCAAGGGGAATCTCCAAATCAAGAGATTAATGAATCCTTTCCCCTTGAGACCTTAATGTCTATTAATTCCAATCTTGATGATACCCCATGGTTTGCCGACATTGCGAACTATTTGGCGGGTGGTGTTCTTATCGAAGGGTTATCGTCCCAACAAAAGAAAAAATTCTTCAAGGACGTCAAAACGTACTATTGGGACGACCCTTATCTTTTCAAGCAATGTGCGGACTTAATCATTCGTAGATGTGTTGATGGGCCGGCGGCTTTACAAATCCTTGAAGCTTGCCATAAAGGACCTACCGATGGTCACTTTGGTCCTAATTACACCGCTAAAAAAGTTTTCGACTCCGGATTCTATTGGCCCTCCATTTATCATGATGCACATGAAATGGTTAAACATTGTGATGCTTGTCAAAGGCAAGGCAAGATCACACATAAAGATGAGATGCCTCAAAATTTCATCCAAGAATGTGAAATATTTGACGTATGGGGCATCGACTTTATGGGGCCGTTTCCATCATCGAAGGGTAACAAGTACATCCTCGTAGCCGTTGACTACGTATCAAAATGGGTTGAAGCAAAGGCTTTACCTACTAATGATGCGAGGGTGGTTGTTAACTTCTTGAAACAATTGTTTGCTCGTTTTGGAGTGCCTCGTGCTATTATTAGTGATCGCGGGACTCATTTTTGCAATGATCAATTTGCACGAGTCATGGCTAAGTATGGTGTCAATCACCGACTTTCCACCGCGTATCATCCTCAAACTAATGGACAAGCCGAGGTTTCTAATCGTGGTCTTAAGAGAATCTTAGAGCGAACCGTGGGAGAGCATCGTGCCTCATGGGCCGATAAATTAGATGATGCTTTGTGGGCTTTCCGTACCGCTTATAAGACACCTATAGGTTGTACCCCTTATCGCCTTGTGTACGGAAAGGCGTGCCACCTCCCCATTGAGTTGGAGCATAAGGCTTATTGGGCCTTGAAATGGGCTAATTTTGACATAAACAAAGCCGGTGATCATAGGAAAATCCAACTCAATGAACTCAATGAACTTAGGAATGAGGCTTATGAGAATTCATTAATCTATAAGGAGAAAACTAAGCTCATTCATGATTCCAAGATTAAAAACCGAGAGTTCCATGTTGGTGATCAAGTTTTATTATTTAACTCTCGGTTGAAAATCTTTTCGGGTAAACTTAAGAGCCGTTGGTCCGGTCCATTCACCGTGGCCCAAGTCTTCCCTTATGGCACCATTGAGTTATCCCAACCAAATGGTCCCAATTTCAAAGTGAATGGCCAACGGGTTAAGTTGTACTATGGAGAGGACATCTCTCACGAGATGATTCCATCCCTCTCCACATTTCCCTTGAATTAATTCGGGAAATCGAGTCGAGCTAGAGACTCGTGATAAATAAATCAAGCATCGTATAACTAGGTTAGATTTTTACCTTTTCCACCCTTTCCACCTTTTTCACCTTCATCCATGTCCACCAATAAGTGTAGGGGGGAGCCGTGTAGGTTGTTTGTGTGTGGTGATTGTGTGCAGGGACATATACTTTGATGATCCACTTTTGGTACTTTTGACGAGACCCGTGATCCCGTGTTCCCGTGTACCCGGTTCTATCAAAACTATTGTGATTCATACTTGTATATAAATAAAACGAATAAATGTAATCACTTTAGTTGTCCCTTCCTTAGCTCGATTTTAAACAACGTACTCAATGTCCTAAGTGTAGGGGAGTTTATTCGCCCACATGCTTAAACATTGAGGACAATGTTTATATCAAGTGTAGGGGGGCTTTCTATCGAATTTTAGTGGTCTTTTCCATGAATTTGACCCCATTTAACCAGAAAATTTTTAAAATTTTCAACGTTTTTCAAATTTTTGATCTATTTTGGCCTTGTAGTATTTTTCTTTTATTTTCTTTGCATCGTATTTATATTTTCTATTTTAAGAATAAAGTCAAAAATAAAATAAAATAAATAAATAAAATGGTTTAACAAGTTTAGATGTCTTTGACATATTAGGCCCGTCGTGAATATTTTGACTCAACCCGAGTTTACTTATCCAAGTTTACTCTAGCTAGTATCCTTAACCATATGGACCTTAATTGGTTTATTAGGCTAAGCATCCACGAGTCTCATTCCTTGAGATTTTAAATTGTGGAGAACGAGAGATGATAGAGTTATTTATAAGTTCGGCATTCTTTCATTAACTTATGTGAGTTAGTTATGAGCTTTTTCTCCCATCACTTGTTAATAAATATATTTGCAATAAATAAGGTTGTACGATTTAAAAGGTTACTTAGCTTCTAGCACAAGATCGTTTAAAAGTTGCTCGGTATTAATTAGAGTTCATAGCCAAGGCATAACTTATTGAAACGGGACGCGAAGATTGGCTTATCCAAAAAGGCCCTAACAAGGCATGAGGATACCCGAGTCCAAAAAGGCCCTCACAAGGCATGAGGATTCACTTTTTGCTAAAGATCCTAAGATGATGTGAAGATCATTAATCCAAATCAATATGAAGGATCAAGACACACGACGAGAAGCAATTACTCCCCTAAAGATCATGGAGAAGTCTATCCAAAAAGACCCTAACAAGGTATGAGGATAAATAGATCCAAGTCCGAAAAGGAGGCGGATCGTTGTATATCAAAATCCTAAATAAAGAAGAGGATAAATGAAGAAGTCGTGGTCAACGTTTGAAGCATCTTTCACTCCTTATGAAGATGTATACCAAAATGAAGAGAAGACCATAATTTCAAGATCGTCTCTCAAGATTTGAAGTTTGAAGTACAAGCCAAATATCGGTCCGAGAAAGGTCTCAAATCGTGAAACGAGTTATGCCAAGATATGAACTTTTTGAGGTTTCGAGAAGCAGTTTTAAAAGATTTTGTCCTTTAGCTAACTATTGATTAAATCGTCCCACTTTATTTTCGGCCTTAATAAATTATCGAAATAAGTCAAAAATGCATCCTCGTGATCATTCAAGACAATAATAAAATATAAGAGATACACCATAGGAATAAGGGGGTCTAAGTGAATAATTAAACCACATGAGTAAGTGTTAGTTGTGCTAACTTATATTAACAATGATCTCGTTTTTAAGCTTGGTATGGGGAACGTGAAACTTGAGGGTGATTAATATTCATGACACCAAAGCCCTAATCTAAGTCTTAGACTTCTTAACGAGTTTCTTCCATCCATAATTTTCAAGTTCATAAAGTATTTTAACTTTTGTTTCCTTTTAAGTTTTTATCTTCCTATAGCAGTAGTAAAAATTAATAAAGGCCGGGATGGATTGATTATGAGAAAAATGTAACTCTTTGCTTTAAAATTATGCATTGCATGGGGTCATTGCAATGGTCAAGTGTAGGGGATTTAATAAGTGTGAAAACACTTATCCTTTTGCCACTAAAATCAAGGAAAAACAAGACCGAATCATGTGTTTATTATCATAAATGTCGGAATTACGCGTGGTTTTGTGTTTTGTGTGATAAATAGGTACAAATGATCAAAAGAAGATAAAACACGGGATTTCACGGTCAATTGTCAAAGAAAAGTCAAGATAGAGACGAAGACAAAGATCAAAAGTCCAAAAGTGTGCAACGATCACGGAAACCGATGAAAACCGACACGAGATTGATGAAAAGATCAAGGAAGCCAAAAATCGAACTCGACATAAGTGGATTTAATATTTTGTCGAGTTTACGAGACAAGTGGGTCCCACAATGGGTTAAATGGGCTCAAAAGCCCATTATATCTTAAGAAAAGATTATGTGATGTATAAGCCCATATTGGTTTAATCTTAAAATCATGAACAAAGTAAAATGGTTGGTCAACCCACAATTCACTCATCTCCCCTGGTCAAACACACAAAATACGTTTAATAAACGTTTCACTCTATCACCTAACACACTTTTTGTTTTTACCAAACCAACCTCACACGTGTATCACGGTACTCCTCACCACACAAAATTAACTTACCCCTTACAGTGCAACCCCCCACACACGATATATCCTCACTTCACTCATTATTTATTAAACATTTTTTACCCTATACCCATTCCCCACTTTCGATAATAACAAAAACACTCTCACTGTTACCCACCTTCTCTCACCCCATTTTTCTTCTCCATCATTCTTTTTTTACACAGCCAAAAAAACCCTAAATTACCTAACCTAAATTAACTCAATGAAAATTGGGGGTTTTTACTTATATAAATTAATTCTCTCAAATCCACTCAAAAACCCCCAATTTTCGGATGAACACCCAACTGTGGTCCTCCCTCTACCTACGTGGACAGTTTTGATTGGGTGATACACATCATTTACCATCATCCTCCAATAAAAAGAGGACATTTCATCAACCAACAAGCACAAAAGAAACACAGATTTGCCACCTTGGCAATCCATGTGACAAAGAATCCTCTCCACCGTTCGATTAAAGAGAGAGAAGAAGAGAAGAGAATCAAGGGTCAGGATTTCACTCCGTAGCCTCCAAGAAATACTAGAAGATTCGAGGGTTCCCTATAAATACCCTCTCCTCATGTAATGTTTGATATGCTTTTCCTTTATTTTTAATTTTAGAAAATAGATTAATTAGGTTCATGTAATTTCAGTTTTAAAGTATTGTAACCTTGTTTTTTTTAATTAATGAAAAAGTATTTTAGATTTAATTCTCGTCTCAATTTTAATTCCCAGTTATTTGTCTTATTTTAATCAGTTTATATCATATTGTTTACTGTTCTCGAAATATAATATAAAAAAAAAAAATATATATATATATATATATATATATAAAGGAAAGCTACTTTCGATTTTCCCCACTGGAAATTGATTCACAAGGTACTGTTTATGCGTTTAATTATTCATTCGAGGTTGGGCTCGATTCAGTTTTGGCGTTGCGTTGGTTCGAAGTTTATAATAGTTTCGGTTAAGGAATTTGTTTGGAGTTCGATTTGGTTTAGATAATCGTTGATATTGTTGACGAGTTGTTGGCGTTTCGTTTCGATTTAAGCTCGCTCAGCGCGACGCTTCGGCTCAACGGTATCGTCAAAAAGGTTCCCAGCTTTCTTTTTTTAATTTTTGTAAGTTAGGTTTAATAAATCTGCTTGTGTTCATCTGAGGCTGTTAGGATTGCTTACGTTTGATTAGTTTCGTTTAAAGTTGTAGGATAGTTCGAGTCTGCTTATTTGGTAGTAAATCTGATTTGCCTGAGTTTAGTCTTGCTTATTTGGTTAAGCTCACGAGTTAGCTTATCTTTGTTGTTGCTTACAGTTAGATTTAGAATCTGCTTAGATTAGTTTTGAACAGCTTATGTGAGTTTCGAATCTGTTGTTTGGTTTTGAAATCTGCTTTTGATTTGCAATTCTGTTATTCATAGGGTGTTTGGATCTACGTTTTATATTAATAGCTTATTTAATAATCAGTTTTCGTAGGAGTGGCTTATTATCAGTTTTTTTAGCTTATCTAATTTCTGCTTATGTTCGCTTGCTTTTCTGCTTAGTCTTATTTTCATTCAGTTTTTTTATTTTGGTTATAGCTTATTTAGTATTCTGCTTAATTTGGCTAGCTGCTTATATTTGAGTCTGGACCTGCTTA
The DNA here is from genome assembly GCA_025667525.1 of Glebionis coronaria. Taxonomy (NCBI): domain Eukaryota; kingdom Viridiplantae; phylum Streptophyta; class Magnoliopsida; order Asterales; family Asteraceae; genus Glebionis; species Glebionis coronaria. The sequence goes on from CM046875.1 coordinate 211,527,152, forward strand.
TTTGGTTTGCCTGCTTTTCTTTTTCTGCTTATCACCTCAGACCCAATTGGTCTGAGGTTGCTTACTGTCCAAAAAACTCAAGTTCCAAAAGTTTAAAAAAAAAAAAAAAGAAAAAAAAGGTATAATTCGTCCACGCCGGGTTTCGACCCTGTGACCTCTCGTTCCACAGCATAACGCCCCAACCAGTTAGTCTAGGCTTCTTTTGTGTTTAATTCTCTTTAGTTAAATTAATATAGGGTTAGTAATTAGTGCTGGCAGCTTTTAATTAGTTTAAATATTAGTTTAATTAGATTTTAATTAAAAAGTAATTAGAAAGTTTACTTTAATTTTCAGTTTTTACAAAAAAAAAAAAAAAAAAAAAAAAATAAAAAGATAAAGAAAATATATATTTGGTTTTAAAATTAGTTTTTTTAAATTAGTTCAAAATTAATATAGATTTTAAAATAGTATAAAATAGTTTATTTTTAAAGTGGATTTTGAATTAAGTATTTAGTTTAAAAAGTTTTAAATAGATTATTTTTAAAGTAAAAGTTATTTTTATAGATTTATTTTTATAATTTTTAGATAGATTAATTTCAAATAGCTTTTAATAGATTTATTTTCAATTTAATAGTTTAAAAATAGATAATTAAATTTAGTTTTCATTTAATAAGTTTTAAATTAGTTTAAAAATACCCAAAAAGAGATTGTACCAAAAACAAATTAAGTTGAAACGTAAAAACGGAAATCAAATTCGAGTCGAATCGAGGATAAAACGAACATTCATTAAAAGGACTAAAAATCCGAGTTTCAGCTACATGTTAATATTATGAATTATGAACTTAGGATATAAATTAATTAATAACATGAGATATTAATTAAACCATGACTTAGGTTATTTTTAATTATTAATTTAGCATGATATTAATTTAACCTAAGTATTTTTATGTTATAAGTTATAATTAATTAATTATTTAAAACATGCTTATAATTAATTAATTTAGAAATGACTTAGGTTATATTATTAATACATATTAATATACATTTTAACCTAAGTAATTTATTCCATTTTAATTAAAACATGTTATACTTTAATTAAAATGCTTAACCTATAGTTTAATTAAAATGCATGAAATAATAATTAAACTATACACTATATCATATGACTTAAGAAATAAGCTTATAAACACTTAGACTTATATTTTAGCTTATGCAACCAGCTTAATTCTAATTATGGAAACTTCTATTTATAGAAACTTAATTAAATAAGGCAACTAATCTATTAATGGAAACCTTCTATATATAGAAATCTATCTATTTCAGGCAGCTAATCTAATCATGGAAACCTTCTATATATGGAAACTTATTTAATTAAGGCAGCTGATCTATTTTTGGAAACTTTCTATTTTTAGAAACTAATCTATTTTAAGCAATGAATTCTATTTTTGGAAACTTTCTATTTTAGGAAACCTTCTATTTTTTGGAAACTTTCTATTTTTGGAAACTTTCTATTTTTGGAAACTTTCTATTTTTGGTAACTTTCTATTTTTTGGAAACTTTCTATTTTTGGAAACTTTCTATTTTTGGAAACCTGCTATTTTTGGAAAGTTACTTATTATTACACAGTAAGTATAATAATACATGAATTACCAGTAATACTTTATCAGATTAATCAGAGTACAAGGTAAACACAGATAGGGCTTTAAACAGTAAACCATGACCTAAAACATACAAAGTAAGCTACGATGAGACATAAAACCCAGTACGTAATCAGTGATTCGATACTTATACACGTGTGTATTCATGTAGCGTTAGTGATCCAGAAGTAGGAGTCTTTCTTCCGTTCATTCACTGGACTTGAGGTACGGATTCCCGTCCTTTCAGTATGGACATTCTTTCCTTATTAGGATTTCCCCGTATGCAGCCAATTGTTTTCCCAGTATTTGTTTTATATGTTTTTGAATGGCTTATGTTTAATTAGAATACCTAAAGCCATATACATGCATGACCAGTTTCACCTAGTTATGGAGGTACCATAACCATAACACTAGAGGCACTGGTGTTATAACTTCACCACGGCAGAGTGATTGCTCGTGGCGTCCCTTCAGCTTTTGGCCATATTATCATATTTATCATGTGGGGCGTATGGGTGCATCCTAGTTACATGTTTCAGTCAGGATTTCATGGTGAATGTGGTGTGTGCCTTGCATCCTTCACAAGGAGCTGATCCCTCCTACCCAGAACCAGTATATTAAATTAGAGGCAGCCCCTCTAATTTGCATGATGAGGTCACCCCTCCAAGTATTCATGCACGGTGGATTTTCATGACCTATATTGGCTAATGGTAAAATATGTTAAACAGTTTTCATAAGATAAACATAAGGCTTTTCAAACTATAAAACCAGTTTTATGAACATGTTCCAGGTTTTCCAGGACTTATACATTTCCGCTGCTATTAAGTCTTTATTATGCTTAGTCATTCATACTATGTCTATATCCGTGCACTGAGCGTTTTGCTCAGCCGTTACTTTCTTTTCCATGTCCCAAAACGGCAGGTACCCTAGGAAAGACTCAAGCATTTGGAGGACGTGCATAGGATGGAAGCTGACAGAGACTTCTCTTCCTTTTTGCCTTCATATACTTATGCTTGTTTAGTCCTTCATTCATTTATGTTGCTTTATTATGTTTTGGGCTTATGTTGGGGACCGATGTTTGATTCCGGTTTACCCTATGGTCATGTATGTTTTACTACATATTACCTTGCATGCTTTGATGACACGCCATAATTACGCGTGACATTCCATATATCAAAATGGGGTGTTACAAGCGACCTTACTCGGATTACTTAGAAAATCCATCTCCATAACCGAGTTAAACATACGTAAGGCATCATCAAACTGGAGTCCATAAGATCTAATATTAGTGGGTTGAAGTAACTTAGACTGTAAATCAGCTGATTGTAACTGAGAAGCAAGAAAAGCATAATGCAATACGTCACCCGCAGAATAAACACCCAACCCTCCAAAGGAAAAGGGCAACGTAGCAAGTCTCCACTGCCAATCACCAAATCCCGTTCCAGAAGCAACAACGATACGCTCCAAAGAAGAACGAAGTGCCAAATCAAAAGAACTTTGGGCAGACTTGAAAGCACAAGGTGAACAAGTACGCATAGCAAAATATAACTTGGAAATACCGGCACATGAACGAAGAAGCAGCAACTCACATTGGGGGTCATTAATTTTGGCCACATCATCCATAAGCTCATTAGTCTTAACCGCATACTTCAACACAAGCTTACTACAAAAATCAAGATCTACACTCGCAGGCCCCCCAAGTAACTTAACACCGCTCATAGGTCGAGCAATATTATCTGGGAACACACCAATAAACTTGCTGCGAGGATCCCCGGTCGGCCAAAAAACTTCAGTCTTATCAATATTCAGATGCAGTCCATACACTGGACCATCCTCCATGATGCACTCCAAAACTTTCCCCACAACCAAAGTATCCCCAATAATAGTACCATCATCCAAATACCAGGCATGTAGAGAAAGAGAGAAGGAGTCCCGAATCTTACATATCAATCACATAAAATTAGAAGGGAGTCGAGAAACAAGCTGCGCTCCCACCCCTTTCTGGATGCAAAAACCAAGTCTAGAAAATAGACTTGGTTATTATTATTATTATTATTTTATTTTTTTAATTATTATTATTATTATTTATTTTTTTATTATTATTTATTTTTATATATATTTTTTTTAATCATTACTTTATTAGAAACAAAAGGGGATTTACAACATATTAGATGGGAGTCGAGATACTATCTGCGCTCCCACCCCTTAAGCAATAGCAAAACCTATTCTATGGAAATATGTACAGCAACGCGCGCTCCAATGCCTTGAGCCTTAGAAAATCTCTAGATCCGCTTCAGCAACGCAACTGCATCTCCCTGTAACTCACCTAGAGAAGAAAAAGAGAAAGGAAGGAACCCATATCCGAGAGCTGCACACTTAGCCAAATACTTGCATCGTTTACGTTGAGCAGCATCAATCACAGCTCGGCCCGGTACAAAGTCATTCATCCCCGTATGAGTCAAAGGAGAAGAACCAGTCAGATCAACACACACATCTTTACCTCCATCCCAAGAATAAAACAAAATATCTGCCGGACGTAAGGCATTATCAAGTTCTCCATCTAATCCGATATTAACTTCCTTTCCGACAGATATCCCTGAACGATAACATATATCAGCAAGAGTATCACGTACTAAATTGTGACGATGCTTAATCCCAACGATACCAGCACACGATACCGCATGATCCCCAAATATATCCCCATCAAATACTCTCGAACAAGCTGAACAGGGATTCGAAACAGAGAACAAGGGAATACCCAAGCGATAACACAAAACACATCGATAAGTCCTCCCATTCATAGTCTGACCCAACCCCGAGATAGGAACCGTCCTAAGTCAATCAGAAGTATGATCCTCCCTCTGAGATGCCCAGAAAGCCATATGTCGAGCAGATAAAGCGAAAGTGGATTCTGCATTCTTAATAACCCGAGCAAAATATATATCTGTCATTTTCTTCATGAGTTTGGGGGAATAAACTTCACTCGAATTACTTAGAAAATCAATCTCCATAACCGAGTTAAACATGCGTAAGGCATTATCAAACTGGAGTCCATAAGATCTAATATCAGTGTGTTGAAGTAGCTTAGACTGCAAATCAGCTGACTGTAACCGAGAAGCAAGAAAAGCATAATGCAATACATCACCCGCAGAATAAACACCCAACTCCCCAAAGGAAAAGGGCAACATAGCAAGTCTCCACTGCCAATCACCAAATCCCGGTCCAGAAGCAATAACGATACGCTCCTAGGAAGAACAGAGTGCCATATCAAAAGAACCTTGGCAGACTTAAAAGCACAGGGTGAACATGTACGCATAGATAAATAACTTGGAAATACCGGCACAAGAACGAAGAAGAAGCAACTCACATTGAGGGTCATTAATTTTGGCCACGACATCCATAAGATCAATAGTCCTAGCCACACGCTTCGACACAAGCTGACTACAAAAATCACGGTCTACACTCGCAGGCCCCCCGAGCAACTTAACACTGCGCGTAGGTCGAGCAATATTATCTAGGAACACACCAACAAACTTGCTACAAGGATCCTCGATCGGCAAAAAAACTTCGGTCTTATCAACATTCAGATGCAAGCCATACACGGGGCCATCCTTCATGATACACTCCAAAACTTCACCCACAACCAAAGTATCCCCAATAATAGTACTATCGTCCAATTACCAGGCCTGTAAAGAAAGAGAGAATGAGTCCCGAATTTTACATATCAATGGTTGAAGTACAAGATAAAAGAGTAACGGACCAAGAGGGTCCCCCTGCTGTACCCCCTGACATGACCTTAATACATGCTCCCCATAATACAACCTTGCCGGGCTAGAATAACAGAACTCCACCCAAAACGAGATGGAGGGACAACGGAGACGAACCTCTCGCAACGTAACCTCTCAATCTACCAAATTGAAAGTGTTTTTAAAATTCACTAGTAACATCGACAAACCAACATCATCTCCATACCTCTCAAGTAAGCGATTCACAACATGAAGAATAACCTCACTACCTCCCGACACCCCCACCCCAAACTGTAAATCACCAAAATACCCATCCAAAGAATGACCAACCTCATAAGCACATATCTTGGAAACAAGCCGTCTCCAGACAGTACCTACAACAATGGGACGGATCCCACCACCAGGCTTAACCAACGGGGTGAGGGGAGCACTAGTGATATACTCACCCAACACCTTGGGACATCGTCCATCAAGAAAAAGTTTCACTACTTGGGTGATGGAGGACATAAGCTCATCCGAAATATAAACCACAGATCCACTTAAGCAATCAATAAGGTGTTGGGCCCGCAACCCATCTCGACCACAAGACGTACCTCGAGGAAAGCTCTTGATCATGTCGAGAACCACAGATTGAGATACAACAAGGTGAAGATGATGGTCAAGAGGAATATCCGGTAAAGGGAGATTAGTGGGAAACTCAAAAGAACCTTCACTTTTATTAGAAACTCAAAAGATTTATAGCAGATTAGTGGGAAGCCGAGATACTATCTAGGCCCCCACTCCTTTAGCAATAGCAAAACTAATCCTAGTAAATATATGAACTACAACACGAGTCCCAATGTCCTGAACCAAGGAGAACTTCCGAATCCGCTTCAGCAAGGTAACCGCATCTTCCATAAATTCCCTAAAGGAAGAAAAAGAAAAGGGAAGAAACCCAAATCCGATAGCTGCACACTTAGCCAAATACTTAACACGTTTACGCTTTGTAGCATCAACCACCGCACGACCAGGTATAAATTCAGCCATCCCAATTTGCGTCAAATGTGAAGATCCAGTCAAATCCACACAAACATCTAACCCTCCATCCCACGAGTAAAGTAATATATCTGTTGGACGTAATCGTTTGTCACAACCCCCATCTAACCTGATATCAACTTCCTTACTAGCTGAAATCCCCAAACGATAACAGATATCAATAAGGGTGTCTCTCAGAACATTATGACGATGCTTAATACCAAAAATACCAGCACACGATACCGCATGGTCTCTGTAAATATCCCCAGCAAAAACCTTAGAACAAGCCGAACAAGGCTTCGATACAGAAAACAAGGGGATGCCTAACCGGTAACACAAAACACAACGGTATGTCTTACCGTTCATAGTTTGTCCCAACCTAGAAATAGGAACCGCCCTAAGCCAGTCAGATGTGTGATCCTCCCTTTGAGATTTCCATAAGGCCACCTGTCGAGGAGATAAAGAAAATGTGGATTCTACATTTTTTGTAATCTGCGTGAAATATATATCTGCCAATTTCTTCGTAAGTTTGGGGGTAACGATCTCACTTGGATTTCTCAAAAGGCCAGTCTCCATAGAAGTATTGGTCCACAGGTTTCAATACCAGTATGTCGAAGAAGCTTAGTCTGCAAGACAGCAGACTGTAATCGTGAAGCAAGAAAGGCATAATTCAAAACATCCCTAGCAGAATAAACACCAAGCCCTCCAAATGAAAAGGGTAAGGTAGCAAGCCTCCATTTCCAATCACCGAATCCAGGACCAAATGCAGTGACAATACGCTCTAAAGAAGAACGAAGAGCCACGTCAAAAGAACGTTGGGCAGATCCAAAGAGACGGGGAGGGCATGTACGCATAGTAAAGTATAGCCTAAAAATACCAGTACAACAACGAAGAAGCAACAACTCACATTGAGGATCATTAGTCTTAGCAACTGATTCTATAAGCACAATGATTTTGGCCACTCTCTTCATCACAAGCTCATTGCAAAAATCAAAATCCACACTGACGGACCCACCAAGTAATTTAACACCATGCATGGGTCGAGAAATATCAAGGGGGAACACACCTGTAAGTCTGCTACGAGTGTCCTCTTTTGGCCAAAAAACTTCAGTTTTATCAACATTGAGATGCAACCCATACTTGGGTCCATCCTCCATAACTAACTTTAAAACCTCCCCCACAACCAGAGTATCTCCAAAAATAGTACCATCATCCAAATACCAAGCATGTAGAGAAAGGCTAAAAGAGTCTCGGATCTTACATATCAAAGGATGTAATACAAGGGAAAAAAGCAAAAGGCCAAGAGGGTCACCCTGTTGCACCCCTTGACATGACCATAATGTGTGTTCCCCGTAATACAACCTAGCTGGGTTAGAGTAGCAGAATTCTACCCTACGAGAGATAGCGGGACAACGAAGACGAACTTCTCGAAGCATAACCTCTCGATCTACCAAATTGAATGCATTATTAAAATCTACCAACAACATCGAGAGACCAATTTTATCACCGCAACTTTCAATCAGGCGATTCATAGCATGAAGTATAGCCTCACTTCCGCCCGAAACCCAAACACCAAACTGTAAAGCATCTAAATAACCATCCAAAGAATGACCAATCATAACAACACTAACTTTGGAGACCAGACGTCTCTAGATAGTACCTACAGCTATAGGACGAATACCGCCACCTGGCTTAAGAAGTGGTGTCAGAGGGGCACTAGCAATATACTCACCCAAAACCTGAGGACATTTCCCAGCAAGGAAAAGATCCACCACTTGGGTGATAGAGGATACCAACTCATCAGAAACTACAATAACGGATCCACTTAAGCAATCCATGAGGTGTTTGGTACGTAAACCATCCCGCCCACATGATGTGCCACGAGGAAAACTCTTATTACGATCTAGAACCACAGTCGAAGATGCGATGAGAGGATGATGATCCATATGTGTATGTGGTAAGGAAGGAGCAGGTTGGAAAGGGTGTTTTGTCTTGAAATCCATAAGGGTAGCTGTTGGGACTTAGATATCTTGAGTTGATATGACAAAACAAGATGAAGGACCTAATAGCAAATAGTTAGCTTCTATAGTAAGCTAGGGTTGTGATGTAACCCTAGTACCTCTATTATATAAAGAGGGTTAGGCACACATGGTTATTCACTCATTCACAAACAATGTAGACCATAGGTGTGTGTGCGTTCTCCTGGTGTCAAGCCTATTAGGCACCAGGAGTAGTAGTTAATAGTTTATTAATAGTAATCATTTCATTAGTGAAAGCCTTGTTCTTGGTTATTATTGTGTTTATTATGATTCCGCTGTGCATTTACAATCATGATCATGATATCCCAGATGAGTCTAGATCCTAAGACTCAACAAGTGGTATCAGAGCTTGCTGGCTCTCGATCTGGTTGATCTACAAGGTTTTCATGTTATTTTTCTGGTTTTTTTAATAAATAACGGTGCTGGTCTAGGGTTTTTCTCAACAAACCCTAGATGATTTGTTGTTCTGTTGCTGTTACTATGATGTTACTACTGTTACGTTCATTGTGATTATACTAGCTTTGGTGAGTTTATTTTCAATCAATGATGAACCCTAGTATATTCAAAGGTGTTGAAGGTGATATGGCTGCTGTAAGGATCTTAAATTCGTTTAGGGTTGTGAAACCCTAGATACATTCTTATGGAGGCAGTAGGTTTGTTATTGGTGGTGATTAAATTTTGGTGAGTTAGCTGCTGTGATTTGAAGATTCCTATTTTAGGGTTTTGTGCGTATATGAAACCCTAGAACATATTGATGGCAGCAGATGGTACATACATCAGCAGGTACAAACGTAGCAATAACTCTATATTGTGTTGTTATCACAAATACAACAGGTCTTGTACTTTGTACAAACTTGTGCACATTATTCGTCTTGTTGGACAAAGAAGAAGTCACGTGTGGGAAATCTGGATGTGGTTTTCGTATGGTGACTAGACGTGAGGAGTACATCATATCACATATGCATATATGGGTTTATGACGTTGCTGCTTTGCATACTGGATATGGACGTTTGAGAAGAAAGTTTGGTTCACATGTGGACATAGCTTGTGCGTGCTTTGGTCCAATGATCAAGAAGTAACCAATGGTAGGATGGATATTGGTTTATTTTTCACGTGAGCGACTTTGAGAAAGCATGAAAGTGACGGATGCTAAGATATTGGGGTTAAAACTTATCACGTGACTCGTCTAGGTAATGCTTTCATTTGATGTTTCCATTGGTTGAATACATAAATGTCATCCTAAGATTTGATTTAAGAAACCTAGGAAATTGACGTGGATTGACATGGTTATGCGGTTTGACTTAACTTTTATGAGTATGGGGTGCGTAATATGGGAATAGAATATCTTGTGAATTACTAACCCAAATTTATGCGAATCATATTCTATTCCTGATATTATGGGAAGCAGTTGATGTGACTTCCAATAAAGCACTGTGGGACTTTATGGTACGTGATATATGCATGTTTATTGACTAGTCGTATATATATGGAAGTTATATTCATGCGTCACTTTTGAAGGATACAGCAGGTGTTGATAAAGTCCATAATTATGGTTTATTACCCACGGTTAGTAGGCTTCCTTAATCATATTCTATTCCTGATATTAAGGATGAATGCGTCTTTATTTGTTACGCATTAAATGGAATGAGAGCATCATAGGAACGTAAAGATAGTAACTATTGTGAATTCATGCATGATTTTTGGGAAGATACGTTTCTAGTGCTATTTTATGGGAGTAGATTATGGCTATTATAGCAAGGTCAAAAACGTGATATGTTGGAAGCAATTATGGTTGTGTGATTATGGAGGAGGTTATGATGGATCTCTGATTTATATATTTGACGTAAGCTTTGGTTGGATACAGGGTTGAGTGCCTGATTTTTAGGGATTGCTTGGTACATTTTCATATGCGATAAATATATACAAAACGTGTGCTGATGGTGCTCAAATATGGTATGTGATTATTCTTTCAATACAAACGTGGGATAAAGTTTGTTGTTATTGATTCTTAGAGATATGCTTATAGACTTCCAGACGTGTGAGTTACGGGTTTCGTTTTGTTTCCATAATTTGGGACGTGATATACAGGTGAAAACGTGTGTACTAATTCTGATCTTATGGGAAACATAATGATATGGTTATTTTGATATGGTCAACATGGGATATTTTTGGAAGCAGTTGTACAAACACTAAACACATACGTAATACCCTGCGTGATTTTAGGGGTGATTTGACAAAATCCCTTATTTATTTCGTGATATTCATGGGTGTGAAATCACTGGTTTTTAGGGATTATGATTTATCATTATTCCCTTTATTTTTGGAGATTTGAGCTTTTGTTAATATCCGAGAATTATGGAGGCAAAATATGTGGGGTTCTGACTTTTCATGGGAATGGATCATGTATACCATATGGGCTGAATATACATGTCTACATGGACTCTTTGTGGTTTCGGTCTGAGAAATACAAGGTTGCATGTTTTCTTTCAAGTACTGTTATATATATGCCTTGTCTCGCCTGCTTAGTGACAGCTCGACAACAGACTTAGTGACAGTTCCTGCGTCACTAATTACCTTGGTGGAAGGGTTTCTGATGACAGCAACAGTTTTTAGCGACAGTATTTGTGACAGCAACGGGAACAGTTTCAGCGACGGTGTGGTGACAGCATGCTATTGGTTAAAAAAAAAAAAAAGGTTTGAGATGCTACTGGTAGGTTATGTTGTTCCTACTTGTGCGCTATGGTTCCTACTGGTCATTTATGTTCGTGGTGGTTGTGTTCTCGGTTCCTCCTAGTAATATTCGATGGTTCCTCCTGGTTGAATCATCAGCTCCTACTGGTCGGTTCCTACTAGTCGGTTTCTACTGGTCCGTACCACTGGTTTGTTCCTATTGGTTTGTTCCTACTGGTAGGCGTATATTCTTGCTGACTTCAGAAGGAGTTGGTTCTGCTGGCTTGTTGTATACTAACTTTTCTTTGGTCGGTTTTGGTTCCTTCTAGTCAAGTAAGATTGATACTACTCTGTTTTAGTGACTAGTCTGATGTCACTATTGTTACTGGAGGAGGAGTTCTCAACCATCATCATTTCGTTGTGAAGATTCATTGAGGAAGACATTTGATTATCACTTATTTTATGTTGTAGTTGATTTTCACAGGTTTTGTGTTCTTATCATATCTTAAAAGGAAGGGAGTACCTTTTAAGATAACTTGCTTGGTTTTTATGGTGACGAAGACTTGACATATCTAGCGAAGGGGTACGATCTATTCATATCTTAAAAGGAGTGGTAGCCTTTTTAAGATAACATGCTCTATGCTTACATTTGCTATCGCTTGAAGGGGTTACGTTATTGTGCTCAGTGTCTCATTTATTTGAGGATTTTGTTCGAGCTCGACATCACGTGGTTAGTGCAAGACATAAGACACAAGTTTGGGAGATTCCACTTTTCATCAAATTCGTTATATTTGATTTTCTTCATCAGTGATCTCTCCATGGAGCCTACTGGATTTGCCGTGCACTTCTTAAGGGGAAGACGATCCTTTTTGAGTTGATGTGACAAAAAGGGGAAGAATGCATGGATCGAGGGGAAGCTTAGCCTTCATCTATATTAGCTTCAGGGGAAGCTTGTGCTTACTGGTTTTGTCAAATCAACTAGGGGAAGATTGTTGGGACTTAGATATCTTGAGTTGATATGACAAAACAAGATGAAGGACCTAATAGCAAATAGTTAGCTTCTATAGTAAGCTAGGGTTGTGATGTAACCCTAGTACCTCTATTATATAAAGAGGGTTAGGCACACATGGTTATTCACTCATTCACAAACAATGTAGACCATAGGTGTGTGTGCGTTCTCCTGGTGTCAAGCCTATTAGGCACCAGGAGTAGTAGTTAATAGTTTATTAATAGTAATCATTTCATTAGTGAAAGCCTTGTTCTTGGTTATGATTGTGTTTATTATGATTCCTTGTGCATTTACAATCATGATCATGATATCCCAGATGAGTCTAGATCCTAAGACTCAACAGTAGCCTCATTATAAGGAGCAACACCAGAAGACGAAAGAACTCTGACTACCGTAGTATAATGTCCATCGAAGATTTTCCTCTTACACTGCTTGATATTTCGCTCACCCAAATCAAGGTCTACATCATCCACCAAAGGAGGGGAAGATTCAGCCAAAGTCTCCTACACAAGTTGTAGACTACAACCCGGCACACTCCAAGAACGAATGGAATTAACAATACACTCTTCTCGGCGTTGACGTTTAATGGCAGACTTGCACTCAAGATTACTCCGAGGGTTAAAGGTCTTTAGGAGACAAATAGGCAAGATTAAAATATTCACCCAGCAAGAGATGTCATCGGGCTTGCAAACCACCTTATCAAGGGCTCCTTTTAATACACGAGAAAACCCCAAATGACACTTGGGATGGATGGATTTGACAGTGTGCAACCCCTTTCAAAATAAAGAATCAAGAAGAGCCAAAGTAAAGCCACCTTTTTGGTCGTGCAAATCGTCAACATCATCAAGCTGTTTAGAACATAAAGGAGCTTGTGGCTTAGCAATGTCATAAAGGACAAACCCAACAACACCATCTTCGCCATAAGGAGGTGACACAAAATCACCATTACCATGACGACATTTGGAACGAAGAGAATACGTTTTAAAACATATCCCACACAACCATATCCCCATACACCTAAAGGTAACCTTGGCCTCCTCAAAAACTGCCAAATTAGTGCAAAAAGAGTGTTTTGTGATACCTTGCGCCTCAACAGTACAATGTCGATCACAGAGATGTTTGATCAACGATGTTTTGGTAAGGCCATTTCCACCACCATCTTGACACCCACTAAGACCAACGAATGGGCAATGAAACCGAACAACTGCCATAAGAAGAGAAACCTATTTGAAATAAAAACCAACGAATTTGAAATAAGATCGCCGCTGCCAAACACAAAACAACTTGAAAACCCGAGTGCTATCTGTTAGAAACTAACAAACAACCAACTGCTAACCAGGCCTGAACAACTCGAAACACATACACTATTACAAAGTTGAAACCTGCTCAAAAAAACCAACTGTTACGAAGCAGCAGGTTGTGAAGCAACAGACGAACAACTCGAAACCCAAAATCTGTTATAAAGTAGTAAACTGCTCAAAATAACCATTCAACGAGAAACCAACTGTTATGTTTATGCACTTATACGCCAAGAAACAACCAAAGAATGTATATGACCACTATAATGTATAGCAGATCTCCCAAGAACCATGGATAATTTTGATAAAGCAAATGGAACCCACTGAGTATACAAAAACTAAAATTCGTTGGTAAGAATGAAAGGAAAAGGCAAAACAAAACAAACCCAACTGAGATTTTTGAATTAATTATGTGAGGACCTTGGAACCAATGAGATGAAACATTGATGCTTATTAATAAATATTAGTAAAATAGCACTACAATGTTACACAATATTTTGGATGAATTGATGATGGAAACCAAGAAGCTACGATTGGGATTGAAGAATCGTATAACATTTGATCGTCATCGCCATCGCCCACATACACACACCTTTTATATTATTATTATTATTATTATTATTATTACTATTATTGTTATTATAATTATTTTTTTATTATTGTTATAAACATCACTTTATTGGAATAATAAAATTTACAAGAAATAGTGGGAAGCCAAAATACTTTCTGGGACCCCACTCCTTTAGCGATAGTAAGCCTATCCTATTAAAAATGTAAGCACCAACATGTGCCCCAACGTCTTGAGTCACAGAGTATCTTCATATCCGTTTCAGAAAGTTCAATGCATTCGTCTCAAGTTCCCCGCTTGAGCAAGGTAGCCGCATCCTCCTCTAATTCCTCCAAAGAAGAGAAAGAAAAAGGAAGAAAACCATACCCGATAGATGCACACTTAGTCCCATACTTTACACGTTTACGCTGTGCCGCATCAACCACCACATGACAGGGCATAAAATCAGTCATCCCAGTTTGTGTCAAGGGTGAAGACCCAGTCAGATCCACACACACATCAAGTCCTCTATCCCATGAATAAAGAAACATATCTGTTGGACGTAGGGGTTTATTATTATTATTATTTATTATTATTATTATTATTATTATTATTATATTATTATTATTATTATTATTATTATTATTATTATTATTATATTAATATAACATAATAACATTACATGAAGTTGGATGGGATCCTAGAAGAAATATATCATTATTATTAATAATATATTATTATTGTTACTTCATTTTATTAGAAGAAATAGAGTACTTACAAAAAGATACTGAGACGTAGAGATACTAGTTGAGCCCCTACTGTTATAGCACTATCAAAGCTAAATCTTTTATAAATGTGAACAACAACATGTGCTCCAAATATCTTGAGTAATGGAAAACTTTCAGATTTAATTAAGTAGTTCTCTAATTCCTCAAGCGATGAAAACTAAAAGGGGAGAAAATCATATCCTATGTCTTCTACATACTTAGCCTCGTGTAAGACTCGTTTACGATGTGTTGCACCGATCATCGCACGACCGGAAAAAAATCAACCATCCCAGTTTGTGTCAAAGGCGAGGACCTTGTCAAATCTACACACACATCATGCTCTCCATCCACGAGTAACTTAAGATATCTGTTTTAAGCAATGGTTTTTCACGGCCCCTATCTAGCTCGATATCAACTTCCTTGCTAGTTAAAATCTCCGAACAATAGCAAATGTCAACAAGGGTGTCACGAACAAGATTATGATGATGTTTAATACCAATTATGTCGGTACACCATATCACATGGTCTCTTTAATTATCTCAAAGAAAAACCCTTGAGCAAGTTGAACAAGGCTTCAGAACTGAAAATAAGGGGACACGTAATTAATAACACAAAACACAGCGGTATGTCTTACCGTTCATAGTTTGTCATAACCATAAATAGAAAATGTCCTAAGCCAGTATAAGGTGTTATCCTCCCTTTGATATTTCCACAATGAAATCTGTCACGGAGATAAGGAAGACGTAGATTCCGTATTTTTGGTAACCCGTGTGACATATATTTTCCACTTGGTTCATGAGCTTGGGACCAACGATCTAGCGATCTCACTTAGATTACTCAGAGAGTCTATCTTCATTAAACACACAAAGGAAATGGTCAATGTTAGTGCAAACATTACGATGTTTATCAATATGATCTCCCTATGTTTTGGTGATGACAAACGTATAACTCGCAATACATTGTAAAATGTGTAAGGTACTCGTAATCACTTATGCATCTACATGTATGCTTCTCTCGACACCTCTAAGCTTTCCTTCGACATCAATCATTTAAGGTATGAATAAACAAGTCATTAACTTAATCAAGTGATCAAGAATTAAATATATTCTTAAAACTCACTTTTATATAAAGTGACAAAGTATTTTTTAAATAAATTTATTTTTAAGAAAATATTTTATTTAAATCGAAAATCTTGTTGGATATTCCATTGGATATTTCATAGTATATGCCATTGGATATTCTATTGAATATGCCATTGGATATTCCTTGAGAGGATAAAACCTACCGGGATAAGCTTTCACCACTACTGGACAAAAAAGATCGGAGACTACGAACACGGTTCGTTATAGGCTATCACGATTCCTTATATATATGGAACCATGGGAAAATTAAAGAATCGTGACTTTATAACCGTTTCTCCCTTTGTGCCAATAAATAGTGGTTCATTTCGAGCTTTTCAAATAACCCTTTTTGCACATTCTCTCTCACCTTTCACACTTCTTAATCCTTGATTATTTGTTTGATTAATCTTGTTTAAGATGTGAATTTTTCCTCAATCCTCTCATCCTCTAAAGTGCAAAGAGAAGAACGCGTTCATCACCATGAAGTGTTAGGGTTATAAGATGATGAGATATCTCCTTCTAAAGATCAAGTCATGATTATCTTTTTATTACAATGTAAATCATGAAGATCCAAGTGATGTGCACACTTAGACTTGATGTATGTGTAGTAGATCCAAATAGCGGGTATACTTGGATGTGTTGTAAGGGTAGTAGATCCAAGTGATGGGTATCCTTAGATTAAGTGTTATTAGTGTAGATCCAAGTAGTGTGTAAACTTGGATATAATGTTAGTGTCCTAGATCCAAGTAGTGTGTCTACATGGATGTAGATTAGATGGTTTATGTGTTTAGGTCATAAAACACAAGGCTTGTTATGTTGGGCATAAAGCATAAGTAATGGTGTGATTCGTGTGGTTGGTTCTACCTAAGATTAGAACTAGGCATCTAGCCATGTGTTAGAAAATAGGAAGTAGGCGACATTTATAGATTGTTCCTACCTAAGATTAGGACTCGACATTTATCTTAGTGTCGGAAAATGATGTAAGCGACGTGTATGGTTTTTTCCGCCTCGAAAGGAGCTTGTTGACTAGTGAAGTAGCTCATGAGTTGGGTACTCGAGGAGTGGAGTAGGGCGAAGACAAGTTTCGTGACCGAACCAATATAAATCATTGTGTCAGTTAGATTTCTCTTTTACATTATGCACTTTACATTTATGTCTTTACATTTATAGTTTATATGTGTTATGTGTTGATGTGTGCATCTCATAATCTAAACATCTAAGTTGCGGAAAAAGTTAAGGCTTAGTATGTTTGTGCTTCATGTTTAGATTGTGGTCAAGTGTGCATCCCTTAGCCTAAACATCTTAGTTTCAGAAAAGCTAAGGCTTAGTACGTGTGTGCTTAGTGTTTAGACTATTGTTTGGTGTACTCTTGATTTGATGTGTTTGTGTTTCTTTACTTGTTGTTTATAGTTATTATATATAGCAAACACATCTCATATTAAGTCAAGCTTAATCAAGAATTTGATACAAAAGACTGTTAAGGTTTACAAGGTAATAATGGTTTCGCCCACAGGTGGCGGTTCGTTAATTACACCCGCGGTTCTTTATTGATAAAGAACCATGGTCATGTTTATCGAACCATGACCAGTGTGTTATATGAAAAGTTTTTAAATCTTAATAAGAAACGTATTCACCCCCTCTACCGTTTCTACAGTCAAAATTAGGATTAGAAGTTACAATACCAGTATGCCGAAGAAGCTTCAATACCAGTATATCAACATCACTTTATTAAAAGACGAGGAGTAATTTATGATATATTGATTTTCATATTTCTATATAGGTTTGTTGAGATGAAGGTAGAAAATAAAATGAGTGTTTGATTTTAATTTGATAAGCATAGACGAGAAGATATATAGACTCAGAGGAAGCATATTATCGTTTGGCGTTGGAAAATACCAAAACATCCTTAGTATGCAACAAACCGGATCTTGTAAGAGCGTCGAGCCCAACTTTATGCTTATGTGGCTCAATATTGGAAGGCGTTATGGGTGTCGCTGGTGGATTGGCCCAACATCGTTGGGTGTCAGAGTTAACCCACCAATACGCGTTGGTAGGGTGTTTAAAAAAAATTATTTCAACGGTTATAAACCGACGCACCCTTTTAAATTCGAATTTTTAAAATAACCCTGCTCTAACGGCTAGTTATTTAAAAAGTTAATTAATTGCACCTCAAAGGCTAGTTTTTTTTTAAAAAATTTTTTTTCCCATAGAACTATATATAATACATCATTTATACTTATATTTTTTAAACACACTTTTATACATTCAAATACAAGTTTACATTTTTTAACATTCAATAAATTGGTCGGATATCCTCCTCCTAACCCAAACGACTCGTTCATGAAATTTCTCGGTATGTAAATACCGTGGGCAAAGGATCCTCGTCAAACCCTGCACTACCATTTACGATGAACAAAGAGTTCTTATACCACCACCAACAACAATTTTACATTAGCAAAAATCACGAACACAAAACTGTGAATTTCAAAATCTCTAACAAATCCCACCATGTTTTCCGCACGAAGAGCAACCAAAAACCCAATCCTCACAACTAGCATCCGAGACACAAAAACAAAGACCGCATGAGACGATCCGCAACAAGAAAGGAAAAAGATGCTGACCTCGACCCGGATTTCAAAAAACACCCGACGTGTTGGCCACAACAACACGTTAGACACGGGCCGAGGAAACATTCCTTGCTGGTTTTTATATTAAGGTTTCCGAGGAACCGAATGTCGGGAGAGCATAAAAGGGTGAAACTTTTTGGTATAAGGTTATGGCTTCGTTTAATCGCCAAAATTTCAAAAAACGTAACGAGGATATGATTACAAGTAAATGGTATACATTGAACGCAAATTCGAAAATTTTAATGTCGTTTAGAAACGTAGCGAATGTTTTAGAAAAAAGTGGCGAAAGTGAGATGGATGTGATGAAACGGGATAGACCTATTTATTGTGACGAGCAAAAAAATGTCCAATATAATCAAGATGTTGATTGGGAACTTCTGAGATCCCATGCGAAATGAGATGCACCCGAACCGGTTGACTAACTTAACTGGCGACGTCCCTTGGGTTGCTAACAAAGATCTATTTGGTCCAGATCCAAGACCACGTCCCCCGCAAACAACATACGTGACGAAGACCAAATCCGAAACTTCAAAGAGCACCGGTGCAAGTAGCGGGGCATTCTTATTCGAGGACTTTTTTACTAGTGTGTTTCGTCGCAAACGCGAAGCCGCGGAACTAACCTTTGAAGTCTAAAAAAAGACCACACTTTGACGTGTTTGGAGGAAATAAGATTTCTAGCCACACCAACGAGGATGACGCGTATTGGATCAAGAAACAAAATAATGCGATCAAAGCAAAACTTGATCCTTGTGAAGACTACTAGTTAGGTATGTTTATTTTTCTTTTAAATGTTTTTTTTATTTCGAATGTAACCTTTTGTTTATGAATGAATGAAAATTAAGATACTCGTTTTGAAATGAATAAATAGACTAAAGTGTGTAATGAAAATAATATGGATGTGTGAAAAAAATTACTCCTTGCATTTTTAAATTATTATTTACAGATAAAATTAATATAATTTTTAAAAAAAATACATTAATTACATTTTTTATTTTTGTGAGAGCAAAATAAAAACAATTTTGCTATTTGGTAATCAATTTGTGTTTTTTCTTATTTTTGTAACTATAGTTTTAGACTAAAGGTAATAAAGTAACTTAAACAAACTCAACTACTGTTTTTAGATATTAACAATAGTTTTAGGATAAACAAAAAAACATTGAACAATAGTTTTGAAACGAAGATGATAGTAATGTGTTTTGATGTTATGATTATAGAAGCTGATCGATTAACCAAGAAAGCATGCATACAGCTATCTATCATACACGGGTGAAAACTGAAAAGGATTCTCATGTTCTTTGTACCATCATCCTAATTCCTAAAGTACTTGTCGAGTTTTACTTGTAATTAGAAACGTCGACTTGATATTATGAATATGCTTTTGTCCAATCATACATGTCTAAACCAACACGTAATGGCTCCTATCTCTAGCTCGACCATATCTAAAAGACGATCAGGAAACACATGTTCGTTAATGTTAATATCGCAGTTTACACGCGTGCTTCTAACTATGTCATTCTTGGATAAAGATCTCACGTTAATATCTGAATTCAACGCGGCAACCGAATACGCGTTGATAACTTTTATACATGCATCCTTCTGGTGTGTAATGGAAGAACGACTTTCTAATTCGAGAAAAGCTTAGCTTGCAAGTACCACAACCCATACTAATATTTCAACGTCACACTCAAACCCATATCAATAGGAGGAATCCTTATCTGCATTCACTTCGTAATAAAAGTGAAACATGACAACATTTGTATGCGGGTTGCACCGAAGAAAAGTTACAAAAATAGTGGGACGGTAAAGATGAGCACAAAAGCACATGGGCTTCTATCATATCCAGCTGTAAATCCACATACATGCTGACAACACCTCAATATATCTCAAAACTAAACAAACGTAACCGACCACCTTCCCTTTTTTTAGTGCTAAACGACACCTCTTCACCTACGAACATATTTTATGCGAGAGTAAATTTTATGAAGTTTAACGATTATAAGATACTTCATCAGCAGTTCAGCCTAGTACTTTACAAGTTTTTTATACATATAAACAACCTTCTATGAGGTATACAATAAACCCTGGCAGAGTTTATTTGTTTTTAAAAACAATAAATAAGATGCTAAAGTCACCAGGCCACAAACATAACAACCAGAGCAAGCTATATCAACGGATCGACTCGACGATCAACACCTATACTCGAATTGAATAAGGATGTCATAAAGTGAAAATCCGACGTACACAGTCACACTATAGGCAAACACCTACCTAATAGAAAGTATAAAACATATTGAACCCGATCATGACACACAACCTCGAACATTAAACATGACCCGTAAAAACCTCAAACCAAATCGTCCCAAAACATAGCTATATGATACGTGGACTATAATTTTTTTTATAATTTTTTTTTATAGCTATATAATTTTTTTTGTTGCTCAAAAGAAAAGAAAAACAACAAGAGGAAAGAGTTTCTGTCACTTAAGAGAGAGAGTATTTCATCTAATTCCATTTTTTTAACGGCATCTTCTAATTCCATATGTTAAAAGTATTTCATCCAATTCCAAGTTATATGTTCATTTTCAAACTGGCTTCAGATTACAGTCTCATATATCAGATTATTATAAAATGCCTTCCATAAACTACTATTGATTAGTTGAAATTTAGAAATACACACTCATATTAAGACATGAGTTAATGTGAAAATAAATTCTAACATGAGTTGATGATAAAAAGAATTTAACAGAAAAAACAGTAACAAATATGATAACAAAAGAATCCATAATAATATAAATATAACAATAATAACAGGACATGACTAATAAACTAATATCATCATCACTCCTATGCTCTCCACCAAAAGTAACATAAACACTACTAGTAACAACAATAATAATCTAAAAAGTATCGTAATAGTAACAATAAATTTAAAATATAAAATCTCATCTCTACATAACCAAAGCAGCAACCCCCAAAGCCAGAATCACAACAGCACCACCACAACCAACTCTGTTCAAATTTCCACCGTTGGGCGTCGAACCTGCCGGAGCATCAGCAGGAGCAGCCGAAATGGACGGAGTCATCGCCGGGGACACTCCAGGTGCATCAGCAGATGGGGGCCCCGGTGGTGACGCTAACGGTGCTTCAGTGGGTGCACTTGTAGGCGACGCTGTAGGAGAAACAGTTGGTGAAGCTACTGGAGACACCGTCGGTGATGAAGTCGGAGATTGAGAGATAGCAGTTCCCGCAAACACCGCGAATAAAACGATCAAAACTATACCAGTAGATGAAGCCATTGAACAGAGAAAATGTAAATGAATAGTTAATTTGTTAAGAGTGAATTGAAATGAAATATGAAAGGGGTGTAGATTATGGGTTTATATTTATAGACAATGAGGGTTTATATGCTCTCTTGTAAAGTCGGTTCTTGGAGAGATGGAATCTAGACCGTTGGTTTGTGTAATCGGATGACACGTGGAAATGAAAAATGTGATTATTTTGTTCCGTTGATTTAAAGTATAAAAAATGCTTTTTTAAATGTTAAGTATCAGGTTACCGTTGTGATGAGGCACGTTGATGTGGGGTTAATCTAGTTTATTTAAATTTTTCTGGGGGGTTTCCAACGGGCAAATACACATCATAAATTAGCATTGTTTTCAGCTCTTTGACTTTGTTAACAGTACTTTTTATTTTGAAAAAATTGCACGTTTGGTCCCTATCGTTTACACCAAATATCATGTTTAGTCCCTATCTCAAACTAAGTGCACAGATCGTCCCTATCGTTTACACTTTGGATCAAAAATGGTCCCTATCTTGGATGAGCGTCAATTTTGGCTGTTAAGTCTATTTATTGGAGGGGCAATTTCGTCTTTTCATTTATATTAAATTCTCCCCAGTACATCATTTATTTTGGATCCATGTTTATCTCTCTTTCTCATCTCTTTCACTCTCTCACATCTCTCTCTCTCACACATCTTTCTCTCTACAACCACTACCATCTATCATTCTTCTCCCAATCTTCTAATATCCCAGTAAATACATTTGATGGGTAGGTGATGTGCAAATCCCATATCAGTCTTCAAAATCACAATGAAACAGACACATGTGTCGCCAAACATGACCTCTAACCAACAGATATCTTCCATGGCACAAACTGATCTTTAAGCTCATAACTCTAAGTCTAATCAATGAAACATAATGCATCAATAGACCTGGCTTTTTCTTGGAAAATTCTCCATATAGATTTACTCACAGGTCTGTTAATCATGAATTCAGTCAACGCCTGCCAACTATTTGGGAAGCTGTTTGCAAACCTAAAGTTGAGGCGGGTTTATGCATAATTCAGCTTCCGCAAAGGCTTCTTTAAAAGGCTTAATTAGCTTTTGCTTTTTCAATATTAGAGATGACAATTTCAGCAGGAGTGTGGTCAGAAGTCATGAAAGGGAAGAACCGAGAATTGCCAAGAATCCTGTCCAATTTCTTCAATAAACCACCTGCTTTCCCAGGACTTTTACTCCAAGTAAACCTTAATCCAGACATAGCAATATCCTCCACTTCCATATCTGCCATACATTCTCTCAAATCACTCATAGCAGACGCATGTAATCATTGAACCATCAGTTGACTTTTCAGAAGGGTTAATAGTCGCATTAAAGTCACAAGAATGAGCCATGGAACTACTTACCCCGGCCCGCTAGCTGTTCACAGGTCCAACTGTGAAACCCGAGTATCCTGCCATGGCCCCCTGTGACGCCATCAAACTAACCTAAAGACTCAGATTAGTGGCAAGATAAATCCAACATAGAATTGAGAGCACTGGTCAACACACTCCTTAAACCCAAACCGCTCATACCCATAAAACGTCTTACCAACATTCTCAACATCATGAACCGCAGCACCCTCGACCTAGCCGATACACATATCGATTTTTGATGGGTGTTTTTGAGAAAATCGAATCCCAGATCTGTGTTTTTGAGAGATGATGGACGAATTTTGATGGGTAGGTGATGTGTTTTTGAGATCTGTGATTTGGGATGGTTGTGGTGATAGATGTTCTTAAAGATATTTAAGATGGTGTTTAGTGGATTAGGTGTGTTTGAGATAGTTTTGATGAATCTGTGAGAGAGAGATATATATATAAGAAAAAAAATATATTAAAAGAAAAAAAACTGAGAGAGAGAGATCGAGACATGTGAGAGAGAGATCTGGGTTTTGTATGTGATAATAGATCTGGGTTTGGATAGAGAGAGATGACTTTATATATTTTTCTGCATTTAAGGAGAGAAAGAGAATGAGAGGGGTTAAATAGAGATAGAGAGATAAGAATAAAAAAAAATAAAAGAAATAAGTAAAAGACCAAAATACCCTTCTCTTTCTACCACTTAACGATCAAATCTAACGTCCATCCAAGATAGGGACCATTTTTGATCCAAAGTGTAAACGATAGGGACGATCTGTGCACTTAGTTTGAGATAGGGACCAAACTTGATATTTGGTGTAAACGATAGGGACCAAACGTGAAATTTTTTCTTTTATTTTTCTCAACAAATAAAAAACAACATTAGAAACTTATTGCTATAATTTCAAACAAAAAATTAAAATTAATATATCAAATTTCAATTATTAAAATATTTTCAATCAAAACTAATTTCAATTCAAAAATTGCAATTTGTACTATTCATTTATTTTGTAACAATTTTTTAATAATTATTAAAAATTGTATTTATGTTTAAATTATAATATCTTTTAATTCATTTATTTTTTTCATAATTTAATTTTATCATATTTTTTAAAGTTTTGTTTTCTTTGATTCAACATTACTTTTTATATATTTACAAATGTTTTTTTTTTCAATTTTGGTCGTTTTTTTTTTTACATTTTAACATTAATTTGATTGCTAAAAAATAGCAATTAGATACCCGTCGTGAATCATATTTCGGAAGGCTTGGTAATGTGGAAAAATAGGCTTTATTCTTTTGTTTGCCTAACAAACCACTAGAAGAAGGTTTGAAGTTGATTCACACTGACAGTGATATGCAAACGATGTTGGAACTGGCTTGTAGGAATGGTTCAATTGATTGTATGTTACTCACAAGAAACAGAGACTAGCTTAGTATTATTTCAAGAACTTTGATTTAGAGGTGCAGATGGGGATTTTTTTTTGGAATAGGTAGAAGATGATGTTAGGTGGTGTTGTTATAGTTCAACTCCTTTTGAGACTATACATCCTTTTCAAAAATGGAAGAGGAACGATAGCAACCAAACTCAAGGTGGTATAAAAAAATTAAAAAGGGCGGTTCTCGTAACAAAAGAAAAAACAGTGATGGAAAAGGCAAAGAGAAAAAGAACATAGAGGGGAAACAAAAGAGTATAGGAAAATAGAAATAAAATGTGAATGAGGGTGACAGTGGGAGTGAGCCTAAGACTTCATTAGTGAAGAAGAAGAGAGCTATGGAAAAGGGTAAAGGGATCATAGTTAAAGATGATTCAGGTTTTAACCCGAAAAAAGAAGTTCTACGAAGGTCTACTGGTATTGTCATTAGAGAGGGCAGATCTCTGAATGTACGTAGTAGGTCTAAAACCAGTTTGAATGTGGGGGAATCTGCTTCTGTTGATAATGTGGCCGGAAGTAAGGGTCGTACAAAAAAGGTTGGTGTGCTTGGTTTAAGAGCCCGTAACAAGTTATATGAGCATCAAGATTTTAAGATCATTAATTGCGTATTAGGTCTTAGAGCACCAACATTTATGGAAAACTAGTAAACTGTAGATGACTGTTACAATGAGTGTTTGTGATATTATATATGATTATTCCTACTACTTTGTAACTAGATAACCTATGATAAACTAGGGAACTCATATTGTCAAGGAGCGTTTGGGATCTGTTTTGTTAAAAAAACAGCTTATAGCTTATTATTTGCTTATTATTGTTTGTTAGTGCTTATTACTGTGTTAATAGTAATTGGTTACTCATATTGTTAAGGAAAAGGAATGGTATCTACTAATGTAAGGTCAGGACTCGAACCCGCGGCCTCACCTTCACAACACCACAACAATTACCGTTACCGCCCCTGGGTCTTTTTCATAAACATTTGCAGACCTCTTATTCTTATAACCTTACTTGTTAACACCTTATTTGCTTATTGATTTATAACTGCTTATTAACAAAATATTTTTCACTTCTGTTTTTTTCTTAACGCCAACCATTGGTTAAGGCATTTTTGTTAATTTTCATAAAAATGATACTTTACTTTTAGTATTTTAAAATTAGTTCCTAAACCTCCTCGTTAGAGTCTCCAATAGTACCTATTTGGTTTTTTTGTTTTTTTAACAGACCCATTTGGTTCTCTACCAAACATAATAACACGCAATTAACATTTAACAAAACACCTTAATTGAAATTTAAACCAACAACAATGTTAATGCAATAATGACTAAAAACGTTACTTGCATTTTTCGGTCTCGCTTAGTTTTGATTACGACAATATGTAAAAACAAGCATTTACGAAAACAACGAAAAACGAATTCTTGAGTTCAAGTATTTTTCATTTTACCCATTTTCACTTAAGGTATGGATAAACAAGTACTAACCTTAATCAAGTGATCAAGTGATTTAATCTTTTCTTAAAACTCACTTTTTATTAAATGTGACAAGTTTTTATTAAACTTTATTTTTAAAAAAATGTTTTATTAAATTAATTATTTGAAATTTGAAAATGACATATTCTTATTCTGTTAAGAATATCCTTTTAGGATATTTTTTATACCCAGATAATACCTCTACCACTAAAGGACAAAAAGGAGCGGAGTCTAGTCCGGCGGTACCTTAGCGCCTAGGCGGTACCTTAGCGATAAGGTACCGCAGGCTGTGATAAGGTACCGCGGGCAGATATAGCCGTTGGCTCCTTTATCCTTTAAATAGTGGACCATTCTCAGCTTTTCACCTCACCTCTTTTGCACATTCATTTCCAGATTCAAACCCCTTCTTTAATCACTCAAATCTTTGATCATTTGTTTGATTATTACTTGTTTAAGAAGTGAATCTTGTTCTTCCATCCCTTCCTCTCCAAGTGCAAAGAGAAGAACACTATCCTAGTAAAGTGTTGAGTCCACCACCAAAGATCCATTAAAGATCAATTTTTATATACTTGTAGTTGTGTCATAGTTGTGAAGATCCAAGTAGTTGTGTCTATTTGGAAGTTGTGTATGTACTAAGTATAGTTGTGTAGATTGGTCCTAGCTACGATTAGGGCTCGACTTTTAGCTTAGAGTCGGAAATTGGTTAAGCGACGTGTACGGTTTTCTCCACCATAAGGAGCTTCTTGTGTAGTGAACTCTCGAGTAAGGAGTACTTGAGGAGTGGAGTAGGAACGAGGAGTGAGCTTCGTTGCCGAACCACTATAAATCCTTGGTGTTCGGTTTGATCTTTCTTTACCCTTAACTCTTTACATTCTTTATTCTTTTTGCATATACATGTGTTAATATTAAATTAGCTACACTATCATTCTTTATGGATATATTTTTGTTAGTATTAGTTTAGCTACACTATCATTGTTCATATTGTCCATAAGAAGATTTCACATATTTCCTCAAGCCTAAGTTTTTTGAAAAAGGATTTTTGGAAACCATATTTTAACAAGTAAATATAAGAAACTATTCAACCCCCCCCCCCTTCTAGTTTCTACAATTGGTATCAGAGCGGGTTGCTCAAGAACTTTTAAAGTATATTGTATTTTAAAACTTGAATCGATCTATGGATTCCAACAAGTACCTAGAAGGGCAATCTATGCAAAGACCACCACTCTTTAAAACCGATAGTTTTATTTATTGGAAAAATAGATTTGAAACTTATGTGAAATCAAAAGATTTAGATCTTTGGCATGTTATTACCAATGGTGATTTTTTACCCTTTTAATTTAATTAAGTTTCTAAAACAAAAGAATTAGTCACTTTTGACAAAGCTAATGATGATACTAAAAAGAAACTTTCAAAAAATAATGAGGCTAAAATGGTGATTTATAATGCTTTGCCTAAGAAAGAGTATGAAAGAATTTTTATGTGTGAAACCGCTAAAGATATTTGGAACACTCTTTTAGTAACCCACCAAGGTAATAGCCAAGTCAAAGAAAGTAAAATCGATCTTCTTGTCCAACAATATGAACAATTTGTCATCTTAGAAGATGAAACTATTGATAGTGCATTTGCTAGGTTTAATACCATTATTACTAGTCTAAAAGCACTTGATGAAGGTTTTTCTAGCAAGAACAATGTTAGGAAGTTTCTAAGGGCCTTACATCCAAAGTGGAGAGCAAAAGTCACGGCTATTGAAGAGTCGAAAGATCTCTCAACTTTATCACTCGATGAACTCATAGGAAACTTGAAGGTTCATGAGATGATAATTTTGAAGGACTCGGAATTAGTAAAAACCAAGAGTGAAAGGAAATCTCTTGCACTTAAAGCCAAGAAGGCACAAAGTAACCACGATAGTTCCTCGGAAAGTGATGACGAGGAGTATGCATTGGCGGTGAGAGATTTCAAGAAGTTCTTCAAGAGACGAGGTCAACACGTTAGGCAACCAAACTATGAATAGAAACAATTGTCAAAGAATCGGTTTGTCAAGAACAAAAAAGGTGATAGGAGTTGCTTTAGATGTGGTGATCCAAATCACTTCATTGGTGATTGTCCAAAGCCCGCTCGTGATAAGAACCACACGGCATTCGTTAGTGGCGCTTGGAGCGATAGCGGTGAAGATGATGATGACAACCCCAAAGAGGAGAAATGTCTTATGGCTCACACTTCTAAAGAGGTACATTCCGAAACCGAATATTATAGCAATGATAGTTCCACTTTAGATGATATTGAATTTGAAGGCAAATATGATAGCTTACACAAACTTAGTCTTAAATTCATAGAAAAGAATAAAACCTTAAAATTAACCAAAACTAAGCTTGAAAATGAGATCAATGAACTTAGGGAGAAATTGGCTAAACTTGAGAAAAACAAAGAGGTTGATTTAGGTTGCTTAAGTTGTGAGAAACTTAGATTAGAGAATGATGATCTCAAGAGCACCTCCATTAAATTGGAAAAGTTCATGAAAGGTACTAGTGCTCTTGATGATATGTTAAACAAACAAGTTCATTCTAAGGAAAAACTTGGTCTAGGTTTTAACTCAAATGAAGCCTCAACTAGTGAACCAAAACAAGTCAGGTTTTCACAGAAAACACCTTCTGGACGCGGTTCCACATCGTATGGCGTGGTTCCTTATCACTATGGAACCGCGGCCATAGATAAGGTACCGCAGCCAGAAGTTGAGTTTTGTGAAAATTCTGAACTTTCTGAAAAATCTAAGTTAAATGAAAAACCAAAGCATCTTACTATTAATAAGGTTCAATTACCCATACTTGACGACAATGCTATTAGTAAGTTCTATAAGCCGTTAAGTAAACCTCTCATGGGAAATAGAAGTTTATCTAGACTATCTTCTACTACACCTAGAGTACGGAATGAGTCTAAGCCTAGAAGTAGAACGACAACGCCTACAAGAGATAATCAAAACAACTCACGACCTAGAAGTAAAACTCCAACACCTAGAAGGAATAATAATAACTCTAAACCTAGATCAAACACACCTAGGAGAAGTAATGAACAACAAAATGGTTACATGAATTACTACCCTCCTCCATTTTGTTCTCCATGGGGAATCCCCACCTCATTCATGCATCCCAACCAAATGCAAGGGATGTTTGGAACTAACAATTTTGGACCCATGAGATATTGGGGACCAAGTGTTTGATCTTGTGTGTTGTTACCTAGATATGCTTGGGAATTGATTTGGAGCCCGATGAGTGGATTAAGGATAGTGGATGTTCTAAACACATGACGGGTAATCGAAGTTTGTTCTCGCATTACAAAACATATGATGTAGGTAACGTCACATTCGCTAGTAGTCTACGTGGTAATATCATTGGCAAAGGTACGGTTTCTCTTGACTCCATGACCATTGAAAATGTTGAGCACGTAGATAACTTAGGTTTTAACCTTTTAAGTATAGGTCAAATTTGTGATAATAAGTGTCAGGTCATCTTTTCGGAACATGACAGTGAAATCGTAAAAGATGGAAAAGTCATTGGAAAAGGTGTTAGAAAGCATGGGCTTTATGTCATGAAGGTTAATAAGAAGTAAAAAGAAAACATATGTCTTGCGACTATAGATGATAGTTTTACTCTTTGGCATAGGAGATTAGGTCACGCTAATATGCGTTTAATTCAGTCTTTAGTCTCTAAGGAGTTGGTAAGATACCTCCCCAAGATTAAGTTTGATAGTCACTTTTGTGATGCTTGCAAAGTTGGAAAGCAAGTTCACTCAAGTCACAAAGCCAAGAATTTGGTTTCGACCTCTCAGTGCTTAGAGCTCCTACATATGGATCTCTTTGGACCTTCCGCCATACGGAGTTATGGAGGTAACCTTTATACCCTAGTTATAGTTGATGACTATTCTAGATTCACTTGGACTAGATTTTTGGCATCTAAGAATGAAGCTTTCGATCACTTCGAAATCTTTAGTCGAAGAATTCAAAATCAACTAGGATGTTCAACTGTTTCTATTAGGACGGATCATGGTAGGGAATTTGATAATGAAGTGCAATTTGGTGCCTTTTGTGAAGCTCATGGTATTACCCATAACTTTTCGGCTCCTCGCACTCCACAATTAAACGGGGTAGTTGAAAGGAAGAATAGGACTCTCCAAGAGATGAGTAGGACGATGTTAAACGAGCAATCTTTGCCTCAAAAGTTTTGGTGCAATGCCGTGGATACATCGACTTATATTCTCAACCGAATTCTTATTCGACCTTTCCTAGGAAAGACCCCCTATGAAATTCTTAAAGGTAAGAAACCCTCATTAGAATACTTTAGGGTGTTTGGAAGCAAGTGCTTTATCCTCAACACCAAAGACTACCTTACCAAGTTTGACCCAAAGTCTTACGAAGGTATCCTTTTAGGTTATTCCCAAACTAGTAAGGCCTACATAGTCCCTAAATAGAACCTCAAGGGTTATTGAAGAATCACTCAACGTAACCTTTGATGAAACCCCTCCATCACCCAAGACACCATCATTGGTTGATGATGACTTGGATGAATTAGAAGTAGTTAAAGCCAAAGAGGTTAGAAAAATAGGAGTTGAAGACCTTAGTGTTGAAAAGGAAGTAAACATTAAGGAGTCTAGGGATCATACTCTCAACAATGTCATTGGTGACTTAAATCAAAGGACCCTAAGATCTCAAGTCCAAAACCAAAGCAACTTCTTTTGTTTTGTCTCCTTGATTGAACCAAAGAATGTTAAAGAAGCTTTGACGGATGAGAGTTAGGTCATTGCGATGCAAGAAGAATTGAATCAATTCGTTGCCAATGATGTTTGGGAACTTGTTCCTCCACCTAGAAGTTCTACCATTATAGGAACCAAATGGGTATTTAGGAATAAGCTAGATGAGAATGGTGTTGTGTCTCGTAACAAGGCTAGACTTGTAGCTCAAGGCTATAATCAACAAGAAGGGATTGATTATGACGAGACATATGCACCGGTAGCTAGATTAGAATCAATTAGAATCCTTTTAGCCTACGCTTGTGCCTTAGATATTAAGCATCAACAAATGGATGTAAAGAGTGCATTTCTTAACGGTTTGATCAATGAGGAGGTATATGTGGCTCAACCTCCCGGCTTCATTGATTTTGAAAAACCGGACCATGTTTACAAGCTTAAGAAAGTACTTTATGGACTCAAACAAGCACCCAAAGCTTGGTATGATAGACTTAAAGCGTTTCTTGTTAAACATGAGTATACCATGGGTATGGTAGACAATACACTCTTTACAAAGAAGAAAGGTCCTCACCTTATAATCGTACAAATATATGTTGATGACATTATATTTGGCTCAACTTGTCAAGAATTGTGTGATGACTTTGCCAACATCATGCATGATGAGTTTGAAATGAGTATGATGGGAGAACTTAACTTCTTTCTAGGACTCCAAATTAAACAAATGGACGATGGTATTTTCTTTAGTCAATCTAAGTACGCTAAAGAAATGCTAAAGAAATTTGGATTAGAAGAATCTAGACCAATGAAGACCCCTATGGCCTCGGATACTAAACTCACCGTAGATGATGATTATGAGTCGGTAGACAACACCAAATATAGAGGTATGATTGGTAGTTTGTTGTACCTAATGGCAAGTCGACCGGATATCATGTTTAGTGTTTGCCTTTGTGCTCGCTTCCAAGAGGCTCCCAAAACCTCTCACCTTGAAGCGGTTAAGCGTATCTTCCGATACATTAAAGGCACTATACATTTAGGATTATGGTATCCTAAAGGGACCGGCGTAGAAACCATTGTCTATGCGGACTCGGATTATGCGGGAGACTATGTGGACCGAAAAAGCACTAGTGGAGTTTGTACCTTCATGGGTTGTTGTTTAACTTCTTGGTTCTCCAAGAAACAAACCGCTCTTGCGATATCCACCACGGAAGTCGAGTATGTGAGTGCCGGTAAAGCATGCCAACAAGCTCTATGGATGAAGCAAGTGCTTGTTGATTATGGGATTTCTCTTGATGATGTTCCCATCATGTGCGATAATAAAGGCGCTATAGACCTAAGCAAGAATCCCGTGCAACATTCGTGAACCAAACACATAGAAATTAGACACCATTTTCTTAGGGATAATGTTCAAAAGGGGAACATTACTATTGAAAAGGTGCCCTCCGAGGACAACTTAGCCGATATCTTCACTAAGCCACTTAAGAGGAAACCTTTTAATTACTTGCGTCTAGGTCTAGGATTAATGGAACATCTTCCTTAAATTCTTTTCTTATTGTGTGTTTTCTATTACCACTTTGAGTTTTTGAGTCTTCTAAAAATCTTTTGAAAAATCTTCTCATCTCATTTTCAAAACTCTCAAAGTCTCTTTCGAAAAGGGTTGAGAAATTCGTTTGACATTGTTAATTCAATCTAAAAACAATTTTTCATAGATTCTCGCTATTAATATAGAGCCTACATAATTCATATGTATGATTCTCTCAAACATAGCAAGAACAAGATTGAATCATGGAGGATCATTGTGTCATGACTTAAGGTCTTGTCTTACACACCTCCTACATTGATTTTTTAATCCATGTATTTTGGTCAAATATCTATTTGGTAAGTTTGCATATATTTTCTTTGTCTATCTTTGCTTTTAAGCACATCCCTATGATAAGTTAGACTAGAAAAATAAGATTTGCTGAAAAATCTTTCTCCAAACACCAAACCCTGCTTCTGCAGGCGGTTCCATAAGTGAGCCGCGGTACCTTATTGATAAGGTACCGCCACCATAGATAAGGAACCGCCTACAGTGGCCTTCCTTTTTCGGGTTTTTGTCTGAAACTCCAGATTTGCTCCAACCTTTTTGAGAATCTTTGTTTCAAACCCTTTGACCACCCCAAAAATACCCTAAGCCTTCCCTATTTAAACCATAAGCATTTTGCATTACTTCACATCCAAAATGTCTTATTCTACCAATGAAAGCCTTGAATCTCCTCCATTTTCTCTAATTGCTTTCAATCCAAACCCACCCAAGAACACTCTTAATCACATTTCTCCTACCAAGAATGTTGATTGTGGAACTTCCTTTCTTCCACCACCACCCTTTAGTGTTCTTCCTCCTTCTCATGATAATGTCATGCACCATGGAACATATTGTCATTGTTGTCAATATCAACATCTTGCTATGGCACACATCTATGAGGAGTTGAGCTACATCAAGAGTCTCTTAATCAAGCCTCCTCTTCACTTTGATTATGAGATCTCCAACAAGCCACCACCCTCACCCTCTGCTATTACCTTGTCTTTCATATAAGCATTGATTGCTTATCCTCAAGACACCAAATTCAAGCAAATCTTAGAATTCTAGAATAACTAGGATTAGATTTATGCTTTTGGCTTGTTTCTTTTTCCATACTTCTTTGTATGATGTTTCTTTAGTAACCTATCTTGGATCTTTGTTCTTATGTTTTCTTCTCTTTTAATTTTCTTTTTGTGACCTATTGCTATATATTGTTGGTTGTTTCTTTTGTTCAACTAACCCTTCTATGTAGCTTGTCACCATATCTCGATTCCTCGGTGCCCCAAGCTAGGGGGAGTAAGCACCAAGGGGGAGTCTTTGCAAAGTCCGTTTCTTCAACACCGGCTTACGCAACCTTTTTGCTTTGACAAAGGGGGAGAAATAAATAAACTCGTCTTCGAAAATCTTGTTTTTGTGTGATTGAGTTTATGTATTGTCGGAATCAAAAAGGGGGAGATTGTTAATGCAATAATGACTAAAAACGTTACTTGCATTTTTCAGTCTCGCTTAGTTTTGATTACGACAATATGTAAAAACAAGCATTTACGAAAACAACGAAAAACGAATTCTTGAGTTCAAGTATTTTTCATTTTACCCATTTTCACTTAAGGTATGGATAAACAAGTACTAACCTTAATCAAGTGATCAAGTGATTTAATCTTTTCTTAAAACTCACTTTTTATTAAATGTGACAAGTTTTTATTAAACTTTATTTTTAAGAAAATGTTTTATTAAATTAATTATTTGAAATTTGAAAATGGCATATTCTTATTCTGTTAAGAATATCCTTTCAGGATATTTTTTATACCCAGATAAGGCCTCCACCACTAAAGGACAAAAAGGAGCGGAGTCTAGTCCGGGGTACCTTAGCGCCTAGGCAGTACCTTAGCGATAAGGTATCGCGGGCTGTGATAAGGTACCGCGGGCAGATATAGTCGTTGGCTCCTTTATCCTTTAAATAGTGGACCATTCTCAGCTTTTCACCTCACCTCTTTTGCACATTTATTTCCAGATTCAAACCCCTTCTTTAATCACTCAAATCTTTGATCATTTGTTTGATTATTACTTGTTTAAGAAGTGAATCTTGTTCTTCCATCCCTTCCTCTCCAAGTGCAAAGAGAAGAACACTATCCTAGTGAAGTGTTGAGTCCATCACCAAAGATCCATTGAAGATCAATTTTTATATACTTGTAGTTGTGTCATAGTTGTGAAGATCCAAGTAGTTGTGTCTATTTGGAAGTTGTGTATGTACTAAGTATAGTTGTGTAGATTGGTCCTAGCTACGATTAGGGCTCGAATTTTAGCTTAGAGTCGGAAATTGGTTAAGCGACGTGTACGGTTTTCTCCACCATAAGGAGCTTGTTGTGTAGTGAACTCTCGAGTAAGGAGTACTTGAGGAGTGGAGTAGGAACGAGGAGTGAGCTTCGTTGCCGAACCACTATAAATCCTTGGTGTTCGGTTTGATCTTTCTTTACCCTTAACTCTTTACATTCTTTATTCTTTTTGCATATACATGTGTTAATATTAGATTAGCTACACTATCATTCTTTATTCTTTGTGGATATATTTTTGTTAGTATTAGTTTAGCTACACTATCATTGTTCATATTGTCCATAAGAAGATTTCACATATTTCCTCAAGCCTAAGTTTTTTGAAAAAGGATTTTTGGAAACCATATTTTAACAAGTAAATATAAGAAACTATTCAACCCCCCCCCCTTCTAGTTTCTACAAATAAAACACCTTAACTGAAGCTAAAAACGATATTTAGTATGTGATTAACAATTAACAACCTAAAAGACTAGGCATTAGCAACCCCTATCTACACATAGAAACTCTCTAAACCTTTATCAACCAACCAACTTACATCTCCCTCTGCCTCGCTGCAAAGTCAATCTTGTTGTGAATATGTGTGACCATTTTCATCAACATCCTTGCCTTGTGCATGTCAGCAGTTTGGAGTGCCTTGAGCTTGGTCACATTTTCCCTAGCACATCTAGAAGGATTGCCATTTTGGAGCTCGATAATCAACTTTGTTTGGAATACAATTAGTGCTGGTTTATATTACATTACCAGTATTAATTATATTAATGTTGGCATTGGTATTCTTAGTACTGGTTGTATTAACATTGAATTGGACGTGGTCAATCCTCAATGTAAGTAGAGATGTTACTACTGATTTGAAGATAAGACTAAAGACGTGTTACATGATTAGAGGATATTGTGTATATCTTATAAATGTTTAAACTTATTTGTTCATATCTTTGTCTTGTAAATGACTCTTTGCACTATAAAAGGAAGTCCTAGGTCTAGGTTTAATATCACTGAATATCATAATCTTTTTGCATAGTAATTCACTTCAAGGTTGTACCCCAATACTCTGCGTTAATATTATTTGTATTACTAATAATATTGGAGTGTATGGTTTACATCTCTGTTTAGTTTTACTTTGTCTTACACACACGATCTTCATAATATCAAAGAGTAGATTCCACATACTCTTTGATATCTTTAAAATTTTCTACTAACGTTATATAGGATTTATCCTGTGTAATCTAAGTCTACAAGCTAGACTAACAAGATAATAAGGGGTTAATAAGTGGTATCAGAGCTTGTTGAGAAGCTTTGATCTTGAAGGATATTCAAGAACTCTTTTTACTAAAGCGATGGATACAGAGGCTGCACTACCTAACACAATGAACAAGGTTCTAGTCTTCAAATAAGGAAAGTTTGAAGAGTGGAAATTCATATTCACTCAATTTGTGCAAATGTACAATTGGGATTTGTGGGAAGTCATTGCCCATGGAAACACTCACACCAAGCCTGTAGTAAATGATGGCAAAGCACCAGAAATATTTCCTGAATAGAAGAAGAAGAGAACCAATGATATGAAAGCTAGAAGTATTGTTATGCTAGCAATACCAAATGAGCATATTCTTGCTTTTCAGCAATATGAAGATGCTAAATCTATGTTTGATACGTTTGTTTTGAGGTTTGGCAGGAATGACTCCACCAAGAATGCCAAGAAAGCATTGCTGAAATCAATGTTTGAGAGCTTCAATGCCGAGGGGTCAGAATCTCTTGATTCTATCTATAATAGACTTCAAGGAATTGTGAGAAAACTTATCACTCAATGAGGAAAGGCTGAGCAGTAGGACATAAATGCAAAGTTTCTAAGGAGTATGCTTGCTGAAATGGCTACAGAGGTATCCATTGGGGAGAACAAGGAGGATATTGATCAAGTCAATATTGATGATCTATACAATCACTTCAAGGTGGTTGAACAGAAACTAAAAAAAACTAGATCAGTCTCTAATGATACTAAACTAACATTAATATCAAGTTTAAGTCATACCAGTAAAAAAACGCAAAGGTTCTCTTATTAGTGGTAATGTATCTCTTAATACTGGTAGTACATTTTCTAATTCTAATGAAGCAACTACTAGTGCTGCTGGTTTAACTGATGAAACTATTCATGAATTTTTATTCAACTATCAGAATTAGCTGAATTGTTGTTGATGATCTACAACAATTAAGTGATGATGTTTT
Organism: Glebionis coronaria; assembly: GCA_025667525.1. Classification (NCBI taxonomy): domain Eukaryota; kingdom Viridiplantae; phylum Streptophyta; class Magnoliopsida; order Asterales; family Asteraceae; genus Glebionis; species Glebionis coronaria. Next base: position 211,564,020 of record CM046875.1, read on the forward strand.
AGAAAAGCTAGAAATAAAGAATCAGTTTGCTTTTCTCAGTATGAGAGCAAGAAGGTTTCTTTTAAGAACTGGAAAAAATGTCATTTTAATACCAGTGATAAGGCAAGTTTTGATAAGTCTTAGGTGGAATGCTATAGTTGTCACAAAAGGGACAGTTTGCTAAAGAATGTAGAAGTCCAAGAAGTCAGGTAACTGTTGAAAAGCCTTCTACCAAGGCATTGAAATGTCTGAAAATTTATGAGGAACTTAACGAATATTGTGATATATTAAAAGTAATTATGATAGATCTACTCATGATTTGACTAGTTCAAAGATGTTTGAATATTTTAGAAGAGCGGATAGTATGTTATAAGGAACAAGAAAGTGCCTTTAAAGACTCTATCATTCTTTTTAAAATAGAAATAGTTGCTCAAACCCGTGAAATCACTAATCTTAATTCCAAAAGAGAAACCAGTGAAATTGTTAAGCTTGAAAATGAACTGAAAAAAAAGTCTTAGTAATGCCACTAAAAGCATAGAGAAAATGATTGACATTCAGGTTCCTGACAAATGCAAGTGGGTACTAGGATACAATGGTGATTACCATGTTGTTGAGCCCCCTCTTGTGTATTTTCCTTCTATACCAGATATGTCATACACTGGTTTACTAGAGTTTTAAAAGAAGGAGAAACCATAATTTGTTCCAATTAAGTTTGAAAAAGAAAGTGATCGTGCTACATCTTTTAGTAAAGCTTGTGTTGACACTCCACAGGTTACATCAACTGCTAGTACTAGTGTTGGTAGTCAGGCTGAGGGTTTGACCTCTGAACCAAGTAGTTCAGAGAGCACAAACTATAAGACTGATGTCAAGCTAGGAGAGAAAGTTATTTTAAAGAAAGCTGGTGAGTTGAACCCTAATGCCCCTAGATATCAACATGTTAAGAAACCTGTCAAATATGCTTAAATGTACAGGGCCAACATAACTAAGGGAGATCAAAGAAACAGAAACAACCAACAGTTTATCTTGTAGTGTTTGGATATGAGAAAGTGTGTGCAGAAGAGGTGCTTTGAAAAGCTGGAAATGAGCCACTATTTATAGGAGAGAAGGAGTAACGGCTAGTCTAGCCACGGTTCGATAATGTTCCCACGGTACCATATATATATGGAACCGTGGAAGCCTATAACGAATCGTGCGTCCTAGACTCCGCTCATTTTTTTCCCGTAGTGGTGAAAGCTTATCTAGGGAGGTTATACCTTCTCAGGAATATCCAATAAGCTTTTCCATTTTCATAAAATATTTCTTAAAAATAAAGTTATTTTAAAAAATATTTTGTCTGTTTTAAATAAAAGTGAGTTTTAACAAAATAATTAATCATTGATCACTTAGTTAGGTTAATGAAGTATTTATTCATACCTTAAGTGATAGTAAATGAAATGGAAGATATACACTCGAGAAATCGATATTCGTTGTTTTTGCTAAATGCTTGTTTTTATATATTGTGGTAATTAAAACAAAGCAAGACCGATAAATGCAAGTAACGTTTTAGGCATCATTGCATTAACAATCTCCCCTTTTTATTACGACAACTTATAAACTCAATCATGTATAAAAACAAGATTTTCAAATTTTTGACGAGTTTATTTCCATTTCTCCCCCTTTGTCGAAGCAAAAAGGATAGCAAAATATGTTTGAGGAAGAAAAGAGACGACATTGCTAGTGCTCCCCCTTGGTGCTTACTCCCCCTTACTTGTGGCACCAAGAGATTGAGCTATGGTGACGAGCAACATAGAAGGATTACAGGAAAGAAAGAAAACCCAAATATAGCAAAAGTCACAAAAAAATAAAAGGGAAAAACAAGAACAACAAGATCAAAAACCATAGATAATTCATGTTACAAACATGAAGAAATATAAGAAAATAAAGATTTATACAAGGATGTATGAACTACAATCCTAAAACTTAAGCATAATTCTATTCTTAGTTACACTAGAACCCTAGGATTTTCTTATATTAGATGTCTTATTAGTAAGCAAGATTCTTGCTTAATTGATGGAAGACGATATGGTGTTTGAGTCCTATGAGGTGTTTGAGTCCAATAAAACACCTTATTGAAAAAACTGGGATTATTGTTGTTGTACATCTTATGATGTGTGTAAGTTCAACAAATTACCTATTGAAAACAATCACCTTTAACAGCTTGTTAAATTATAAAGTATTTTTAGTTTTTTTAATATGTATTGTAACATTATGCTCAACTGTGCACAACTAGTCCAAATTAGAGGTGGCAAAATGTGTCACAAACGTGAATTTTGAACCTAGTTAATTTACATGAAAAGCAATAGTTCGGGTTAGACTTGTTTGTCTATTGATGTTCCCGACTGTTTTCGCATATTTTGTGTATGAACTTAAATTTTTATGAATGATGCTCATATGACTTATAGCTTGAATGACTTATTATTCGTCTACTTTATGTGCTAGAAACTTCTATTAAAGAAATCAAAATTTATTAAATTAACGCGATTTAGTTTAATTAGGCCCGACACGATATTTAGTGGTTCACCCAAATTTTTCGACACAGCTAGAAACTTCTCCATATTCCCCTTTCACCAAACTATTGCGAAATACTAGTACCAAAACTATACACTACACATAAAACGTTTAAACTCTCCATTACATTTTCACAAATGTTAACCTTACAAAATAATTAAAAGGAAAAGCAAACCTTTTCCTGCTACCATTTCTCCAAAACCGGCCCCCTTTCTCCCATTGTTTATCCAAGTGTCATAAATTCATTATAAAAAGAAATGTACTACACCTATCCTTAATAGCTTGTACAAATGATCCCCTCATTTCTACCCTAAAACCGTCGGATATTACTTAACTCCCAAAGTCTTCCTTGAATTCAACTTGTACAACCATCTATCATTAATAAGTCAAGAGAAAACACACTCATTTCCATGTTGTTTCTGCCCTAGACGAAAGCCAACCCACTTTAACACTTCCCAACACTTTGGCACTTCCCCATGGTACCTCTTAGAAGGTACATCTAGTTCAAAATGAACCGAATAACATGAAACCCTAACTAGATAATCCTAGTCCTAATTCACTCACTCCCTCTATAAATACTAGACCCTTCACCATCTAAAACACACACTATACAAACTCACAAAACATACACTTAGCCAAAAATAAAAGTAATCCCCTGTGGTTTGATTAGGCGCTGCCAAGAACAAGAGAAATAAAAGGGTTCGGACCACTTAGAGGTGGTAATGATATTAGAATGAAGTGTTGATTCAGGGGTAGGATTGTGTAGGATGAAGTCGTGGTGATTGTATCATTTCCTCCTTTGCTAGGACCAATTGTAAGACATCTCTTATCCTTGGTTAAAAATCTAAACTTTGTTGATAAGTACTTGCTCAAAAGATTTTTGGAAAAACTTGACATCTTCACCGTATACAAACATACACGTCTTTGGGGTTTTGAGTCGGGTCACCGTTATAAGCCAACACCTATGGTTACGTGGGTTGTTCATAACATCACCTTGCCACCTAAGAATGTAACTAACCTAAAACCAATATAAACAAGTCATACTAACATGGAATTAGAACAACGAGTCTAATCCTGAATGCTAAAGCCACCGTGTGTGATTCACTGTATGCTAACAACAAGAAACTACCTTCTAAAAACTTGTCACTACGATTTTATGTATGCTTGAAATCCTTAATACTGTTACGTAGATGTGACATAAGAGTATGCGTGAGTGCTATTTTTTGTTTCATCTAGGTATGTTGTGTGAATATGCTGACTAGTAGGAAACACCAAATGAATGTAGGCGTAAGAGTATGTGTGTGCATGATGAAAACCATCAGGAGCTATCTCCCTTCAAAAATAGAAAATGCTGGTGTGTTGTACTTGAGTCACGTGTGTGTGCCAACTAATAAGGTGAAACCAAATGAAAATCTATGTGAATCAAAGACAACTATTTCTCATAGAAACCCTTTACAAAACAAAGAGAAATGTAAAAGCAAGTGTACTGTGTGCGTATGTGGGTGTGCTTGCTGTAGGAACTAAGAAAGACCAAACGCTGCATCCTGTTTGTATTTCGGACTGTGAGCATGCTTGTGGGTATACCCCTGACTCCTAAGTAAGAACGTTAGTAAGTGTGTGAAACTACAAAGTACGTAAGGTAACGTGAGTAAGTTGGTGCATGATTTGGGTTAGAGACATAGTATTAGGCGTGAGAATGGGATGCAAGACATCTAAAAACAGTATATCTAACTTTCCTTTTTGGTTACCTGTACGTCTCATTTCTCTTTGTGTGTATGGCTGCGTGTATGCATATGTAGGGAACCAACAGAAAGAAAATACATGGTGTGAGTGTGTTGCGTGTATATATGTGAAAAACAAAAGAGTGAAAGTAACTTCTCATAAAACAAGTGATATGAAGTTCAAAAGTATTGTAGTATACGTGTGCATGTGTATGAATGCAAACAAGAAACTGAGATTTGTATTACTTATTTCCAAAAGTACTTTTACTTATCAATTGGGTATGACGTGTATGTCCAACCAACAAGTGGGAAGATCACTTTGACAAAACAGTACACCCTAATGTTATAAAGGTCACTGTGTGCGTGTGTGTATGTACCGCAAACAAGGATAATGTATTTGAAAATAACAAGACAAAGTAGTAGGAGCCTACTATAAGCTAAAAACAGTGAATTCAAAAGGACCCTCTTGCCTATTATTTCAAAACCTGCCCAAGTACAAGCAACCTAAGGACCCAGTATCATTTTTCACTTGAAACAAATGCATGATAATTAGAGGGTCTTGGCGTCGGGAATTAAGAAAGTATTTTGGCTTGTTGTACATTATGGACCTGACTATGGTATGATGAAAGGCTTAGTGTCACTGTTTGAAAGATTAGCACAAAACAAGAAAGCTAAATACTAGTCGCATGAACAGGTGGTTATTGACCCGATCGCCCCACTTTGTGTCTATTTTTAACCAGCAAAAAGGTTTATGCCCCGACTATCTAAAAATATCCTATTAAACTCGACACGGCCTAGTTTTCAAAACGACTTTCGGTTTGCCATAAAGTCAAGTAACGAGATCACAATAAATTTTCAAAGTTGGCCGATTTCCACTTGTGTAAAATTGAACTTTACATGTTGTATTTTATGTGTGAGTGCTCTACTTCACGTAATTAATTACTAGACTTAGAGACTTCATAAAAATATGATATTTATCAAATATCGATGACCTCGCGGCCTAGTTTTTATAATGAGAGTCCGCTTATTTTTCGGACTATTATTCAATAAGTTATCGAGACCCGAACTTGACCCCGTGACTAAACTGGTTGAACGAGAAAAATGTATGAAAAAATTTTATAAATCTATAGCAAGTATAAATTATCAACCAAGTACATTGTACGTTAATATTTATTGTATTTAGCCTAAGTACATATACTTTACTTAGGTTACGAGTAGATCGTTTGCGCATTGTTTTGCGTGCCTTGATATTCCGTGCTATCTTTATTGATCATATTCGCTACTTCATCAAGGTGAGTTTCATAGCCCCACTTTTAATTGTTTTAACTATTTTGGGGTGAGAACATTGCTTGTTTTTAACGGATGAACATAAGTGCCTTAAACTGATACGTTTGCCTACATGATGTCTAAGTAGCGATATCCCTAGATGCTTTAGCCCACTATCGTGAACCGTTAATTACTTTGTGTAAGCGCGAATGTTATGGATAGATCTATCAGGACTAACCTCCCTATCTAATTTGGTTGTGTGACCAAAGTTAGGTACACTTACATTTTAGGTGTTACAAATGCTTTGGGATAGGCATTTGCTCGGGCTCTTATTATATATTGTTGGTTGGTTAACGCTTCGGTGTCACGAGCTTAGGCGTAGGAATACAAACGTATACTATTTTGATTATAGCCATGTTTTGGTTATATGCCGGTTGCCTGATCAAATCTTATGGTTCATCACATTAATTTTGTAACTAAACCTATCAACTCACCAACCTTTGTGTTGACGCTTTAGCAATATTTTTCTCAGGTATCAAGTCGAGGGAGTGACGTGGTTATGCATGGGAGATTTTTAAATGAAAATGGTCGTGACTAGTGTATGGATATTTGGATCAGTGTTAAAGTCTTTTGAAACGATGTTTTATTATGATCTTGTGTAATTCGCTTCCGAACAAGTTCATGATTTTAATTAAAAGGAAACGGCTTTTAAATAGTCGTTCTTTGTATCTATGTCTTGTGATAGTCATGACCGTCGCACCCCATTGTGTTGCTAATAACTGACTTTTGGTTGGTTGATAAAAGGTTTTTGCTTGCAAGATCTCTCTTTGCGTTGCTCGTACCCAATTGATATTTATCGTTGTTTCGTTCTCGGTATCTTCTCGAATCGATCACGGTCAAAAGTGGAATAGTTGTAATTGGTGACTAAAAGGGGGAGCTTTGGTCTAAATCTACTGAAATGATAAAGGCAGGTAATAATAAAACTAAACCAGAAGCTTTAAATGAAACAGTAATACCTCAATAAAACTGGAATTCTTCTATTCGGAATGTTGGCCTTACTCGGAATAATTGAAAAGTATCCTATTCGGAATACTCTGGAAATGCCTGATTCGGAAAGTATGCTTATTCGGAATATTGTTCTATGCGGAAAGTCATGTTCATGCGAAAAAAAATCTTCTTACTCGGAATATTAAGCTACTCGGAAAATTAGGGTCATTCGGAAAATAATCGCTATGCGGAAAGGAGATTTCTATTCGGAAAACTTGGGCTATTCGGAATATGGAAGATATTCCGAATAGAGGAAAGGAAATACGTCTATGCGGAATAATGAGGGTAATTCGGAAAATAGGGTTATTCGGAAAAAGTTCCGAATAGAGATACACAAACAATCCTATGCGGAAAAAGTCTTTTATTCGGAAAATCTGAAATGTTCCGAATAACCAAAAAGGGAAGAACCCTATTCGGAATAAATGAAAGTTCCGAATAGACACTAAACTTAAACCCTATTCGGAATAAAAGAAAAGTTCCGAATAACCAAACTGACAAAACCCTACTCGGAATGTTGGAATGTTCCGAATAATCAAGAAATGAAAATCCCTACTCGGAATAATGGAAAATTCCGAATGGACAAAACCCCCAGATTCCCTATTCGGAATCTGGGCAAGATCAGACGGTGAAAGAAGAACAGTAAGATACGAATGATCACACACCAACTCAATCAAGTAAAAAGGTTTTACCAAATTTACCACAAATCATCTACTAACTACAAGGATCAAATCCCAATCATAAAAACACCAATTCAACAACTTTTTAGAATCAAACTAGAACCAAATAGAACTTAAGAACTCGAAAGAAAAAGATGAAGAAGAACAAGATGAATCAAAAGATTAAAGGAAGGATTGTATTAATGATTTAAGATTCAAAACAACAAAGATTAACTTACAAGATTGGAAGATAAATCAAACAAAGATTAAAACCACTCCTTAAGGGAGATGGTTCCTAAAAACTAGGAAGACTAGAAACTGGAAAAAGAAGAAGAGAGAGTTTTGTGTGTGTATTGGGAGGAGTATTTATAGGCTTCTCCCTTGGTTGGTGAGTGGGCTTTCTTCCCTTCTTTTTGTCTTCTCGTCTTTTCAGAAAAGTTGACGTTTTCGATTCTGATTCGGGATTTGTTGTCGATTAAATTCAACTCGTCTTTTAATTTCTTCGTTAAATAGACTTGAGTTTCTTTGACTTATGAAAATCTTCCGTCTTTAGTCCTTTTCTTCGATAAATCTTCGAATAGGCCTAGTGACTTCAAAATCTTTTGCACCTCTTGGTCAATAGACTTCGTCTTGAGTCTTTTTCCTTGATAAAACCCGTGCAATCCCATGTTTTCTCCAATATTTATCCGGTTGGCTCTGAAAACATAACAAACACACAAACCACGCATAATTCCAAACAAATGACATTAAATACGCGTTTTGGTCTCGTTTTAGCAAGAAATAAGTGGTAGAAAAGATGGGTGTTTACACACCTATCAAATCCCCTACACTTAACCATTGCCATGCCCTCATGCAATGCTTAGTGATAAAGCAACATTACACTTTTCTCATAATTAATTAACCTTGGCCTTATTCAAATACTACTAAACAAAAATTAAAGCACTAAAAGAAATTTAAAGCAAACAAAAGGACAGAACATAATTATGTGGAAATAACTCGTAAAGAGATCGAGGACTTACATTAGGGCTTTTGGTGCTGCGAAGATTTATCACCCTCAAGTTTCACGTTCCCCAAACTAAGCTTAAAAACGAGATCATTGTTATTATAAGTTAGCAATTCAAACACTTACACACATGGCTTAATTAAATGCTTAAACTCCCTTATTCCTAGGTGTATCTCTTATATTTTATTTTTGTCTTAGAATGATCATGAAGATGCATTTTTGGACTTATTTCGATAGTTCATTTAGGCTGAAAGCAAAGTAGGACGATTTGATCAATAGTTAGCTAAAGGACAAAATCTCTTAAAACTGCTTCTCGGGATATCAGAAAGTTCATATCTTGACATAACTTGGTTCACGATTTGAGACCTCTCTCGGGCCGATATTTGGCATGTACTTCATACTTCATATCTTCGAGAGACGTTCTTGAGATAATGGTCTTCTCATCATAATAGAGTTTCTTCACTTTGGAGACTTTTGAGTGGTACTCCAACTTTGTTGACCACGACTTCATGATTATTTCTTCAATCTCTATTTGGGATTTTGAGATACAACGATCCGCCTCCTTTTCGGACTTGGATCTATTTATCCTCATACCTTGTTAGGGTCTTTTCGGATAGACTTCTCCATCATCTTTGTGGGAGTTGATTGCTTTTCGTCGTGAGTCTTGATCCTTCATATTGATTTTGGAGATAATGCTTTTCACATCACTTTTGGATCTTCAGCGATAAAATTGAATCCTCATGCCTTGTTAGGGCCTTTTCGGACTCGCCAATCTTCGCGCCCCGCTTCATAAGTTATGCCTTGGCTATGAACTCTCGTCATTACCGAGCAACTTTTAAACGATCTTGGGCTAGAAGCTAAGTAACCTTTCAAATCGTACGACCTTACTTATTGCAGATAAATTATTAGCAAGTGATGGGAGAATAGGCAAATAATTACACCAAGTGAGCTTGTGCAAGAATACCGACTTATAATTGACTCTATCATTTCTCGTCCTCCACAATTTAAAATCTCAAGGAATGAGACTCGTGGATGCTTAGCCTAATAAACCAATTAAGGTCTACATGGTTAAGGATACTAGCTAGAATAAACTTGGATAAGTCTATTCGGGTTGAGTCAAAATAAACGCAACGGGCCTAATATGTCAAAGACTTCTAAACTAGCTACACCATTTTATTAATATTTTTGTCTTATTGCGGGATATATACATATGAAAGTAACGATAAAAATTTAAAATTTACGACAAAATGGCCAAAGTTGATTAAAAATTTGAAAAATGTTGAAAAGTATGATTTTCCGGTTAAATGAAGGCATTTTCATGGAAAAGTCCACTTAAAACTTCGATAGAAGTCTCCCCTACACTTAAGATAAACATTGTCCTCAATGTTTAAGCATGTGGGAAGGGTCTCCCCTACACTTATGACATTGTGCACGTTGGTTAACTCAAGTTAAGGAAGAGACGACTAAAGTGATCAATTTCAAATGTGAATATGAAGAGAATTGAATCACGATAGTTGAGAGATAGAACCAGATTTCGGATAACATGGGATCACGGTTCTTCAAAGATTCCAAGAGTGCAATAATCCCTGTAATCACATCACCATCCAAAAACAAGCAACCTATATAGCTCCCCCTACACTTATGATGAAAAACGGGAAAGGGGGATAGATACTCGGGTTGCCTCCCGAGGAGCGCTTGTTTTTGTTTACCGAGTCGCGAGCCTGACTCGGTCCCTAACTAATTTAAGGGAAACGTAGTGAGGGATGGAATCATCTCCTTAGAGATGTCCTCACCAACGTACAACTTCAAACGCTGGCCATTCACCTTGAAGTTAGGCCCATTTGACTGAGTAAGCTCAATGGTGCCATAGGGAAAGACATTGGCGATGGTGAATGGACCAGACCAGCGGCTCTTCAACTTGCCTGAGAAGATCTTCAACCGAGAGTTAAAGAGTAAGACTTGATCACCAACGTTGAACTCTCGGTTCTTGATTTTGGCATCATGGATAATCTTGGTCTTCTCCTTGTAAATCAATGAGTTCTCGTAAGCTTGATTCCTCAATTCTTGAAGCTCGTTGAGTTGAATCTTCCGAAAATCACCAGCTTTGTTGATGTCGAAGTTAGCCCACTTCAAGGCCCAGTATGCCTTATGTTCCAGCTCGATGGGAAGGTGGCAGGCTTTCCCGTACACAAGACGATAAGGTGTACAACCAATCGGCGTCTTATAGGCGGTACGGAAAGCCCACAGAGCATCATCAAGTTTATCGGCCCACGAGGCACGATGCTCTCCCATAGTACGTTCCAAAATTCTCTTCAATCCACGGTTGGATATCTCGGCTTGACCGTTGGTTTGAGGATGATAGGCGGTGGAAAGACGGTGAGTGACACCATACTTTGCCATGACTCTTGCAAATTGATCGTTGCAAAAATGAGTCCCGCGGTCACTGATAATAGCACGAGGAACACCGAAACGAGCAAAAAGTTGTTTCAAGAAATTACAAACCACCCTCGCGTCGTTAGTGGGTAAAGCTTTTGCTTCAACCCATTTAGAAACGTAGTCGACAGCGACAAGGATGTATTTGTTGCCTTTAGAAGACGGGAAAGGCCCCATAAAGTCGATGCCCCAGACATCAAAGATTTCACATTCTTGTATGAAATTTTGAGGCATCTCATCTTTATGTGTGATCTTGCCTTGTTTTTGGCAAGCATCACAATGTTTAACCATCTCGTGAGTATCACGATAAATGGTGGGCCAATAGAATCCAGAATCAAACACTTTCTTGGCGGTGAAGTTGGGACCAAAGTGACCACCGGTGGGTCCTTTGTGGCACGCTTGTAGAATATCAAAAGCTGCCGGTCCGTCAACACACCGACGAATAATCAGGTCAGCGCATTGTTTGAATAGAAAAGGGTCCTCCCAAAAGTAAGTCTTAACATCGTTCAAGAACTTCTTCTTTTGTTGGGATGTTAACCCTTGGATGAGAACACCACCCGCTAAGTAGTTTGCAATATCGGCAAACCACGGGGTGCCATCAAGATTGGGATTGATAGACATTAAGGTTTCAAGGGGAAAAGAGTCATTTATCTCTTTGTTCGGATGGTCCCCTTGATATGGATCCTCAAGTCTGCTCAAATGATCTGCGGCCAGGTTTTCAGCACCCTTCTTGTCACGAATTTCAATGTTGAATTCTTGAAGGAGTAAAACCCAGCGGAGAAGTCTTGGCTTAGAATCATTCTTAGTCATCAAGTACTTCAACGCGGAATGGTCCGTGTAAACGATGGTGGTGGATAAAACAAGATAGGGGCGAAATTTCTCAAAAGCATAGACAACAGCTAAAAGCTCTTTTTCGGTTGTCGTATAATGCAATTGAGCCCCCGTCATTGTTTTGCTAGCGTAGTGGATTGGTTGGAAGTGTTTATTCACTCTTTGGCCCAGAACCGCACCAATAGCAAAGTCGCTAGCATCACACATCAATTCAAAAGGTAACTCCCAATTAGGGGTAACCAAGACCGGTGCCTTAGTTAGCTTATCCTTGAGAAGATTGAAGGCTTCGAGACACTCTTTAGAAAAGATAAAAGGAGTATCTTTTTCCAAGAGGTGGGTCATCGGGCGAGCGATTTTAGAGAAATCTTGAATGAATCTACGATAGAAGCCCGCATGACCCAGAAAGCTTCTCACACCCTTCACGGTTGAAGGTGGAGGTAATTTGGCTATGACATCTACTTTAGCACGGTCGACTTCAAGACCGGCTTTAGAGATTTTGTGTCCTAGCACAATGCCTTCTTTTACCATAAAATGGCATTTTTCCCAATTTAGAACAAGGCGAGTGTCTTCGCACCGCTTAAGCATGCGTTCCAAATTGGCAAGGCAAGCAGAGAAGGAATCCCTGAAGACCGAGAAATCATCCATGAAGACTTCCATGGTTTGCTCAACCATGTCATGGAAGATAGCCAACATGCACCTTTGGAAAGTCCCGGGGGCATTGCATAAGCCAAAAGGCATTCTTTTATAAGCAAATGTGCCGTAGGGACACGTGAATGTTGTCTTCTCTTGATCTTGGGGATCGATGGGTATTTGAAAATAACCCGAGAAACCATCCAGAAAGCAGTAATATTCATTACCCGCTAGACGTTCAAGCATTTGGTCCATAAAAGGTAGGGGGAAATGATCCTTTCTCGTGGCATCATTGAGTTTGCGGTAGTCTATACAAACTCTCCACCCAGTAACGAGACGGGTAGGAATTAACTCGTTGTTTGCATTGGGCACAACGGTGATTCCGCCCTTCTTAGGCACACAATGGACTGGACTAACCCATGGGGAATCCGAAATAGGGTAAATCATACCCGCATCAAGAAGTTTGATAACCTCTTTTTTGATGACGTCATGGATTTTAGGATTCACCCTTCTTTGGCTTTGAATAGTGGGCTTAAAGTCGTCCTCCATGAGAATTTTATGTGTGCAAAAGTGAGGATCAATTCCACGGATGTCGGAGATTTTCCAAGCGATAGCGCGTTTATGCTTCTTCAACACTGCAACAAGTCGGGCTTTTTCGTCTTCTTTCAGATCCTTTGCGATGATAACCGGTAACTTCTCGTCGTCTTCTAGGAAAACGTACTCAAGATGAGGCGGTAAGTCCTTAAGCTCGAGAGTAGGAGGATCCTCAATAGATGGTGAAACTAACGATGGATCATCATTAGTCACCTCTTTAGGCGTAGGAGGAGATAATGGGTCCTCATTGAGAAGTCTCTCAATAGTACGAATATCTTCATCCCAATTGGTGGACGAATTGTCATACTTAATGTCGAGAGGACCCAAGCTGGCTTCGAACTCATCCAAGTCACTTTCTCCAAAAGGAGTAAATGCCGGAGCAATTGAGGCAACGGTCTCAACAATGGGTAGAGAAGAGAGAGTACTTTTGCAAGCATCATAAAAATGTTCTTCACAAGCCTCATCGAGAACATCAATAGCATTAACACTCTCATATGAATAAGGTTGTTGAGAAATCTTACCCATGTTGAAGACAATTTGATCGTCACCAACTCTCATGATTAATTCGCCTGCAGCTACATCAATGAGAGTGCGACCGGTCCTCAAGAATGGACGTCCAACGATTAATGGAACACGAGGGTCCATCTCGTAGTCAACGACGACAAAATCCGCCGGAAAGGTGAATTTATCAACGCCAACAAAGACATCTTCAGCTATCCCCACTGGATAAGCAACCGTACGGTTGGCTAATTCCAAAGTCATTCGTGTGGGGACTAGCTCGGGGAGAGATAATTGCTTCCAAACACTTAAGGGCATTAAGTTAATACTGGCACCTAGATCGGCTAGGGCCATGCAATTCTCTACTCCCGGGAAGTTGCAAGGAATCAAGAAGCGACCCGGATCACCAAGTTTGGTGGGCAATTTCCTTAAGAGCACTGCGGAGCAGTTCTCATTAAGTTGGGTCTGAGCAATGTCAAGAAGCTTTTCTTTATCACTTAGAAGATCTTTAAACATCTTAGCATATTTGGGCATGTGAGCGAGAGCCTCGGCAAAGGAGATGTTAAAATTCAATTGTTTAAACATTTTTAGGAAGTTTGAAACTTGAATATCATCCTTGCTCTTTTGCTTCTCTTTCCTCAACCTTGAAGGATAAGGTATATTGGATGAAGAAGAAGGCTTTAAGGGGATAGGATCACTCACAACCACGGGTGGTGGGGAAATGGGAATAGAAGGTGAAGGAGGTGGGGAAAGTTGCTCTTTTTCCTTGTTCACAATCACGGGTGGAGGTGTAGGAAGCTCAGGTTCCATATAACCTTTTCCACTACGAGTGGTGATTGCTTTCATCTCCCCTCTTGGATTTGCAACGGTATTACTCGGAAGAGTACCCGAAGAAGAGGGTTGATTACCTTGGATGAGCGAACCAATCATATCACGAAGGTGAAGAGCTTGATTATTGAAAGAGTTTTGCATGTTGGTATTAATAGCATCACTATGTTTGGCCATATCATTCCTTAGCTCGGCTCGAATATCACTTCCTTGTTTCACCATGTCATTCTTCAAGTTGACAAACTGACTCTGAAGATTCGTCACCATCTCACGATTGGTCTTCATGAACGACTCGACGTCGGGATTCACTGCCATTGGTTGATTGAGAGGTGGAACTTGGTAAGCTTGAGAATTTCCTTGAGTTTGGTAGGTATTTCTTTGGGTTGGATATTGGTTTTGAGCACGAGGTTGGGATTGGTTGTTTCGGTTATAGTTTTGTTGTTGGGTTTGGTTTGCAGGAGGGAAACCGGGAGGTGCAAGATAATTGTTGGAACGATAACTTAGCAAGCTACGGTCTCCTTGAGGGCGAGCTTGATAGCCTCCCGTGGGATATGTACCGTATGCTGCGTTAACGTTTTCAGAATAATTGCCTTGAGTGGAAGGACAATCATTATAAGAATGAGGACCACCACATGTGTCACAAGACATAGCAACGGCTTTAGCTTGTTGAAAGTGGTTTGTGGCCATGGTCATGAAATTTTTGTTCATTTCAGCAAGTTGTCGAGAAATTTCAGACATTTCAGGATTGGAGGTAGTAGAAGAAACATTGACTCTCGAGTTAGATCTTGAGGATGCGGATGAATCCCAATTCTTGTGGTGAGTAGTCATGTTTTCAATCAACTCTCGACACTCCTCTGGTCTCCTTTTCATAAAAGTACCACCGGCGGCGGCATTGATCGTGTCACGATCACGAAAGGTGAGACCATTATAGAAGGTGTCAATGAGAGTGACGGGGAGCATATTGTGATTAGGACAGCGGTCGATTAAATCATTGTAACGTTCCCAAGCATCGAAAAGTGATTCATCATTCTCTTGCATAAATCCACTGATTTGGTTACGAAGGCTAGTGACCATGGATGGGGGAAAGTAGCGCGATAAAAAGCGTTGAGTCATGTCGTTCCATGTATGAATAGAATTCTTAGGAAGACGGTCAAACCATTTTTCGGCATGGTGAGAAAGCGAGTGAGGAAAGAGTTGGAGGCGAAGGTCATCCATAGAAACACCGGGAGATTTCATGCTTTGGGTAATAGTGATGAATTTGTCGAGGTGTTTGTTGGCATCATCATCCGGAATTCCGCGAAATGGATTCGTTTGTACTTGCTGGATCATGTGATGCTTCAACGAAAACTCCTGAGCCGTGACATGCATCGGTGCAATCGGGCCTCCACGTCCGTTCATTGTGGGTTGGCATAGCTCCTCCATGGTTCGTAAGTCGGGTGGATTATTCATATTTGGGTGGGGTGGATTATTATTATTATTGTTGTTTTGGGGGGGTGGAATATTATTGTTGTTGTTGTGCACACCTGCCATGTCTAATTGTTCGAGAGTCTCGGGCTCTGAATAAGACGTGGATCGAGTACGCATACACTAAAAAGAAAATGCAAGAAAAAATATTTTTGGTTTTTATAGGTTTTATATTGTTTTTGTGTTTTTGGAAATTTTATATTTTTATGGATTTTTGAAAATTTTTGTGCTTGAAAATAACGTTCCCGAAAGAACGGATCCCAAAATCCAATTTTTCTCACAAGAAACCGTTGATCATTACGAAAAGAGCCGGCAGCGGCGCCATTTTAATAACTGACTTTTGGTTGGTTGATAAAAGGTTTTTGCTTGCAAGATCTCTCTTTGCGTTGCTCGTACCCAATTGATATTTATCGTTGTTTCGTTCTCGGTATCTTCTCGAATCGATCACGGTCAAAAGTGGAATAGTTGTAATTGGTGACTAAAAGGGGGAGCTTTGGTCTAAATCTACTGAAATGATAAAGGCAGGTAATAATAAAACTAAACTAGAAGCTTTAAATGAAACAGTAATACCTCAATAAAACTGGAATTCTTCTATTCGGAATGTTGGCCTTACTCGGAATAATTGAAAAGTATCCTATTCGGAATACTCTGGAAATGCCTGATTCGGAAAGTATGCTTATTCGGAATATTGTTCTATGCGGAAAGTCATGTTCATGCGAAAAAAAATCTTCTTACTCGGAATATTAAGCTACTCGGAAAATTAGGGTCATTCGGAAAATAATCGCTATGCGGAAAGGAGATTTCTATTCGGAAAACTTGGGCTATTCGGAATATGGAAGATATTCCGAATAGAGGAAAGGAAATACGTCTATGCGGAATAATGAGGGTAATTCGGAAAATAGGGTTATTCGGAAAAAGTTCCGAATAGAGATACACAAACAATCCTATGCGGAAAAAGTCTTTTATTCGGAAAATCTGAAATGTTCCGAATAACCAAAAAGGGAAGAACCCTATTCGGAATAAATGAAAGTTCCGAATAGACACTAAACTTAAACCCTATTCGGAATAAAAGAAAAGTTCCGAATAACCAAACTGACAAAACCCTACTCGGAATGTTGGAATGTTCCGAATAATCAAGAAATGAAAATCCCTACTCGGAATAATGGAAAATTCCGAATGGACAAAACCCCCAGATTCCCTATTCGGAATCTGGGCAAGATCAGACGGTGAAAGAAGAACAGTAAGATACAAATGATCACACACCAACTCAATCAAGTAAAAAGGTTTTACCAAATTTACCACAAATCATCTACTAACTACAAGGATCAAATCCCAATCATAAAAACACCAATTCAACAACTTTTTAGAATCAAACTAGAACCAAATAGAACTTAAGAACTCGAAAGAAAAAGATGAAGAAGAACAAGATGAATCAAAAGATTAAAGGAAGGATTGTATTAATGATTTAAGATTCAAAACAACAAAGATTAACTTACAAGATTGGAAGATAAATCAAACAAAGATTAAAACCACTCCTTAAGGGAGATGGTTCCTAAAAACTAGGAAGACTAGAAACTGGAAAAAGAAGAAGAGAGAGTTTTGTGTGTGTATTGGGAGGAGTATTTATAGGCTTCTCCCTTGGTTGGTGAGTGGGCTTTCTTCCCTTCTTTTTGTCTTCTCGTCTTTTCAGAAAAGTTGACGTTTTCGATTCTGATTCGGGATTTGTTGTCGATTAAATTCAACTCGTCTTTTAATTTCTTCGTTAAATAGACTTGAGTTTCTTTGACTTATGAAAATCTTCCGTCTTTAGTCCTTTTCTTCGATAAATCTTCGAATAGGCCTAGTGACTTCAAAATCTTTTGCACCTCTTGGTCAATAGACTTCGTCTTGAGTCTTTTTCCTTGATAAAACCCGTGCAATCCCATGTTTTCTCCAATATTTATCCGGTTGGCTCTGAAAACATAACAAACACACAAACCACGCATAATTCCAAACAAATGACATTAAATACGCGTTTTGGTCTCGTTTTAGCAAGAAATAAGTGGTAGAAAAGATGGGTGTTTACACACCTATCAGTTGCCTTACTCTGATAAATTGGGGGTGTGACAGATTGGTATCAGAGCTGTAGTTATAGAAAACTAGGTTATTTTTACAAAATGATTTTTATAAACTTGAGTCAAAAAGTTAATTTTGGGAAAAATAATTCTAGACTATAACTAACTCAAAAATCTCCAAGAACCACTTCACTCCACGTCTTCGATACAAGTAAGTTGTGACTTGAGATAGTTTATGATTTTTGCAATGCTAAGTTTTGAGTTTGATTGCTACGTGTTATTAGCATTAGGTATTCCCTTCCCATGTTTGAGTGATACCCATACGGACATGTAATAAAACGATTTTTTTAGTTGGAATAAAATGCCTAACATTCTTGTATGGATTGTTACGATACACAAATGGTTTGTGCCATATTCATTTGAATGGTTTGTGCCATATTTATTTGAATGGTTTGTGCCATATTTATTTGAATGGTTTGTGCCATATATATATATATATATATATATATATATATATATATATATATATATATATATATATATATATATATATATATATATATATATATATATATATATATATATATATATATATATATATATATATATATATATATATATATATATATATATATATATATATATATATATATATATATATATATATATATATATATATATATATATATATATATATATATATATATATATATATATATATATATATATATATATATATATATATATATATATATATATATATATATATATATATATATATATATATATATATATATATATATATATATATATATATATATATATATTTTCTCTTGAGATTAAACGTACGCATACTTATGCTCAACATATTTTAGATAGTCCACGGGACTATTATCGACTATCGAAACATTTGTGTGTTTCATATCACTATACGCCAAATTAAAAATATCGCCACGATTCCTATAACGAAAACTATATGAATATGTTTATTTACCATGTGTTTGGTAGTATGTTAATTTGTAGCAATACTTGAATCAAGCGATACTATTATAAATGTCGAGAGGAGCAACTATTTATTGGGTTCGGTAAATTGTTACTCCACTAAACATTTATAATAGACTCGGTTGAGGAAAAGTGACCTACATTAATTAACGGTTTCGAAATTGAAATTGAATGCGTAAGTTATCATATCAAATCATTATTATGAGAACGACCAAAGAACGACGACGATGTCACTATTTAAGATGACATATGACGATAACACACTTATTACAAGTATTACTCTTGTAATGCTCCAAAGAATACTACAATTTAAAGAACAAATAGATTTCGCGATATATGAAATATCCATAAATACGCCGACGCGTAAGTCAAATGGTTATCGAATAAACTTTTTATTGGAAATAAATTACGCAAAGATGAATCAAAATTTTTATTAGTCCAATGGTTGCGACTAAATTATCATGACTTTATTATAAATCTCGAAGTTACGATATGGATATAAATTAAAGGGTTTACCCTTGGTTAAACAATTATGCCAATTTCTCCATCAAAGGGATTATCGCGTTGCGCGATATTTGAGAACCCCAGATGCGAAATGTGGGCGTATATTGAGATCTTAAATACAAGGTATAAATATACAACAATGATTGTAAAAGTTTATCTAAGATTGCGAGCAAAGCGCTAGACGAGAGCAAGATAAACGAAACATATAAGGTATAACGGAACATATCCCAAAATCAGAGAAATTCTTGTAATAAAATTTAGTAATTACTCGAACTGAACATTTTGAACGATTACGGATTAAAAACATATGGAACAATTCTTGTGATGAAATTTTTGTGATAAAAGTTTAGTACTCGACTGGTTTAAATCAAATTAACAATTTTTCAAGGTGTAAAAATTATCGAAAGTGTGCGAACTAGCAATACTAAGTTAAGACTTATGAATGAACAAGAACTAGTGCGGGCTACGTAATAGGTGTAAGCCGAATAAACCTCAAAAATATGCTTACTCATCCGAGTTACAAATAATAGACGATTAACGAGAGGAAATTGCTCAATAATAAACGTCAATATAGACCTAAACTGATGAAAGAATTGATTAAGGATAATTGTATTTATCAATCCATGCATAATCACTACTAAGAGAACGTACAAATAATAAGTATGTGGAAGAGCATGTTAGGGGACTTTAACATTCCACGATTTACTTATTGTTTTCCATGTAAGGACTACTTGGACGTTTAAGTAGACTTATGGATCGATGTACGAGAACTTACTCCAAATAAAAGAAAATTTACAAGACATCATACAACTCATTTTTATTTTTAGAACTTTAGAAAAATACTTCGTTCTACCTATCTAATAACCGTCGTTTTACATTTGGTGACAAGCGAAAAGGGAAAAATGCCTCTCATTCCGTTTGTCATTTTGCAATCCGAATCCGATAAGGAAATTACCCCCATTTGGAGCGTAATCACAATAAATTCGGATGACGAGCGAGATTCGCAAGTCATAATGCCAAATGTTACTACGGGACTTCCCTCTACCGTCCCAAATGTTCCTACTAATACTATGCCAAACTCCAATCATATGCCTTCACCATTTACATAAAACTTCCAAAAAAAGAAACCGTACATCATCATCACTACCTAATGTTGCGCCTTCCCCAAAAGACGAGCCTACTTCAGAAGCACTCGGATTCGATGCAGAATACCTGATAGGCCGTATGGAGGATGTAGAGGGCGATGTGGATCACCTTATTGAGCAAGATGAGGACAAGGACTTAGTGATAGCCGAGTTACGAGAATCTCTTGAGGCTACTGAGTCCGAGATTGCAATTTTACAAATGAGGAACAATGACATCGAGGCTAGGCAAGCCGCGGATCATGCTCAGATTCAAGGAATCCTAAACCATCTAGGTCTTTAGGATTTTCTCGCCTCTCTAATAAAAGTATGAAGTTTTGTAATAAATGTATGACGTGTAGTCAAGACTAAAAGAAGCCATTCATTAGTTGAATGGAATTTGTACTCTAAGCTCCAAAACTATGTATGGAACGTAGTTCAAGAATGAAATGTACGAACTTTATGATACGATCCCTTGATAATTGTATTACAATAATTGTGAGAAAAGTTTGGTCAAATGAGAACAATCGTAAGAATTGATGACAATGAAAGAACTAACAAAAATATGCATCGTTTGTGCGATGTACACAGAAAAATTGAAATGACGGAACAAGGTTGCAAGGACCTCAAAAAGGTCATCACTCGTCAATACCAAAATGCCATTAGGGCCGTTGATGCGTTTGAAGCTAGTATCCGCACGGTTGACCGAACCATGGATCCTAGTGTTTACGAAAAAGCTAAGGAAACAAGTGCTACTCTGGTTAACACTTTTGGACGTCGAAAGACCCTTTCGAAAACTAAAGTGAACCACTTCGTTAATGGAAGAAAAGGGCGTTACGAGAGGCGATGCTGTATGTTGAAGAACCGCTCAAGGTTTAACACCATGAAGCAAGGTGCCGGAAGGTTTAACCCTCACCATATGACTAAACCAAAGAATCACTCGTGGAAAGCAACACGTGTTCACCAAGGAAAAACCTTGCCACCTCCTACTTGTGGTGCAAGGACAAACTTCCCGGAGGATGTGCCCAAACTAACTCTGATCTTGAACAAAAAGTATCTCGGTAACCTTCCATATTGCCACAAGTGTGACTACCACCACAAAGGTAGTTACGCGAACCATTGCATGATTTGTGATGACTTTGGACACTTGGAGGGTGATTGTCGAGTGGTAAAATCCCATGAGAACTATATGAAGAAATGCTACATAGAGGAATGACGTATAAGACAAGAAATACTTCAAAAAGGGAAAGAAATTGCCCAAGAAGGAAGCTCGAGGGAAAAGAGCGTCCAATACCCCACCAACGTTTTACACCGTGTGTCTTTCAAGAACGATGCGTCGACAATCTTCAAGTATCAACCCAAGGGTTTCTACCCTCGTCATGGATAGAGCGTGAAAAATTCATGTATTAGGAACTATTTTACTCTTATGCAAATCAAGTGACTCGACGTCCGTCGATGTTACCACCAACAAACTTAATTATGTAATCGTACTCCATGTCTTCAATTAAATTGTGTTGTTTTATCTTTAAATCATCTTTTGTTTAACCAACGAGAAAATTTTATTTTAATGTGTCGGAGAAAAATTCATCCATCAAAAATGTTATTTAAGAAAAAGCTTTATTCTACAATATTTTCTTTACCTATTGTAGAGAAATAAATGAAGTAAATTTTCACTAAAAGATTTTTGAAAGATATTCTTTAGAAAGTGTCAAATTTTTTTTTTACTATTAGAAATCACCGTCGGAAACACTTATTAGTGGGAATAATAACAATCGTGATAAGGTAGGTGGAAAGATTAGTAAAGGTTTTATTAATCAAACGCCGCAACTAATAGCGAAATATTTTTGGTAAGAACTACCATGTAATGTTTTGGAACTTGGTTTGACGACCAACTCGATGTGGAGAACAAGAACTATTGATAAACTTGACGAGAACTAGTACGAATAAGTTTTTGGAAATAATTTTGTTAATTGTGAAAAGTGAGCAACGGTTACAAATGAAATGAACTATGCGCAAGTTTGTTGATTATGGAGGTGAGCAACGGTAACGAACGAAATGCACCGTGGACTACCAATATATAATTACAACCTCAAAGAGTCAAATTGTGATGAAAAGGAGGATGCAACCGTTGGACCCGAGACGTACGTAGCCTGATCAACTACGTATGATCGTGGTCGAACGCGAGTATGCTCATAGTAGTCATCTTAAAAATGAAGTATATTAGTAGAATATTTTCAAGTTGCCCTATTTATCAAAGGAAGATTTATCATATGCTACGAACGTTGAACATTTTTATACCGTCCTAGTATAATTATTTTCTTCGCCACTATTTCATACAAGAGCGTATATGACACGTAAATACTAAGAGCGCCAATTGATTTTGACGACAATTAGACTCGGATAGATTAGAGTTGGAACAATTGAAAACAACTTTTAAATAATAATGAGAAGAACGAAACGTCGTTGAGTAAAACCCAAATTTAACGGATATCCAGAACTCGTCGTAACCTAACCCCTGTTAAGAAACAATTGGGTCAAGATAAGCATGCTTTTGTATATAATTAGAGTATCAAAACAACTCGGACAAAGATCTATTTCACCTAACGATGTTTGAGCATTACATCGTACTCATAAGCTTAAGAAATATTATATACTTTCCTCATAGAAGGAATCCAAACGAACTATGATTTAAATATATTATTAATATGTGCACCCGCTTCCCCTCCATGAAAAAGGAGGTAAACAAGGAGGAACGCAAACTAAATTGATTAATTAACGAAATTAGCTAATATTGAACGTCAAATAAAAGGAAGAAACGTCTTAACCACCATGTGTTAGGACGATCAATTGCTCTAGATTTTTGAAAAACCGATTCAAAAAAAAAAAAAAGAAAGAAACCTTGACACATATGCTACTTATCACTACCAGGTAGACGGTTAATGTGAACGGGATTTATCAAACTATGTGGAACGATTTTCCAATGTGCGATGTATAGTCATCTAGGCGAAATATGACAATACGCGACACTTTAAAGTGGAAGTAATACGCGGGATGACGCGAAACTTAATAATTAGAAAACTCATCAAACAAGACCGACATCGTCGAGAAAAATTTGACATACAAGAAAGGATTGGCTACTGTAAGCATTAAGAAACGCTATGAGATTCATGTGCAAATCGGAATAAATTTTCGTTTGTCTTAATTCTAACAAGATTATAGTAATTTTAATCTTAACAATGAACCAAAGAAAAACGAACGCATTGAACACCATGAGACGAAGATAAAAATTTAATTGACCTCTTGTTTTGATAACGACATCAACGCGCTAGTTTTGAGGACAGAACTCAATTTAAGGGATTACGAATGTCACAAACGTGAATTTTGAACCTAGTTAATTTACATGAAAAGCAATAGTTCGGGTTAGACTTGTTTATCTATTGATGTTCCCGACTGTTTACGGATATTTTGTGTATGAACTTAAATTTTTATGAATGATGCTCATATGACTTATAGCTTGAATGACTTATTATTCGTCTACTTTACGTGCTAGAAACTTCTATTAAAGAAATCAAAATTTATTAAATTAACGCGATTTAGTTTAATTAGGCCCGACACGATATTTAGTGGTTCACCCAAATTTTTCGACACAGCTAGAAACTTCTCCATATTCCCCTTTCACCAAACTATTGCGAAATACTAGTACCAAAACTATACACTACACATAAAACGTTTAAACTCTCCATTACATTTTCACAAATGTTAACCTTACAAAATAATTAAAAGGAAAAGCAAACCTTTTCCTGCTACCATTTCTCCAAAACCGGCCCCCTTTCTCCCATTGTTTATCCAAGTCTCATAAATTCATTATAAAAAGAAATGTACTACACCTATCCTTAATAGCTTGTACAAATGGTCCCCTCATTTCTACCCCAAAACCGTCGGATATTACTTAACTCCCAAAGTCTTCCTTGAATTCAACTTGTACAACCATCTACCATTAATAAGTCAAGAGAAAACACACTTATTTCCATGTTGTTTCTGCCCTAGACGAAAGCCAACCCACTTTAACACTTCCCAACACTTTGGCACTTCCCCATGGTACCTCTTCGAAGGTACATCTAGTTCAAAATGAACCGAATAACATGAAACCCTAACTAGATAATCCTAGTCCTAACTCACTCACTCTATAAATACTAGACCCTTCACCATCTAAAACACACACTCTACAAACTCACAAAACATACACTTAGCCAAAAATAAAAGTAATCCCCTGTGGTTTGATTAGGCGCTACCAAGAACAAGAGAAATAAAAGGGTTCAGACCACTTAGAGGTGGTAATGATATTAGAATGAAGTGTTGATTCAGGGGTAGGATTGTGTAGGATGAAGTCGTGGTGATTGTATCATTTCCTCCTTTGCTAGGACCAATTGTAAGACGTCTCTTATCCTTGGTAAAAAATCTAAACTTTTTTGATAAGTACTTGCTCAAAAGATTTTTGGAAAAACTTGACATCTTCACCGTATACAAACGTACACGTCTTTGGGGTTTTGAGTCGGGTCACCGTTATAAGCCAACACCTATGGTTACGTGGGTTGTTCATAACATCACCTTGCCACCTAAGAATGTAACTAACCTAAAACCAATATAAACAAGTCATACTAACATGGAACTAGAACAACGAGTCTAAGCCTGAATGCTAAAGCCACCGTGTGTGATTCACTGTATGCTAACAACAAGAAACTACCTTCTAAAAACTTGTCACTACGATTTTATGTATGCTTGAAATCCTTAATACTGTTACGTGGATGTGACATAAGAGTATGCGTGAGCGCTATTTTTTGTTTCATCTAGGTATGTTGTGTGAATATGCTGACTAGTAGGAAACACCAAATGAATGTAGGCGTAAGAGTATGTGTGTACATGATGAAAACCATCAGGAGCTATCTCCCTTCAAAAATAGAAAATGCTGGTGTGTTGTGCTTGAGTCACGTGTGTGTGCCAACTAATAAGGTGAAACCAAATGAAAATCTATGTGAATCAAAGACAACTATTTCTCATAGAAACCCTTTACAAAACAAAGAGAAATGTAAAAGCAAGTGTACTGTGTGCGTATGTGGGTGTGCTTGCTGTAGGAACTAAGAAAGACCAAACGCTGCATCCTGTTTGTATTTCGGACTGTGAGCATGCTTGTGGGTATACCCCTGACTCCTAAGTAAGAACGTTAGTAAGTGTGTGAAACTACAAAGTACGTAAAGTAACGTGAGTAAGTTGGTGCATGATTTGGGTTAGAGACATAGTATTAGGCGTGAGAATGGGATGCAAGACATCTAAAAACAGTATATCCAACTTTCCTTTTTGGTTGCCTGTACGTCTCATTTCTCCTTGTGTGTATGACTGCGTGTATGCATATGTAGGGAACCAACAGGAAGAAAATACATGGTGTGAGTGTGTTGCGTGTATATATGTGAAAAACAAAAGAGTGAAAGTAACTTCTCATAAAACAAGTGATATGAAGTTCAAAAGTATTGTAGTATACGTGTGCATGTGTATGAATGCAAACAAGAAACTTAGATTTGTATTATTTATTTCCAAAAGTACTTTTACTTATCAATTGGGTATGACGTGTATGTCCAACCAACAAGTGGGAAGATCACTTTGACAAAACAAGTACACCCTAATGTTATAAAGGTCACTGTGTGCGTGTGTGTATGTACCGCAAACAAGGATAATGTATTTGAAAATAACAAGACAAAGTATTAGGAGCCTACTATAAGCAAAAAACAGTGTATTCAAAAGGACCCTCTTGCCTATTATTTCAAAACCTGCCCAAGTACAAGCAACCTAAGGACCATGTATCATTTTTCACTTGAAACAAATGCATGATAATTAGAGGGTCTTGGCGTCGAGAATTAAGAAAGTATTTTGGCTTGTTGTACATTATGGACCTGACTATGGTATGATGAAAGGCTTAGTGTCACTGTTTGAAAGATTAGCACAAAACAATAAAGCAAAATACTAGTCGCATGAACAGGTGGTTATTGACCCGATCGCCCCACTTTGTGTCTATTTTTAACCAGCAAAAAGGTTCATGGACCGACTATCTAAAAATATCCTATTAAACTCGACACGGCCTAGTTTTCAAAACGACTTTCGGTTTGCCATAAAGTCAAGTAACGAGATCACAATAAATTTCCAAAGTTGGCCGATTTCCACTTGTGTAAAATTGAACTTTACATGTTGTATTTTATGTGTGAGTGCTCTACTTCACGTAATTAATTACTAGACTTAGAGACTTCATAAAAATAAGATATTTATCAAATATCGACGACCTCGCAGCCTAGTTTTTATAATGAGAGTCCGTTTATTTTTCGGACTATTATTCAATAAGTTATCGAGACCCGAACTTGACCCCGTGACTAAAATGGTTGAACGAGAAAAATGTATGAAAAAATTTTATAAATCTATAGCAAGTATAAATTATCAACCAAGTGCATTGTACGTTAATATTTATTGTATTTACCTCAAGTACATATATTTTACTTAGGTTACGAGTAGATCGTTTGCGCATTTTTTTGTGTGCCTTGATATTCCGTGCTATCTTTATTGATCATATTCGCTACTTCATCAAGGTGAGTTTCATAGCCCCACTTTTAATTGTTTTAACTATTTTGGGGTGAGAACATTGCTTGTTTTTAACGGATGAACATAAGTGCCTTAAACTGATACGTTTGCCTACATGATGTCTAAGTAGCGATATCCCTAGATGCTTTAGCCCACTATCGTGAACCGTTAATTACTTTGTGTAAGAGCGAATGTTATGGATAGATCTATCGGGACTAACCTCCCTATCTAATTTGGTTGTGTGACCAAAGTTAGGTACACTTACATTTGAGGTGTTACAAATGCTTCGGGATAGGCATTTGCTAGGGCTCTTATTATATATTGTTGGTTCGTTAACGCTTTGGTGTCACGAGCTTAGGCGTAGGAATATAAACGTATACTATTTTGATTATAGCCATGTTTTGGTTATATGCCGGTTGCCTGATCAAATCTTATGGTTCATCACATTAATTTTGTAACTAAACCTATGAACTCACCAACCTTTGTGTTGACGCTTTAGCAATATTTTTCTCAGGTATCAAGACGGGGGAGTGACGTGGTTATGCATGGGAGATTTTTAAATGAAAATGGTCGTGACTAGTGTATGGATATTTGGATCAGTGTTAAAGTCTTTTGAAACGATGTTTTATTATGATCTTGTGTAATTTGCTTCCGAACAAGTTCATGATTTTAATTAAAAGAAAACGGCTTTTAAATAGTCGTTCTTTGTATCTATGTCTTGTGATAGTCATGACCGTCGCACCCCATTGTGTTGCCTTACTCTGATAAATTGGGGGTGTGACAAAATGGGCGGGCTGGACGGGCACGGGCATCGGGCTAAATGGGCCGCGGGCGAAACAGGTGGGGGTTAAAGGGGCGCGGGCAAACGGGCGGAGGCTAAAACAGGCAACAAAACATATGAAACGTAAAAATTAAAAATAATAGTACTCGTTTGAAAGCTAGAGAAAAAAAATTAAATATAAAAGATCCGTCCAATAGCCTATTTTGTATTTTACGTACACCCATGAAAGCCCATTTAATGTGTTACATGTGCGTGCATTGAGCTCATCAATATAGGCAAAAAAAAGCCCCATTATTTCAAAAAAAGTGTCAAAAGTGCTTATAATTATCAATATGGGCAAGATTTGTCACCTCTAGTCCACATGGTTATCATAAATAATGAAATCGTACTATGACTAGTATTGAGTGTTATCTCAATCAAACTATCATCCATATCTAGAAACATCACTATAATTATAATCCACAAACTATAAAAAGAGAACTGCAAAAATCGTTTTGTGGTTTGTCTAAATTACATTGTTTCTCCTTATAGTCTTGAAATTGAAAAAATCGTTCGTGTTTGAAACCTTTAATTTCATTTTAGTCCTTTTGTAAACTAAAATAACTATAATACGATCCTCTCATACCTTTTTAAGTTTGTAAAACCCGCATGCTTTTACCATGAATATTACCCATTAGATCGTACGTATATGATTAAAACTTTCCTTTTATAACATATTTACGTTTCATGTATAAGTATACGAGTATTACGTACGTGTTATTACACGATAAGTATTAAATACGCGTAAGTACACGATAATTATAACAATAATAATTATGGTCACGAACATAAAATCATGAACATAAAATCACGAACAGATAATTACGCACTTACGTATATTATTAATACGATGATTGTCGTTACGTATAAGTAATATTAATAACATGAATAATTAATAATTATGTAACATGTAAACACGAATACTTAAAATGATTATTATTATTACTACGTATATTAAATTACACGACAAGTAGTTACGTACGTAATATTCACTTTTAATCACGTATATAAGTAACTATGAAAGTCACGACATTTAATACTCGTTTACGCGTACCATTTTAACAAGATGAGATTTAATTAAAGTATAATGTTTATTCGGGCTGTTTTAGACAAAGAAGAAAAGGAAGGACTTGGGCTCAAAGCCCAAGTGTGTTGTTTGATGCGTGTATAACCAAAACAGACGGGGGGACTTTTATTTTTGGACAAAGGATAGCAAACAAATAAAACCCTAAAAACCAAATACATGCCGTCATTTTTTTTCCTTTTCTTTTGTTTCTGCCGTAGGTTTTCATCACCAAGAACAAACAAGAAATCATGGTCTTTTAATCCAAGAAGAACCAAGATGGAATTGTGATCTATTTTTCCTAAACCCTAAAAACAAGAAGGTAACCTTTAATCTCGTTTTTATTTTATTTTTTCATGGGTGATTAATCATAAACCGAATAAAAACAGATCTTAGAATGTTATAATACATGGGAATTAACCAAGGTTGTGGGTGTGACGTTGGTACAGTCGGATTGCACACTAACCGAGAGTCTTAGACTCTCAGTAGATATTTTCCCCATCAGCCGCAAGCCCCTGCTGTCAGCAGGGGTGCATTTGGCTTATCAGTGGCATCGACGGCCTAACAGGGGAACCACTGGCTGCGGCCAGTGGTGTGATTGTGCTAGCAGTGGGAACCGAGACCACCCAGGTCTCGGTGGGAAATTATAGCAAGCAGGGGGAACCCAGAACTGCCAGGGGAACTAGCATTTAAAGGGTTGTTTGGTTTTGGGTTTATAAACAGGTTAAGGGGCTGTTTGGTTGGCAGTTTAATAAACAAGTTAAGGGGGCGGTTTGGTTCGGTGTATATGTAAACATAATACGATTTTCACGGGATTCCACGGGTTTGGTTTTCGACGCGTTTTAATAAAATAATACATGGGTACCGGTTATTATTTTACGTGTTTAATTAGCTTTACATGTATATAAATTTATAAGGTAATTAAATTAATAAAAAACATGACTTATAATTACAAGATTATTTATTTACAAGTTCAATTAAATTAATTTGACATGTCCCTTAATTAATTTAATTACAACATGACTTAGGTTATTACTATTATTAATAATGAATAGACTTTTAACCTAAGTATTTACTATTTAATTTAGACTATAGTAATTAGTTGATTATTAAACATGACTTATAATTAATTAATTATCATGACTTAGGTTATATTAATATTAAAATTAATATATGTTTTAACCTAAGTATACACCTTAATTTAATTAAATCATGTTTATATTTAATTAAATCTTATAACCTATAGTTTATGTAATTTACATGTTATAATTAATAAACTATACTTAATAATCACATGACTTAGAATAATAATCAGAAAACACTTAAGCTTATAAGATTAGCTTATTTAACCAGCTTATATCTATTTATGGAAACTTTCTATTTTTAGAAACTTATCTATTTTAAGAAGTAATTCTATTTTTGGTAACTTTCTATTTTTGGAAACTTTCTATTTTAGGAAACCTGCTATTTTTAGAAAGTTACTTATTATTACACAACAAGTATAATAATACATGAAATACAAGTAATACTTAATAAGAATAGACAGAATGTAAGATAAATACAGTATAAAGCTTTAAACAGTAAAACATGACATGAACGTATAAAATAAGCTAAGACATGACATAAAATCAGTTACGTATTTAATAATCAGATACTTATACACGTATGTATTTATGTAGCATTAGTGATACCGAAGTAGGACTCTCTTCCGTTCGTCTTCTTCGTTCACTGGACATAATGTACGGATTCCCGTCCTTTCAGTATGGACATTCTTTCCTTATTAGGATTCCCCGTATGCAGCCAATTGTTTTTCCCGTAGTATAAGTTGATATGTTTGATTGCTTATGTTTAATTTAGAATACCTATATCCATATACATGCATGACCAGTTTCACCTAGTTATGGAGGTACCATAACCATAACATTAGAGGCACTGGTGTTATGACTTCCCCACGGTGGAGTGATTGCTTGTGGCGTCCCTTCAGCTTTTGGCCATATTATTATATTTATCATGTGGGGCGTATGGGTGCATCCTAGTTACATGTTTTCAGCAGATTACTCAGTGTGAATGTGGTGTGTGCCTTGCATCCTTCACAAGGAGTTGATCCCTCCTACCCAAACCAGTATATTAAATTAGAGGCAGCCCCTCTAATTTGCATGATGAGGTCACCCCTCCAAGTATTCATGCACGGTGGATTTTCATGACCTATATTGGCTAATGGTAAAATATGTTAAACAGTTTTCATAAGATAAACATAAGGCTTTTCAAACTATAAAACCAGTTTTATGAACATGTTCCGGGTTTTCCAGGACGTATATATTTCCGCTGCTTTTAAGTCCTTATTATGTTTCAATTATTCATACTATGTCTATATCCGTGCACTGAGCGTTTTGCTCAGCCATTACTTTCCTTTCCATGTCCCAAAACGGCAGGTACCCAAGGACAAACTCGAGCATTTGGAGGACGTGCATAGGAGGGAAGCTGCATAGACTTCTTTTCCTTCTGCCTTCACATATTTATGCTTGTTTAAGTCTTTTATTTCATTTCATTTACTTTATTATGTTTTGGGCTTATGTTTAGGAACCGATGTTTGATTCCGGTTTACCCTATGGTCATGTAATATTTTATACATTTATCCTTGCATGCTTGATGACACGCCATAATTACGCGTGACATTTCCATTTATTAAAATGGGGTGTTACAATTATGGTATCAGAGCCCAAGGCTTCGACCTGTAGGCTCTAAAACTCGACCTGTGACTAGTGGGTAGTCACTAGGATCTTCCTAAGCCAACGTTTGTTATTCTACGTATTGATGTTTTCAGCGCATTGTTGTTTTAACCATGATGTTTTCAGCACCTTGAGGTTTTAACCTTGATGTTTTCATCGATATTGTTTTACTAATATGAATGGACAACCGTCATTCATATGTAGTTATGTGTCATTGTTTCATGCATAATGTTCCTCGTGAACTGTGGCTATGTGGATTAAACCCCAATAGTTCATAATTAGTCACATAAAAAAATTTTCTGATAAGTTTTGACAGATGAGTTTCATTTATTTATGTTTCATGTATCATTGTTGCAGGAATTATGACTAAGTAATGGTTGGTACAAGACTGACCCTATTTAGTCGCATGTGCTTTTATCGAAACTTTTAACTTTGGGACCGACCCGTAGGCGTCCCCTCGCCATGTCTTTTGTTTTGGGACCGACCCATAGGCGTCCCCTCGCACATATAAAGGTTTTTATAAACTACATTACGCATTCGTGCACTGTTTTTCATGCATAAAATTTTTCTCATGATTTATTGGCATAAATTATTTTCATGTCCCCTCATACGTTACTATGTTTTTATGTCAAGTATGTTTTCATACTGTCATGGTTAACTTCAGTTTCATGCTGATTATGTTATACACTCCTTCATGATAGATTGTTTCATGTATCTTCATGATAATTCCGTCTTTATGTTGATTACGTCTTACGCCTCTTTTGTTATTTATGCTTTCATGCAAGATGATATGAGTGATTTTACTCATATCATTTGTATCTTAAAACGAGCTTAAAATGCATAAATACCATGAATATGGCATTGTATTTGTATGTTTCTTGTTTTAATGTGTGTAGGTACCAAATTCACGAAAACCGGAAAAACCGACACGAGTTTAAAGAAAAAGATCAAAAAAGCCAAAAGACGAGTTCGTTTTAGAGGATTTAATAAGTGATTTGGGCTTTGTGGGACCCACTTTTGGTTAATGGGCCCAAAAGCCCATTAAAAGAGCATGATATTTACTTTGGAGTATATAAGCCCAATCAAGGCCCAATTGACAAGGTTATGAACGGATGAAGTTTTAATGGGCCTTAAAGCCCAAAATAAAGAAAATTACGGACAGATGGATTGTTTATTTCGTCAACTAAAGTCAATTGGAAGTCAAATTATCCAACATAATGAGACGTGGGAAGGTCCATTCAAAGCCCAAGTGAAAAGTGAAAAGGAGCAAAGTTTATTTAACTTTGAGAAGTCAACAGTCGGTCAAAAAGTAAACAAAGAAATAGAAGAAAGAAAAGAACGAGAGGCAAGAGAGAGGATTTGGGGAAAACATTATCCACCATATCAAGAACCCTAATTATTTGGGGCTTTCTCCAATCACAAAGCGAGTGTTAATCACGCGTTTGAATCCGATAATTGGGAAAGAAAGAAGTGCGTGTATATCACAAGATTCTTAGTACCAAGTGCCAGGGTGGCACTTGGTTGCGTCACAGCTAGCCTATGATTGGCTGATTCCACTGCCATCAGAAAAAGGGCCAATCACATGCCTCCAAGTCAGCAGCAAACTAGCACAGGATTTCCCACCCTGGCAATCCGTGTGCACTAGGAGAAGTATCCACCCTTGGATCAAAACAGAAAAGAAAGAGAAGATAGAAGAGAAGATCCAAGGGCTGAAAATCGAGCTCTTCATCACCAACAACCTCACCCATACCCTTCGGTTAGCTTATAAATACCCAAAGAAAATAATGTATTGGTATCCCTTTTTTAGTTCTTAGTGTTATATTGTATAAATAGCTTTAGATTTAATTTTATAATTTTGTAATGATTTTCAGTTGAGATTAATACAATTTACTTTCAGTTGAGCAATTAATCTTTTGGTTGTTTTATTATCTATTCGAATCTATTTTAAAAAGGATAATCCTAATTGTCTGTTTTTATTAATTATAACGTATGATTGATTTTATAAGCTGTGTAATAGCTTATCAAGATGATTTAGCTAAATCTGGGATAAAGTTCGATTTATCTACTGATAAATCCACAAAGAATAAAAGTATTCATTCCACTAAAGGAATTATACAAGTTAGTTGTTCTTTCGAGTAATTACATGGTTCGAGGTTGAGCTGTTGGTTCAAGGATGTTTGTAATGGTGTTGTCTAGTCGAATTTAATAAGTTGGTTCAACGCCACACTTCATCTCAACGGTTACCTCCAAATAATGGTCAAGCTTGTTTTATTTTAATTTGCATTTTATAAATTTATTTTAGTATGAATTTGTAGTGTATGCTTGACTGAGTTTTTTACATTGTGTGAATGATATAATATGATCGTTTGTATGACTTTCGATGAGTTTGTCTTAAATGATAATGTGATGTTGCTGAATGTTTAATTGTTCTAATTAGTGTCCTATAGCTGGGTTAAGTTCACTGCTTTTTATTTGTTTAATTTATAGAGTTTGCTTTCCGTTATTGCTAGTACTGGTTTTTATTATTATTGCATTCTGTTTGCATTGCGTTTAATTTATTTGTTTTTACTGTTAGAATGTGGCCAGCATCCTCGAATTGGGGGTGTGTGAGTTAAAGCTGATTTGGTTTATAAGCGTTAAGTTTAGGTTATTTGCTATCATGGAATTGGTGTATAGCATTTTGATACTTTTAATTGTAAACTCTGCTTATTCTATTCTACTTGTGGACTGTTGGTCTTAATTTTAGGCGTTAGATTACAGTTGGTTCCGTTTATATTTGGATATTTAAGTTTCGGGTTGATTAATTGTTCATTATAGGTTTAATGGATTTAGGATCTCGTGTTTACTGCGGGTAGTTTAGTACTTATTAGAGTCTATTATCTGTCATCACTGCAATCTGCCTTGATTTTGAGTAATTTGGTTGTGTTATATGTGTAAGTCTGCTGAGCTCACTAATTTGGTTGCTGCGAATTCAAGTTTACTTGATTTTTTTATTTAGTCTCCTGATAAGAGAGGAGTAGAATTGCTGTGTTAGATGATTTAAAAGTTACTGATATTTGATGTTAGATGCTGCTGTATAACCGAATGTTTGACTAGCCTGTGCTAAATAGGTATGGTCTTTGGGTCTGACAGTATCACATGTGAATATCTGTCTTGTTTGAATTCAATTAATTAAATCTGATGCAATAATTTTGTACTATGTTATTTTCACTCTATAATGGTTATTAATTTTATAGATTTTACTGTGAGTTGCTGCCTATTAATTGAAGCTTTTGACTGTTTTTCTGAATAGATTTCCTGGTGTTTGAGTTTTATGGGCTATAGAGTTTGTTATTATTTTGCTACTGATTTATATAGATTCTGTGCATTTAGGTGTTGATTCTTTTAGATTAACTTTGTTTGAATGATTTTTATTCGTTTTGTTATGCTGTTCATTTTTCTATATGTAGCGAACTATGATTTCATTGAGTATTTTTAGATAAAGCTGATATGGATTGTTCCTCTTGTGTTTGACTGTTTTTTTCCCATTGGTTATACTTACTGTTCCAAAAAAAAAAAATTCACGAAATTGGTCTCTCATGGGATTCGAACTCGTAACCCCCAGTTCATTTGCCAAATGCTTTAACCACAGAGCTAGGGGATCATTTTAGTATTAGTCTATACTTTGAATCTTATATACATTAGTTTAACTATCATTTGTTTATATAAACGTAAGTTTTAGTATTGTTTTAATAGATAATTATTTTTATAACAAATTGTTAAAAGTTTAATTTGTAAAAATCTGATTTAGTTTAAATATAAATAGATTTAAAAAATAAAAAAATAAAAAAAAATAAAAAAATAAAAATAATAATAATTTAGTTTTATAACTTTTTAGAAATTTATATTGTTTTACAAATTAATTTTATTAAGTAATTTAGTTTTGTTTCAAATAAAATTAGTCTTGTATTGATTTTGTTTTATTAAAAAGTACTAGTAAATTTTCAAATAAATTAAATTAGTTTATTATTTTAAAGAGTTTATAGATTTGTTTAATTAGATTTTTAAATAGAGTAAAAGTATTTTTAATAGATTAATTTTAAATAGTTATTAGATAGATTAATAATTTTTAATAGTTTTAATTTTAAATATTTGTCTTTTAGATTTAATAGGAAACGATTCATGCACTTAGGTTTTAAATTGGTAGAATTAATTTTAGTTTTAAAAAACCGAAAACCAATTCGAATCAATTGTCCAAATCGAAACAAAACGTCTCAAATTCACTCGATCTTCGTGTACAACGAACTTGGTTCACCCACTTGTTTAATTGAATCCGTCTTTGGTAATTTTAGTCTATTACTTTTTCCTAAAGGTAATTTTCTAACTTACCCTATAACGTATCTAATTATCACTATAATATCAACGACACATCAAAAAATTTGGCGCCGCTGCCGGGGATCTTGTGTACGATTCGCTTTGTGGAAATTTGTTGATCGTTGATTTGAAGACCCTTTCCGTCCTCGGAAAGTTTTGTTATTTTTCTATTATATAGTATGTATCGTTTTTTGTCAATCTTTGACTGATTTATGAAAAATACCAAAAATAATCTTCTTAATCCTCTATCATGTTTAATTCTTTTTCTCCTCACCCTCCAAATTTTAATTCTTCCATGAATTCCTTCGTCAATTGTGAAGGGTGTGGAGAACAGTTATATGGTTTTTTACCATGTCGGTGGTGTACGTGTGAGCGTTGTGGAAATGATTTACGTCACGATATACGAGTTGGATTTTGTCCTTGTTGTAATGAGATTACTTCATGTGGAAAACCGAATTTTTCGAATAATTCTCTCGATTTTTACCCACCTCCACACCCCACATACGAGACACCCTCGTGTGAGTTTTGTGGAAATAATTCTCATTTTGGAATTAATTGTTCGCATCGATTCTCGCTTAATTACGAGCAAGAACCAAGCTACAATCAAAACTTTAATGATAACTGTTATCCACAAGATTCGACGAGTTTATCACAACAACATCTTTGTTGTGAGTATTGTGGAGGTCCTCACGAGAGCTTTTGTTGTCAATCGATGGATCAAAGTTTTTATGAGCCTAATCCTTGCTATAATTCGATTCCTTCCGGTTTTGACCAATCTCCACAATATTCTTTCGATATTGAACGACTTGAAACAATGTTCCAACAAATAATGAATCAAAGAAATGTTGAAATTGTTGAAAAGAGAATTGAAGATATGTTGCTTGAGAAGAGACAAATCAATCAAGAGATTAATGATATAACTAATGAATTGGGAAGTCGACGATTTCATGGAGAAATAATTGATGAGGTGATGTAGTGATTTTGTACCCTTTAGGAAAAGGATGACAAATAGTGGTAGTATTAAGTGTCGGTTTAGGAAAACCGAGCACTAATGACCCAAATGAAGTCCAAGTTCGTTTCCCAAGGAGGCACGTGTGTTGTGTAATGAATGATTGATTATGTTTTTGATTATTAATGAGAAGAAAAGAAGAGAAAATGACGAAGACGAAAAAACTAGAAAAATAAGGCAAAAACACTACTAGAAAGTTACGACGTAGAACGTAAAAAATGCAAAAATTAAAAATTTTAATCTAAAAATTCCTAAAAATTACTAAAAAATCTCAAATAATATTCTAAGAGTTTACAAAAAATCCAAACTTGCCAAAAACTTTTAATTAATTTAATAATGACTTTTTAATGCTAATTAAAGCCCTAAAAATCACTTTTAAATATTAAAAAGCCCTAAACAAGATTTTATAATTTTTAAACCTCAAAAATGACCTAATTAAACTAAAAACTATTTTTAAAAATTTTAAAACCAAATAAAACTATTTTTAATCTCCTAAAAACTATTAAAATCTATTAAATCTTAAATTAATTCTAAAAATTAATTGAAAAGCCTAAAAATTATTCTACAAATGGGAAAAGTCCTAATTAATGATAAAGAACCTAGGAAAAATGAAAAAGAAATAAAAATAAAACTTTGACTTTTTATGATTAAAATATTCAAAAAAATAAAAAGTTCTCAAATAAATTCTAAAAAATTCTCAAAAATCCTAAATATTCTAACTAAGAAGAAAATGTAAATTAAAGTTTCTAAAACCTATTAATTAATTTTATATTAATTTTTAAAGTTGTCTAAAAACCCTAAAATTAAATAAAATTAAAAATTAAAGTTTTTGAAAACTTTGTTATATGTAAACCTCAAAAATTAGAATTAAAACCTAAAAACTATTTTTTTGTATTTTTTTTATTACTGTTTAATATTTTTAAATGACTTTCTAAATTAAAAACTAGAAATAATCCTAAAAATTAATTAAATAAAAGGAAAAATAATTTTTTTAAACAGAAAAGTCCTAAAACTTATAAATATCCTAGGAAAAATGGAAAGAAGCAAAAGTGCTTAATAAATAAGCCAGAATAAGCTAAAAAGCTCACGGCTTATTTAAACAAGCTAAAGCCAAATTGTGCTTAAATACATAATGAAATGAAGGGTTAACAGAAAAACGCATCTAGATCATTGGTAAGGCCCTTTACTCCTGAGCTGCAGGTCAAGGGTTCGAGTCCAGTGCAGGTGACGTTTTTGCAAAACTTTTTTTTTTCTTTTTAAAACTTAATCCAGAAACTTTAATGAACACAAATACTCAAAAACAAACTAATTTAACCAAGGATTAAGGCAGGAAATGGGCAAAACGTGCCCAAGTCTGCTTGACTTTCTGATGAGCACACAAGTATTTACTTGTGTGCAATGGACCAAGAGGGGCTTGGCTGTGTACTTATTTGGTGTTGCTTTGGTATACAATGGCACCCCTTCACTCTTTCTGAGTGAAGGGAGTCAAATACAATATGAATCCAACAACTAGGCACACAAAATTATCACAAATCAAGCATGCATATGCACTTCAAGTTTCTGTGACCAAATGAGCAAATCTGTGGACTTTAGAGCTAAGTTACTAGCACTCTAATGAACTTCAAAGGCCAAAACTTAACATACAAACTCACTAATCAACATACAAACCAGATCAAACCTTAAATCACCTTAACACTTAACAGATTTTCAAAATTATGCATCAAAATTCCATGAAATTCAAGCAGAAGGTGACAATGCAGATTTTAAACACACTTTTTCTCTTTTGTAGCACTCAACTTGGCTAAAAACTTTCTAAACTAACTTAACAACTAGCATACAATCTGTCTTAACCTTTCTCAACTGCTCTAACACGTTTTAATCATCAAATCAAAACTTTTTGTCCTGCTAAAACTTATATCCAAACACCCTTTTATATTTTGAAAACCAACTTTTACAAACCAAAACGCCTTAAAACTTCTCAAAGCTGACTTGTTATGCTCTAAACATGCATAATAATACTGCTAGAACTCAAATCAAGTCAATCATACACACTTAGCATTCAATCAAACCAATATCATTCAAAATTAAACAAACTAAAAATAAAAAGGAGAATTGGTTTCTTACCAAAGAACCCTACAATCCAGGGTCCTTGTGGTTGCTATACCACCTCCCTACCAACTCGGGTTGGTGCTGACAAAGATCAACAAAATCTTTTAAAACCTGAAAAATCAAAAGAAAAACAAAACAAGAACAAGGTATGCAATATTCTGTTTCTTTTTTAATTTTCTGGAAAATCTTTCACAAAATCTTTGAAACCTTACAAACACGTTTTTTTAAAACTTCCTCAATCTCACAATTCACCTACCTTTTCCACTTTCACTTCCAAGGTATCAAATTTATCAGATTTGAACAGAATTAAAAAAACCTTTGAAAACTTTTAAAAATTCAAACACAAACTTTTCTTAAAAATGGAACTCAGAATCCTTAGCATTCAACAATACACAAACTTTTTAAATTCAGTTAAAGGAATTACAATTGTTTTTCTCAAACACCAAACTTAATTAATTCAAAAAAGGAATTACAAGTTGAAAATGCTAAAAAAACTGGAACCAAGAAAATAAAGGGTACATGCACCCTTTATATACAACTGAATGGATCATTCTAGATGAACTAAACCCTAACTACTGATTTTCCCCTTTTGCCCTTGGTCTTCAATTTGAATTTTCAGTCAAAATGGGCTCTTGTGATGGATGTCGACATGCCAGCTATGAGAAAAGATCTTGGACCGTTTATCTTGACTTTGGGATGAAGGAACTCATGTGGGGTGTTGATCTTGTCCCCTCTTGGTGTTTTGTGTGAAAGAGATGGGGCAGGGGTGGTCCAAAATGGCCACATGGGTGTGTTGGAGGAAAGTTTGAGGTGGGGTTGGGTTTAGGGTGTATGGGATTAATGATCTGGAGATTTAATCAAGAAACCCCTTTGGTTTTAGTTAATTCGTGATTAGGGTTTATAGGGAAAGGGATGGGTGAACAGGAGTGGTTTGATTAAGTTTGGGGTTTAAAACAATGTTTCCCTCCCTAATTTTAATATATAAAACAGATTAGTTTTAATCTGTTATAAAAAGATGTAGTGGGGAGTGACGTGTGAGGTAGAAGGGTTGTGATTGGTGGAGAATTTAAGTGGGGTGAGGTGGCAGATGGGTATTGGGTGGGGTGGAGTTTGTTGTCTGGGCAAAAGAGGCCCTTGCATTCCCATCACTTGTTCACTTTGTATAAACAACCCAAAACTTCCTTTTCCTTTGTAATATCTTTGCTCAACTTGCTGAAAATGGCACCAAAGTATATCAAAACTTTTACCAAGGATTTTTTATGTATTTAATGCATTCTTCAAGGGCATAAATAGCATTTTCTTGAAACTTAAGGACCAATCTTGTAATAAAAGAGATTTACAAGGGTCAAAAGTGACAAGTCTTCAAATGTTGAGGGACCATTCTTGCCAATTCTTCAAACTTGAGGGGTCTTTTTGCAAAATTCCATTTTTGAGCTTGGTTCATTGTGCGTCTTTGTTTCCCGTGTTCGTTTTTGATTGATTCTTGTGTTCTTTTGCCAATTCCTCAATATCCGTACCTAAAAATACACAAGTAGCAAACACGAGCATATATTTGGCATATTTCATGATTTTTAATGCATTTAAAGGCCGTTTTTGATGATGAGATCATGTATAAAAGCCATCTCATCACTCCCCCATACTAAACCATTGCCGTGCCCTTACGCAATGCTAGAATAAAGTATCAAAGCATCTCCAAAATTTAATTTTATTCACTTTTATTCAAATGATAAACTAGCTACACTATACTATTACTACTACTTGTGTTTTGGACATAATGTATGATTCTCATCGCAAAATGGGACGTTTAGGTTCATAGAATAAGAACACGTGAATGCTTCGTTAGAAATAATTTCGTCGTCCTCGATTTTCACCTTAATTCCATGCTAAGCGTGCAACGAGATCATTATCATTATAAGTTAGTAATGCTAACACTACTCATATGCCCTAATCACGTACTTATTCTCCCATTATTCCTAAGTTGTATCTCTTATATTTTATTTTGTCTTAATGATCACGAGGATACATTGTTGACTTATGCGATAATAGAGATTTAGGTCTAAAAATAGAGTCCTAACGGTGTAACTAAGACCATCAAATCAATAACCCCTCCTAATAGACGACGATGTTAAAAAATTAAGTTGACAAGAAGAATCGATAAACACGGTTTTATAACGGTTTTGAACATGAGACTTATTACCAAGACTTTTATACGCCCCTAACGGAAGGGCCTTATTATCTTTGGTTTACCTCCATCTTTTATTCAACTTCGCCATGAAGCTTTTATTATGACTTCGGTCTTGCCTTGCCTTTTATTATCCGCCTCATCGGTGGTTTTATTAGCCAAAGACGTATATCCTCACGCTAAAGCGAATTTTGGATCTTTAAAGCTTCGAAGATTAAGGCTTGATTCACTTTCAATTTTTGCATAGATTTTAGGCCTTGTGGGGCTTCAAATTGTTTGCTTGATTTAGGTGAGCACTTGAAATCTTATTATTGGGTGAAGCTTTCGATTATTAGGGTGCCAATACTTCAAAACCGTGACGCTGGCGATACCTTAATGTCTTCCCAATTTAATTACACGGAAGCTACTAGAAAAGACTAGAAACCCAACAATCAAAACTAAACCGCTAAATCAATATTTATTAAGCAAAAAATATTTACATGCGAAGGGAGAATAAGCACACAACGAGAACACATGAGTTTTTGAAAGAATACGAGTACTCTACGTTTAGCATAGTAACTTATAATTAACTCTATCATTTCTCGTCCTCATTTAAGAGATTTAGCCTAATGTATAGTTAAGGAATCAAAGCTAAGTGCTCAACACGCACGGTCGAGTCAAAAATTACTCTTATTCTCGCCATCGGAAAATCTACATTCGTATCTTCAAACACTTATGAAACATGAGAAAATTTTTAAAATTTGGCCATTTTTAGCCTTATTTTGCAAGAAAATGATAAACAAAACGATAAACTTTGGAAAGCGTGAAGGTTTGGCAAGGCAAGTATCTATTCACCCCCCATACTAAAGTTAAACATTGTCCTCGATGTTTCGAGTCTAGGGGTGCAAACACCCCCATACTAGAGACGTAGTCGAATGCCTAATCTAGCATGGAAAGGGTGTAACCAATAAGTTTAAAGCCGTTTATGAAGTGTGCTATAAACCTAAGGTTAGAACATAAAAGGATATATCATATGTGGATATTGGGAATGGCCTCCAAAGCAAACGATCGAGTGCTCCCATGAAACGAACACGAGAGGCTCCAATCGTGAAGATGATGATCTAAAAGACACAATGCACAAACAACCACGGAACAAAGGTTGGAAGGGCACAAATCCCCTCACATTACACTAATTAGAAAGCAATAATATGTACATGGATAAGCATGGGTCTCCCCCACGAGGCACCTTGTTTTTGATAACCGAGTCAAAAGCTCGACTCGAATCCCCATAAATGTTATCATTTAGGGATAATCATGGTATGGTCAATTTTTGGTGGGGCTTACATGATAAACAAGGCCCAAAAGTACGTGGAGTACTTTAAAAATCCGATAAACGTATACCGGGGTCAAAGATAGCGTCCTCGTTCTCGGATGAAAGACGAGACAACACAACTCCAACACAAATCCCAATGGGATAGAAGAAAATAGGAGAGAAGAAATAGAAGGGTGGGACAATGGGTAAGGCAAAACATTGAGCTACTCGAGGTAGACTCGCACCAATCAAATGAAAAGATTTTCCATTTATTGCATCGGTGGAAGACCGAGATTTCCCTATATAAGCAATTCCAGGATCAAATATCTCGTCCTCGGTGGAGAAAGGGAAGGGAACATAAGGGGCTTCCCCCACACTAGGTCCACACAAAGCATCGTCAAAAGGAGAAGACGAGCTTGTAGTACTCAAGACACGCGGTGATGACGGAGTTAGATTTGTAGAAAAATCTTTTAAATTAAATTCAAAATCTTTTCCTTTTTCATCTTTAACACTCTCCTCGTGAAAACCCGATTTGATTATGTCAAAAATATTTGGTGTATCTAAAACAATGTTAGTCACACTAAAAATTCTCACATTTTTAAAGCGTTTTGGTTTAGGTGGTGGCAAGTTTTCAAATCTTTTGTCAACAAAGAAAACCTCCCCATCGGGATCAACGTATTCATCATCCGAAGAATCACTCGAGATTGGAATCATAGGCTTAACACTCTTAACCTCCATCGGCGGAGGGGACGGAACTTCATTTTTATCAACTCCTAAAACTCTATTGGAAATCTTTTGACAAATGTTTTTTATAGGATTGACATTGTACAAAGATGTGATCGAATAAACATGAGAAAGCGTGGAGTTTTGGGTTGCATTAATGACGAGTTCTTCCTCATTGAAACAAAGAGTGATTTTTCTCGCATGCACATCGATAAGTGCTCTCGAGGTATCCAAAAAAGATCGACCTAAAATTAACGGAACTTTAGGATCGATGGGAATATCAACAACAATGAAGTCCACGGGATAATAGAATTTCCCAACTTTCACAAAGACGTCCTCGGCAACTCCACAAGCTAGAATCGTAGAATGATCGGCCATTTCGATTGACATTCTTGAAGGAGTGAGATTTGGAAGATTGAGCGATTTAAAAATCTCGAGAGGCATCAAATTAATACTAGCACCAAGATCGGCCAAGGCGTAGCATTCTTCCATGTCTTGGATAGCACATGGGATTAAAAACTTTCCAGGATCACCGACCTTTTGAGGTATGCGGCTTAGAAAAACCGAAGAACAACTAGACGATTTTTGCAATTTCTCTTTGTTATTCAACATACTTTTGAAGTTTGCGGCAAATCGAGGCATCATGACTAAGGCGTCGGCAAAACTTATATTAAAATGCAAGTCACGAAACATTTTCATAAAGAGTTCAAATTGATAATTATTTCGTTCTTGTGCCTTTTCCTTGTCTCGTCTTGATGGGTAGGGTAAAGGTGGTGTGGGTTGGGGCAAATTAGGCATAGGCATCGGCCTTGGAATCTCGGGTTCCATGATTGGTATTGGTTCAACCGTAGGTGTGGTTTGAGCGGTACTTTGTGGGCTTGTAATGTGCTCCTTTTCAACCACAACCTCGGGTTCTTTCTCTTTTTCCTTCTCCATAGAAGTACTTGGACGAGAAATGGGTTCTTTGAAAGTTTTACCACTACGAGTGGTAATAACCTTCAATTCTCCTTTCGGGTTCACGATGGTATCACTAGGAA
Source organism: Glebionis coronaria (assembly GCA_025667525.1). Classification (NCBI taxonomy): domain Eukaryota; kingdom Viridiplantae; phylum Streptophyta; class Magnoliopsida; order Asterales; family Asteraceae; genus Glebionis; species Glebionis coronaria. Next base: position 211,608,135 of record CM046875.1, read on the forward strand.
GACCACCCGAAGAAGAGGGCTTACACATGATAGCTTCAAACATTTTAGCCATACGGTCTTCAAACTTAGATTGCCTAGCATCCGCTTTCAACAATTCTTGCTTAATCTCATGTTGTCCTTGCTCCATTTTTTGTTGATTTTGTTGGAGTCGTGTGACATTTCCTTCCATTTTATTAGCATGAGTTTTAAGTTCATTAGCAAGTTCGGTTTTAAGCTCGTTTTTCAACTCGGATCTTAAGCTAATCATCTCACGTTGCATGTTATCAAACTTAGCATCATTAGCCTTAGCATAATCTAAAAATTCTCCTTGCAAATTTTTAGTGTGAGCATTTTGAAAACCTTGAGTAGGAGTTTGAAAATCACGGTTTTGGTTTTGATTAGAAATTTGCCCATTTCCACTTTGGTAATTACCTTTGTTATAATTCCTTTGATTTCCTTGGTAATTTCCACCTTGATTATTGTTTCGATAGTTATTAGCATTTTGATTTTGTGGAGCTTGATTTGAACGTGAACCTTGACCGATTTGGTTATAAGTTCCCGTGGCTACATAAGCATTCGAAGTGTTACCATCCGCGGTAATGCACTCGGAAATATCATGAGCTCCACCACATGAAATACAACTCTTAGCAACCGCTTTAACCGAAGCGGTGTTTGAAGCTTCTTGAGCTTTCCAATGAGACATAAGAGTCGAAAACCTATCGAAAAACCGATTCTCCTCATTTGCTTCATCTTGCAAGGCATTAATGGAACGAGATGATGACGAGCCCAAATTGGCAACACTCGGTGTGTTACGAGGGCTATAGACCTTAGACCTATTTTCTATGATTTTCAAAGCCTCATTGGTCGTTTTGCACAAAAAATTACCACCCGCGGCGGCATTTAAATAATCTCGTTCATGTTCATTAAGCCCATTATAAAAAGTGTCAATTTGATGCAATTCGGAAAAATCATGGTGTGGACATTCATGTAACATTTCTTTAAACCTTTCCCAAGCCATTGAAAAACTTTCATTTGGTCTTTGTGTAAAACGTGAAATTTCGTTTTTCAAATGTGTTGTCTTAGATGGTGGAAAAAATTGATTCACAAATTTAGACACGAGATCGGCCCATGTCAAAATCGAATTCGGCGGTTCTTTCTCAAGCCATATCTTGGCGGGTCCATCTAATGAGTAAGGAAACAACATCATCTTAATGGCATCGTGTGGTACATCCTTAAACTTGCTTGTCGCGGTGAGACGATTAAATTGCCTAATGTGATAATGTGGGTTGTCTTTTTCGTGACCGCGAAACTTGTTTGCTTGAAGCATAGACATTAAACCCGTCTTGATCTCAAAGTTCTCCGCAAGGATGGCGGGAATCACAATGGCCTCTCCAAAACCCTCGGTGGGTGCTTGAAGCAACTCCATCATAGTACGATTAGCCATGATAGCTTCTTGTTCTACAATAGGTTCCTCACTTGGAGACTCCTCACTAGATTGAGTGAGTGATTTGTTTCTTCGTTTACGAGCACGTCTAGCTTTAGAGCGAGTTTGCATAAACGTCACGTACAACGAGAAGGCGAGCAAAGAAGATTCTTTTTGGTATTTTGTGTTTTTTCAATTTTTTTGTGGTTTTTGATTGTATTAACCTTTTGGAAATTGGTGAATATATTAAGTAGACAATGAGTCCACAAATCTCCTCACTAATCAAATCTCTTGATTAAAAAGGCCTCAAGGAATGAAAACTATCACGTGGAGTGAACGCCTTCGATGACTTTAGAACGATGGTGGAACACCAAATCGTTCAAGAGGGTTTAATCAAATGAAAACCAAGAAAATATATATGATATGTAGTAATACTTTGGGCGGCAAAACCCTCGATTCACTCTCAAAATCAAATACGCACAAGCAAGCGGAGGAAACGAGGCGGCGCGAAGCACTTAAGAGCCTTTTTCCTTTAGGTTGTGAAATACAACCGCCTTATACCCACCTTATAGTTTGTATTATCAAGATCAAGCTTCACGAAAGTATTTATCTATTTTTGCCTTTTTCTTTGGTTTGAGATTCGAATACAATGATCGAGTGATGAAATCCCGAATCAAGGTTGTGATTGCTCACGTATTTGGAGTACTTGTGTATTTATTGTTCTACGTATACAATATAGTAATAGTATTCACACTAAAACCGAAAAACGATAATACGTATTAATAGAGTGCTATTAATACAAATACTATATGGCTAATATAGAAAAACAACAATGGTTCAATCAAAACACAACACGCCTCCCCGGCAGCGGCGCCAAAATTGATATGTAGTAAAATTAGATACTTGCTTTAGGAAAAACAAGCAACTAAAATAGGGTAAGCGTGCACGATTTAGGAAAACCGTGTGTAAATGACCCTAAAGGTGAGTTCGTTCTCGAGGAGGCACGTGTGTTGTGTAATGAATGATTGATTATGTTTTTGATTATTAATGAGAAGAAAAGAAGAGAAAATGACGAAGACGAAAAAACTAGAAAAATAAGGCAAAAACAGTACTAGAAAGTTACGACGTAGAACGTAAAAAATGCAAAAATTAAAAATTTTAATCTAAAAATTCCTAAAAATTACTAAAAAATCTCAAATAATATTCTAAGAGTTTACAAAAAATCCAAACTTGCCAAAACCTTTTAATTAATTTAATAATGACTTTTTAATGCTAATTAAAGCCCTAAAAATCACTTTTAAATATTAAAAAGCCCTAAACAAGATTTTATAATTTGTAAACCTCAAAAATGACCTAATTAAACTAAAAACTATTTTTAAAAATTTTAAAACCAAATAAAACTATTTTTAAACTCCTAAAAACTATTAAAATCTATTAAATCTTAAATTAATTCTAAAAATTAATTGAAAAGCCTAAAAATTATTCTACAAATGGGAAAAGTCCTAATTAATGATAAAGAACCTAGGAAAAATGAAAAAGAAATAAAAATAAAACTTTGACTTTTTATGATTAAAATAATATTAAAATATTCAAAAAAATAAAAAGTTCTCAAATAAATTCTAAAAATTCTCAAAAATCCTAAATACTCTAACTAAGAAGAAAATGTAAATTAAAGTTTCTAAAACCTATTAATTAATTTTATATTAATTTTTAAAGTTGTCTAAAAACCCTAAAATTAAATAAATTTAAAAATTAAAGTTTTTGAAAACTTTTTTATATGTAAACCTCAAAAATAAGAATTAAAACCTAAAAACTATTTTTTTGTATTTTTTTTATTACTGTTTAATATTTTTAAATGACTTTCTAAATTAAAAACTAGAAATAATCCTAAAAATTAATTAAATAAAAGGAAAAATAATTTTTTTAAACAGAAAAGTCCTAAAACTTATAAATATCCTAGGAAAAATGGAAAGAAGCAAAAGTGCTTAATAAATAAGCCAGAATAAGCTAAAAAGCTCACGGCTTATTTAAACAAGCTAAAGCCAAATTGTGCTTAAATACATAATGAAATGAAGGGTTAACAGAAAAACGCATCTAGATCATTGGTAAGGCCCTTTACTCCTGAGCTGCAGGTCAAGGGTTCGAGTCCAGTGCAGGTGACGTTTTTGCAAAACTTTTTTTTTTTTTTTCTTTTTAAAACTTAATCCAGAAACTTTAATGAACACAAATACTCAAAAACAAACTAATTTAACCAAGGATTAAGGCAGGAAATGGGCAAAACGTGCCCAAGTCTGCTTGACTTTCTAATGAGCACACAAGTATTTACTTGTGTGCAATGGACCAAGAGGGGCTTGGCTGTGTACTTGTTTGGTGTTGCTTTGGTATACAATGGCACCCCTTCACTCTTTCTGAGTGAAGGGAGTCAAATACAATATGAATCCAACAACTAGGCACACAAAATTATCACAAATCAAGCATGCATATGCACTTCAAGTTTCTGTGACCAAATGAGCAAATCTGTGGACTTTAGAGCTAAGTTACTAGCACTCTAATGAACTTCAAAGGCCAAAACTTAACATACAAACTCACTAATCAACATACAAACCAGATCAAACCTTAAATCACCTTAACACTTAACAGATTTTCAAAATTATGCATCAAAATTCCATGAAATTCAAGCAGAAGGTGACAATGCAGATTTTAAACACACTTTTTCTCTTTTGTAGCACTCAACTTGGCTAAAAACTTTCTAAACTAACTTAACAACTAGCATACAATCTGTCTTAACCTTTCTCAACTGCTCTAACACGTTTTAATCATCAAATCAAAACTTTTTGTCCTGCTAAAACTTATATCCAAACACCCTTTTATATTTTGAAAACCAACTTTTACAAACCAAAACGCCTTAAAACTTCTCAAAGCTGACTTGTTATGCTCTAAACATGCATAATAATACTGCTAGAACTCAAATCAAGTCAATCATACACACTTAGCATTCAATCAAACCAATATCATTCAAAATTAAACAAACTAAAAATAAAAAGTAGAATTGGTTTCTTACCAAAGAACCCTACAATCCAGGGTCCTTGTGGTTGCTATACCACCTCCCTACCAACTCGGGTTGGTGCTGACAAAGATCAACAAAATCTTTTAAAACCTAAAAAATCAAAAGAAAAACAAAACAAGAACAAGGTATGCAATATTCTGTTTCTTTTTTAATTTTCTGGAAAATCTTTCACAAAATCTTTGAAACCTTACAAACACGTTTTTTTAAAACTTCCTCAATCTCACAATTCACCTACCTTTTCCACTTTCACTTCCAAGGTATCAAATTTATCAGATTTGAACAGAATTAAAAAAACCTTTGAAAACTTTTGAAAATTCAAACACAAACTTTTCTTAAAAATGGAACTCAGAATCCTTAGCATTCAACAATACACAAACTTTTTAAATTCAATTAAAGGAATTACAATTGTTTTTCTCAAACACCAAACTTAATTAATTCAAAAAAGGAATTACAAGTTGAAAATGCTAAAAAAACTGGAACCAAGAAAATAAAGGGTACATGCACCCTTTATATACAACTGAATGGATCATTCTAGATGAACTAAACCCTAACTACTGATTTTCCCCTTTTGCCCTTGGTCTTCAATTTGAATTTTCAGTCAAAATGGGCTCTTGTGATGGATGTCGACATGCCAGCTATGAGAAAAGATCTTGGACCGTTTATCTTGACTTTGGGATGAAGGAACTCATGTGGGGTGTTGATCTTGTCCCCTCTTGGTGTTTTGTGTGAAAGAGACGGGGCAGGGGTGGTCCAAAATGGCCACATGGGTGTGTTGGAGGAAAGTTTGAGGTGGGGTTGGGTTTAGGGTGTATGGGATTAATGATCTGGAGATTTAATCAAGAAACCCCTTTAGTTTTAGTTAATTCGTGATTAGGGTTTATAGGGAAAGGGATGGGTGAACAGGAGTGGTTTGATTAAGTTTGGGGTTTAAAACAATGTTTCCCTCCCTAATTTTAATATATAAAACAGATTAGTTTTAATCTGTTATAAAAAGATGTAGTGGGGAGTGACGTGTGAGGTAGAAGGGTTGTGATTGGTGGAGAATTTAAGTGGGGTGAGGTGGCAGATGGGTATTGGGTGGGGTGGAGTTTGTTGTCTGGGCAAAAGAGGCCCTTGCATTCCTATCACTTGTTCACTTTGTATAAACAACCCAAAACTTCCTTTTCCTTTGTAATATCTTTGCTCAACTTGCTGAAAATGGCACCAAAGTATATCAAAACTTTTACCAAGGGTTTTTTATGTATTTAATGCATTCTTCAAGGGCATAAATAGCATTTTCTTGAAACTTAAGGACCAATCTTGTAATAAAAGAGATTTACAAGGGTCAAAAGTGACAAGTATTCAAATGTTGAGGGACCATTCTTGCCAATTCTTCAAACTTGAGGGGTCTTTTTGCAAAATTCCATTTTTGAGCTTGGTTCATTGTGCGTCTTTGTTTCCCGTGTTCGTTTTTGATTGATTCTTGTGTTCTTTTGCCAATTCCTCAATATCCGTACCTAAAAATACACAAGTAGCAAACACGAGCATATATTTGGCATATTTCATGATTTTTAATGCATTTAAAGGCCGTTTTTGATGATGAGATCATGTATAAAAGCCATCTCATCATGAGGGATTTAAAAGAGATTGGGAACTTAAGATTAGACAACTTTCGCAAGATTATAATGGATTAAGCATTGAAATTCGAGAGAAAGAACGAGCTCAAGCGGAAGCAAAATGTCTTGCTAATCGTGAACTCGAGCGTTCTCTTCTTTTTAATGATGACGAGGATAGTGCTATTTCTTTAAGAGATCTTATTGCTCTACATCCTTCGTCGAGTGCTATCGTGCTTCCTTTTCATGTCTTGCCGGCTATGGAGCCCGAGGATTCACCCATCCTAGATGATGAGAAAATCTCTCATGACATCATTACTCCTATTTATGATTCTTCCACCGTGGAACCCGAAAATTCACTAAGCAAGGGGGACAAGCATATTAGCACTATTCCGGACACGGAATCAGACGAAGTAATAAAGTCTAGTGTTGAGATTCTTGTCCAAAACCCAAGAGAGTTTGACGGTATTTCCAATGAAACGTGTGATTTGCCACAATGTGATGACTCTACTTCTTCAATTCACTTTGATATTTTCTCTAATTCTAAAGATGAAAATTGTGATGGAAATGAAGATTTTGAGAATGATTCTACTTCTAGTGAATTTTATAATGAGGAGTTCTCCGATGAACTTTCTTATAAAGATGACATTCACGACTCGGATTTTGAGGGGTTTACCGATGAACCTACTCTTCTTCACCCATTTCCACTGGGAAATGAGGATAATAGTGATCCGGTTTTTGAGAGGTTCACTTTTGAACTTGCTCCTTTAGACCCATTTCCACCTGGAAATGAGGTTGATTTGACTATTCCGATCCTCGAGAAGTTCTCCGAAGAACTTACTCATTTAGACGTGGAAGACGTGATTCTTCGTGAAAAGTTATTAAACGTCTATCTTCTCATATCTAAGATCGAGTCCTTGAATTCTAAGCCTAATGCCAAGTCTTTCTCTCCATCTCTTATTCCCGTTGAGGATAGTGATCCGCTTATGGAGGAGATTGACATGTTTCTTGCTTCTAATGATTCGATACCACCGGGTGTTGATGATCTCGACCCGGAGGGGGACGCTTTCTTCTTAGAGAATTTACTTGATGATGATTTCGTCCCAAGTCCTCCTCCCACCCACTTTGACCTTAACGTGCGGGTTTTTCATGTGTCCCATATTGAGTACCATGATCCGATTGATCACATTCCTAAAGGTGAAATGGTCGTTAAAGCTAAGAGTGTTGATTCCACTATGGATGAAACTTTTATCCCACCATTACCATGTGCTTCATATGATTTTGGATTAGCATGGGGGGACGACACCGTGTTGTCTATTCCTTTCTCTCCCGAGGACGAGGTATTCGACCCTGGAATCATTGATTTAGGGAAATCTCGGCCTTTCACCGATGCAATAACTGAAAGATTTTTCGATCATCTTGGTGCGACTTTATCTCGGGGAGCATGCTTTATCCATATCATGACTTGTGACTACCATTTCTTTCTAGAGATTTGTGTTGGAGTTTTATCCTTTCGTTTGTCATCCGACAACGAGGATGTAATCTTTGACCCCGACATCGTGCTTCATGTTGGATTTTATTCCATTATGCCGGTTTTCACCATTTTCCCTAAGGACCAATGAATGCGGGGATCGAGTCGAGCTCATGACTCGGTTAACAAAAACGAGGTGCCTTGTTGGGGAGTCCCATACATTCTATCTTCTTTCTATTTTCTACAACTAATAAGGCTTGATCTTTCAAGCTCGTGCTCGTGTTTTGTTGTGTTGTGAATCTTAGGTATGACCCTAATCATTGAAGACTCTCGTGTTCGGTTTTTGACGGTCCACTTGATCTTCCATTCTTTGAATGCCAAAAAGGGGCGCACACACTCTATCCTTTGATTTTTATCGACTAACGTTTTATCTTGAGGCATAATTAATAAACGGCTTATAGATCTGCGTGCTCTTTCCATGCTAGGATTTTGCATTAGACTCTTCGTGTTTTAGAAAGGGGGTGTTACTCTTGAGCTAAGAAACATTAAGGACAATGTTTGGTTTTAGCATGGGGGAGTCAATCGATATAATCGCTTGCTGTTGTTTTTGTCGTGTCCAAACGTAATTGTTTTTCTCATTTTTCATAAAAAATTTAAATTTTTAGTGTTATTTCTATAGTTTTAATAAAGAAAATAAGTGCTTTTGACACAAATGTAGGCTTTCCGTTGGTGAAAATTAAAATAGTTTTTGACTCGACTTGGTTTTTACCTTAGCTTTTCCTTAACGTATTTGAATTAAGTTTTGCTAGGCTTTTATATAGGGAACTTTAAAACGCGAAAGTCTTAACTCATACGGGTTAAGAACAAGAACTTTTTGCAAGTTCCTATAATTGATCCTAGAAATTCGTTTATCAAGGGAACTTTAAAACGCAAATTCTAAAACTTGAAAAAGTATAAGAAGATGCAAGATCCTATAGATGACTTGAAAACCCAAAACTTTGATTTAATAGGCTAAGTATCCATTAATTTCACATTTTTGAAATTTTACAATATGGAGAACAAGAGATGATAGAGTTCAATCATAAGTTTCTAGAATCAACTCTTCTTTGTGCAAGTATTTTTGTGTTTGATTTAATCTCCTCGTATTTATTTTCCACACTTGAATAATAATTGCTTAATAAATGAAGTTTTTAGCGGTTTAGGCTTAATATCTTAACTCGTAACTCCTTCTTTTTCTTCCATTGTAATTAAAGTGAGAACACATTAAGGGTGTCAGCGTCATGGACTTTTGATCATGGGATTGCGGAAATTTGGCTTACTATAAATATCATATTAATAAGAAGAATAAATAAAAACATGTTCTCTAGGAGCCTTCGGGTGGGAGTCATGTAGCACTAACCTTGTCATTAGAGCCTTAGGGTGTATGGCAAGGGGACGTGTTGAATAAAAATTGCTTCATCATCATGAGCCATAAGGTGGGATGGTGATGTCAATTCCCTTGTTTTTGTCCAAGGAGCCTTCGGGTGTGGATTTTAAATAAGGAGCACAATTTCATCTTAAAGAGACGCAAGGTGTTATGATGTAATTGTTGCTAACTCCATATAAGTCATAATTGACTTTGGAGGTTTTATTGTTGCTTTTAAGTAGCTATATTAGCCAAATTTCGGGTCCGGGGATTTATCCCTCAAATCGTGTTAAGTTATCCTTGATGTGGGCTTTCTTTAGTGACAACGGTTTTTGAAGTCGAGGTTAGGTTTTGAGTGTTGAGTTTACACCGTTCTTGCCTTCATTTTTGGACTAATAAATATCAAATAAAGTCAAATGTGCCTTTGGGTGAATGACAAATAAAATCTAGAGATACAATTAGGAATAATAGGAGATTGAGTTTAACACAAATTACTTGTATGAGTTGGTTTAATTTTGAGGCTTATGATTGACAATCATCTTGTTTTTGCACTTGGCATGGAAAAGTGAAAAGTCGAGGACGATGAATCTATTTGAGTTTTATGATCCTAAAAGTTATTTTTTAATAATGAAAGTTATACATTATGTCTTTGCAAAATAAAATGTCAAAAGTTGAACAAAAAGTGTAGTTAGTGTTTTATTTTATCATTGCGTGGGACACGGCAATTGCTTAGCAAGGGGGAGTTTGATATGAGTGATTTTACTCATATCATTTGTATCTTAAAACGAGCTTAAAATGCATAAATACCATGAATATGGCATTGTATTTGTATGTTTCTTGTTTTAATGTGTTTAGGTACCAAATTCACGGAAACCGGCAAAACCGAGACGAGTTTAAAGAAAAAGATAAAGAAAGCCAAAAGACGAGTTCGTTTTAGAGGATTTAATAAGTGATTTGGGCTTTGTGGGACTGATGAGATGGCATTTATACATGATCTCATCATTCTTTTCGGGCTTTAAATGCACTAAAATGTCATAAAATACCATATATATGCTTGTGTTTGTTTACTTGTGTATTTTAGGTATGGATATCGTGAAAAAGACAAAAGATCACAAGAAACAACGAAAAACGGACACGAGAAACGAAGCCGTATAAAGAACCGGGCCCTAGTTCATGAATTATCCAACATTTACCCTTGAAGACTTGAAGATATGCAAGATTGATCCTCAAACAATGAAGAAATGACACTTAAAACCCTTGTGAATTCATAATTACAAGTTTGGTCCCTTAAGTTTGTCAAAATTGCAAAAGGGTCCTTCAACTTTGAATAAATGGCAAGATTAGTCCCTCATCAAATCTAATTTGTCAATTATAGTCCTCATGAAGGCAAACATCTATTGAAGACCTTTGAAGATCAAGAAAGTCCAAATTCAGTCCCTCAATTATGGAAAAATGACAAAAACAACCCTTTTTAAACCTTTTCACCAAAGTTTTGTGGCAAAAGTATAAACTTGGAAAGTTTATTAACAAAGGGAACACGTTTTATGGGCTGAAATTCTTATTATACATACTTTGCCAAAGAACAAGGACCAAAGCTGCCATTCCCAAAGTTTGAATACACAAACACGCGCCAAACAAACACAATCCCCCAATTTCGGATCAAAACTTACCACTGTAGCACGTGATGAACCCAGTAACTCCACCCACTTAACCAAAGGGTAAAATGAAATTACCTTGGCACATGTGTGATTCACACATGCAGAAACCCATCCCAACAATAAAATCCCTCTTCTCCACTCATCAAAGGACCCCACACCCAACCCGTTACCCTATCACATCACAACTTATTCCCCAAGGATTGCCACATGTCAAGATCAACAGCCAAGACTCTTAGCTTAACCCCAAAACTAAAATGAACGTCCATGATGCATTTGGACAGCTCATTCCATCAAATGATCTAGAAGACCTCAAGGACAATTTGGAAATTTCAGTTCTAGGGTTTATGAATAGTGTTTCGTATGCATTTGCCTATAAAAGGAGACCTCAACCTGTGAGAGTCCCTTTGTTCCAGATTTTGGCTATCAATCTTTGTAATTCCTTTTTAAGTTAAATAAAATTTGATTTTCTGAAAATTTGTGAAATCTCTTTTGTGTTTATTAAAAGTTGGTGTTGGAATAGCTAAAATCTGAGTTCCATTTGATCTCTAAGACCTTCCTTAATCTTGTGGTTAAGGCACGTCTTTGTTTGAAGGTTTTCAAAGGTTCAAAAACCTTGAAATCCTTGGTTCAGTTTTGGTTATTGTTGTGTACTAACCCTTTGCCAAAGGCCTTAAGCTCCTTCAAGCTTGTTGACACCAAGCCATAGAAGAGTTCTAAGCTCTTGGTTGAGTTGTTTGCTCATTTGTGTTGAAGATATATCATAATCAAAACCTTGTTCTACTTTGAACATCAGCAGGTTTTGATTTTCCTTTTTGAAGAACCTTGGTCTTGTTCTAGTTGTTGAACAAGGTCCAAGGAGCATAGCTGGTCCTCCTAGGATGTTGTGGAGGACAGGTATAATCCCTTGTTTAAGTTTCCCCTAAATATTTCATGTTACTGCCTGTTTCGGATTTTGTGCTTTGATTTTGAGTTCTTGTGTTTGAGGTTGTGATTTTAGTATTTGAATCTGTTAGTTGTCACTTAGGAAGTGTTTTTGATTCATAAAATCAGTAGGTTATTCGTTAAAATCACAAGTTGCTTGGAAAAATGGTGGATTAAGGGTTGTTTGGGATAACAGCTTGATTTGGATTTGTGGTATTTTGAGTTGATACTTTGTGTTTCTTTGTGTTGGAACTTGTCTCATAAGTGCTAAGTGTCATTTATCTGCAAGCTTTAAGCATATAAACACCTAGATCCTAAAATAGGCTCTAAAATCTTGAATACTTGTTGAAATTGGCTGTGGTTTAAGGGACACCTAGATCTAATCATAGACTAGGGCTAACAAGTGATTAAACCTAGTTAGTTACACCAGGGAAGTATGATTTGAGTGTTGAAATTAGATCTTTGGTCATTTATATCAGCAAAGTGTGCATGTGTTCTTGAAGTTCATATCAGCAAGTGTAATCTGCTTTGATCTTGTTCCATACCTTGTTTCAGTGATTGATTTAAGTTTGTTTGTGCTTAATCATAGTTTATATAGCTTGTGTATGCATCTGGCTGAATTTGGAGTGCTTATTCTAGCTTAAAACTGCTTAAGTGTTCATAACTGCTTATATTCCATGTATGTGCCAGATCTGAGCATTGTTTGATTTTTTTGTGCTTATTGAGTGAACCAAAGTGTGTTTTTGTGCTTGATTGTGACTCCTTGTGATTAACTGATTACTTGGGTGCCCTTGTCTTCCAATAAAACATACAGAATCTCTCTAAAAAGCTTGGTCAAATAGTCAAAGCAGTGGGAACCAGTTCCTACTGAAAGTTCCCCTTGCTAGTGTTAATTGGTCATCAGCTTATCAATAAGCTATTCTAGCTTATTTTAACCAGCAACAACTTGGATTTTGTAATAGGGGCTCATTATTTGACCTATTTGTTCATACTGGAGCAATTGGTGGATTGACTTTAGGGTTTGACTAGAAAACTAACTTAATTGACTTTTTCATAAGTGCTTATTGGCTTATTCCAGCTTATTTGTTTTGCTTATGGGATCTTGGTTGATTGATTTGGCTTATTGAAGTCATTTGTAACATTTTGCAAGTTGAATCAAGTCCTGAGGTGCCCTAGAACTAAAACTCTACTATTTTGTCTTTTAGTGGATTTGTACTCTGCTTATTTCTGGCTTATTGAGTGTGCTTTTTCAAAATTTCTTTTACAGATCTCTTTAATATCCCAAAAGAAGGTTGTGTGTCAAATTAGATCTTATGGCATTAGCTTATTGCTTAATGGGCTTAATGGCCCAATAAGGATAAGCTGTGATAAGCTCACTTTCAGCTTTTGGGCCTTCAGAGTTTTGTGTTCAGAATTAAGTTTTGAGTCAGATAGTGCTTTTCCAAGTCATTTGGGCTTATTTTGACTTTTTGGGCTAAAAACCCATTAAGCTTGACTGTTTTGGGTTTTGGCCCATTTGAGGGCCCAATAGGGGTATTCTGGTCATTTCACTTTCATTTCTGTTTAACTAGGTCAAAATAAACTAGTTTACAAGTTTTTAGAATTTTTACAATTTTTGGATTTTTAATATTATTTTAATATTATTTTATTATTATTTTTCAAATTTCACATTTTTGCACTTTTTATATTTTTCTTAGCTTAAATACATTAAAATAGGATTTTTGAAACTCTTAGATTAATTTTATCATCTTTAGATTAATTTTTATAATTATTTTAAGTTTAAATAGTTTTTAAATAATTGTAAATAGTTTTTATTAGTTTAAAATTTTCTAAAAATAGTTTTTAATCTTTTTAGGTAATTTAAGAGGTTTACCAATTGAAAAATATTTATTTGGGCTTTTTTATAATTAATTTGATTTTTAGGGCTTTAATTAGCATTTAAAAATTAATATTTAATTAATTAAAAGGTTTGAAAAAGTTTTGATCATTGGTAAACTCTTAGTTTATTTATTTTGATTTTTGGTGAATTTTTGGTAATTTTTAGAATTAATTTTTATTTTAGCTCATTCTACGGTTTTACGTTAAGTCGTAGTAGTAATTAATTTCACGTCTTCGTCATTCTCTTTTCTCATCCCCTTCTAACCAATATTAATCTTAAATCTTGCTTCATTTTATTCACACACATATACCTCCTTGGGAAACGAACTTTCACATCATAAGGGTCATTAGTGTTGATTTTCCTAAATCATCACTTAATACTTACCGCTTTTACGCCTTTTTCCTAAAAGGTCGTATTTTACCACAATCATTTTGGCGCCGCTGCCGGGGAGGTGTGTCGTGATTAATTTGTCTTGTTGTTTTTAATATTAAACATAAATAGTATTTGTATTAGTAGAAATCTACTAATACGTATTATCGGGTTTTTTGGTTTTTCTTGTGAAATTATTATTACTATATTGTATTAAGTATCACAATCAATACGAAATATCTCCAAAAGTGTGAAAACACAACCTTAATTGGGATTTGATCTCCTAATTATTGTATTCGAATCTCAAACAAAAAGAAAAAGGCAAAAATAGATAAATACTTTCGTGAAGCTCGATTTTGAAAAATACAAACTATAAGGTGGGTATAAGGCGGGTATTATAAAATATACCCTAAGGAAAAAGACTCTTAAGTGCTTCGTGCCGCCTCGTTTCCCCACTTGCTTGTGAGTATTTTGAGATTGAAGGCTAATCGAGGGTTTTGCCGCCAAAGTATTATTACGTATAATATATTTGCTTGGTTTCTTTGTGATTAAACCGTCTTGAACAATTTGGTTTTCACCAAAGTTCTAAAGTCATTCGAAGGCGTTCACTCCACGTGATTGTTTTCATTCTTTTGAGGCTTCTTTAATCAAGAGTTTGATTCGAGGAGAGATTTGGTAGATTGTTGTCTACGAAGATACACCAAAATCCAAAAAAAATAAAATTAAAAACAATCAAAAACACAAAAAAATTGAAAATTCACAAAACACCCAAAAAGAATATTCTTTGCTCACCTCCCATTCTTCGTGAAGTATATGATCACTCTTAATCAAGCAAAACGAGCTCATAAACGTCTTCAAAAGCAAGCAAATCAAGAGACGTTGATTGAAGAACAAACTCCAATTGTTGAACCTATTGTAGAACAAGAAGTCGTCATGGATAATCGTACTATGATGGAGTTGCTACAAGCACCCACCGAGGGTTTTGGAGAGGCCATTGTGATTCCCGCTATCCTTGCGGAGAATTTCAAAATTAAGACGGGTTTAATGTCGATGTTGCAAGCTAATAAGTTTAGAGGTCATGAGAAAGACAACCTGCATTACCACATAAGGAATTTTAATCGTCTCACCGCAACTAGCAAGTTTAAGGATGTTCCACATGACGCCATTAAGATGATGTTGTTTCCATACTCGTTAGATGGACCCGCTAAAATTGGCTTGAGAAAGAACCGCCAAATTCGATTTTGACATGGGGTGATCTCGTTTCTAAGTTTGTGAACAAATTTTTTCCACCATCTAAAACAACACATTTGAAAAATGAGATTTCAAGATTTGTTCAAAGAAATAATGAAAGTTTTTCAATGGCATGGGAACGCTTTAAAGAAATGTTACATGAATTTCCACACCATGATTTTTCGGAATTGCATCAAATTGATACTTTTTATAATGGGCTTAATGATCATGAACGAGATTACTTGAATGCCGCCGCGGGTGGTAATTTTTTGTGCAAAACGACCGATGAAGCTTTAAAGATTATCGAGAATAGATCTAAGGTTTATAGCCCTCGTAACACACCGAGTGTTGCCAATTTGGGTTCGTCATCGTCGTCATCGTCTCGTAGCATTAATGCCTTACATGATGAAGCAAATGAGGAGAATCGGTTTTTCGATAGGTTTTCGACTCTTATGACTCATTGGAAAGCACAAGATGCTTTGAATTCCGCATAGGTTAAGGCGGTTGCCAAGAGTTGTATTTCGTGTGGTGGAGCTCATGATTTTTCCGAGTGCATTACCGCGGATGGTAACACTTCGAATGCTTATGTAGCCACGGGAACTTATAACCAAAACGGTCAAGGTTCCCGCCAAAATCAAGCTCCACAAAATCAAAATGCTAACAACTATCGAAACAACAATCAAAGTGGTGCTTATCAAGGAAATCAACGTAACTACAACAAGGGTAATTATCAAAGTGGAAATTGGCAAATTTCAAACCAAAACCAAAACCGTGATTTTCAAACTACCACACAAGGTTTTCAAAATGATCACACCAAAAATCTTCAAGGAGAATTTTTGAATTATGCTAAAGCAAACGATGCTAAGTTTGATAATATGTAACGTGAAATGGTTAGCTTAAGATCCGAGTTGAAAAACGAGCTTAAAAACGAACTTGCTAATGAACTTAAAACTCATGCAAATAAAATGGAAGGAAATGTCCAACGTCTTCAACAAAATCAACAAAAGATAGAACAAGACAACATGAGATTAAGCAAGAATTGTTAAAAGCGGATGCTAGGCAATCAAAATTTGAGGACCGAATGGCAAAAATGTTTGAAGCAATCATGTGTAAACCCTCTTCCTCGGGTGGTCTTCCTAGTGATACCATTGCAAACCCGAAAGGATAATTGAAGGTTATTACTACTCGTAGTGGTAAAACTTTCAAAGAACCCATTTCTCGTCCAAGTACTTCTACGGAGAAGGAAAAAGAGAAAGAACCCGAGGTGGTTGTCGAAAAGGAGCAAATTCCAAGTCCACGAAGTACCGCTCATGCCACACCTACGGTTGAACCAATACCAATCATGGAACCCGAGATTCCAAGGCCGTTGCCTAATGTCCAACTCACACCACCCTTACCTTACCCTTCGAGACGTGACAAGGAAAAGGCACAAGAACAGAATAATTATCAATTTGAGCTTTTTATGAAAATGTTTCGTGACATACATTTTAACATAAGTTTTGTCGACGCTAGTATCATGATGCCTCGATTCGTCGCAAACTTCAAAAGTATGCTAAACAACAAAGAGAAGTTACAACAATCGTCTAGTTGTTCATCGGTTTTTCTTAGCCGCATACCACAAAAAGTCGGTGATCCCGGTAAGTTTTTGATTCCGTGTGCAATTCAAGATATGGAGGAATGCTACGCCTTGGCCGATCTTGGTGCTAGTATTAATTTAATGCCTCTTGAGATTTTCAAATCGCTTTCGCTTCCGTCTCTTACTCCTTCGAACATGTCTATCGAGATGGCCGATCATTCTACGATTTTAGCATGTAGAGTAGCCGAGGACGTTTTCGTTAAAGTCAGAAAGATTTACTATCCCGTTGACTTTATCGTTGTAGACATTCCTATCGATCGAAAAGTTCCTCTCATTTTGGGTCGTTCATTTTTGGATACATCAAGAGCACTTATTGATGTTCATGCTCGAAAAATAACCCTTCGTTTCAATGAGGAAGAACTTGTCATCAATGCAACATAAAACTCCAATCTTTCTCATGTCTATTCTATTGCAACTTTAAACCATGGTGATTCAACTAATGTCGTTTGCAAAGAATTTTCACCAAGAGTTTTAGGAAATGTCGCCAAAAATTTTTTACCATTTCCTCCGTCGGTGGAGGTTATGAGTGTAAAGCCTACAAAGAAGAAACCGTCAATACTTGAATCGAAAAATCCTTCGTCTCACCTCAAACATTCATTCTTGAGAAGTGTTGATAATTCGCCAGTTTCTACGGAAGATATTTCGGATGACGAATATGTTGACCCTGATGGGGAGTTTTTCTTTGTCGATAAACGTTTTGAGAACTTACCACCACCAAAACCAAAACGGTTTTCAAATGTGAGAATTTTTAGTGTGACTAACATCGTCTTAGAAACACCAAATATTTTCGACATAATCAAAAAGGGTTTTCATAAGGAGAGTTTAAAAGGTAAAAAAGGAAAAGATTTTAAATGTGATTTAATTGATTTTTCTACAAATCTAACTCCGTCATCACCACGTGTTTTGAGTGCTACAAGCTCGTCTACTCCTTTTGACGATGCTTTATGTGGTTTTAGTATGGGGGAATCCCCTTATGTTCCCTCATCCTTGTCCACCGAGGACGAGATATTCGATCCCGGAATCTATTATAAAGGGAAATCTCAGTCTTCCACCGATGCAATAAATGGAAACTACATCTATTTGCTTGGTGCGAGTCTACCTCGAGTAGCTCAAAAGTTTGTCTTACCAATTGTCCCACCCTTCTACTTCTCATCTCTTTTCTTCAAATCTTTGAGTTTATGGCACGTGTGGAAGTAGCGTTGAATTGTTTATCCAATGAAAACGAAGACGCCATCTTCGATCCCGGTATTTTGTATCATTAAAGGACTTAGTCCTTAATACCGGTTGCTTTTTGGGCCTTGTTTATCATGTAAGCCCCACTAAAAATTGACCATACCATGATTATCCCTAAATAATCACATTTATGGGGATTCGAGTCGAGCTTTTAAAAAAAAAGGTGCCTCGTGGGGGAGATCCTATGCTTATCCTTTTATGCTTACTAATAACTAATGAGGGGATTTGTGCCCTTCCAACTCGTTGTCTCGTGGTTGTTTGTGAATGTTTTATCTAGATCATCATCATCACCACGATTGAAGACTCTCGTGTTCGTTTACGTGAGCCTCGATCGTTTGCTTGAAGAGTTTTTCACGAATCCATGACATATCCTTTATTGTTCTAACAATTATCTTTTAGCATACTTAATAAACGGCTTTAGATATATTGTTGATCACCCTTTCCATGCTAGATCCTAAGCATTCGATTCTTCGTCTCTAGTATGGGGGTGCTCTACCTTTAGACTCGAAACATTGAGGACAATGTTCACTTTTAGTATGGGGGGGTGAATAGATACTTGCTTTGCTACGCCCTCACGTTTTCCAACTTTCAATGTTTTGTTTGTTGCTAATAAGGCTAAAAATGGCCAAATTTTGAAATTTTTCTTAGTTTTCATAAATGTTTTTTAGACACGAATGTATATTTTCCGATGGGTAGATTAAGAGCTAGTTTTGACTTGATGGGCATTTGGAGCCATTTACATTCCTTAACCCGCTCAATTCAAGTTTTGCTAGACTTTTATATAGGGAACTTTAAAACGCGAAAGTCTTAGCTCATACGGGTTAAGAACAAGAACTTTTCGCAAGTTCCTATAATTGATCCTAGAAAGTCACTTATCAAGTGAACTATAAAATGCATTCTCTAAACTTGAAAAAATCCAAGAAAGTGCAAGATCCTATAGGTGGCTTGAAAACCCAAAACTTTGATTGATATAGTCTTAATGAAAGCTAATCCAAATTTGGCTTAATTTTGACTTGCATGGCTAAGTATTCACGAGTCTCTTTAATTAGAGGTCTTTATATAGTGAAGAACGAGAAGTGATAGAGTTAGACAAGTGATCATGATAAACGTAGAACATGAAAATGTTCTTTCAAAAACTCATATGTTTTTAATTATGGCTTTTTCTTCCCATAAGATCAATGCATTAGGAATAAAAATAATTGCAATAAGTAAGGTCGTACGATTTGAAAGGTTACTTAGCCTCTAGCGCAAGATCGTTTAAAAGTTGCTCGGGGTTGAATAGAGTTCATAGCCAAGGCATAACTTATTGAAGCAGGACGCGAAGATTGGTGAATATCCAAAAAGGCCCTAAAAAGGCATGAGGAGCTCTATTTTGTTGCTAAAGATCAAAGATGATGTGAAGTATCATTATTCCTAAATCAATATGAAGGATCGAGACACATGACGAAAAGCAATTACTCCCCTAAAGATCATGGAGAAAGTCTATCCAAAAAGACCCATACAAGGTATGAGGATAAATATATCCAAGTCCGAAAAGGAGGCGGATCGTTTTATATCAAAGTCCAAAATAAAGATTGAAGAAAAATGATGAAGTCGTGGTCCAAATATGAAGAATCTCTAAAAAACGTCAAGTGAAGAAATTCCAAATATATGAAGAGAAGACCATAATTTCAAGAACGTCTTCCCAATATTTGAAGTATGAAGTACATGCCAAATATCGGTCCGAGAAAGGTCTCAAATCGTGAAACGAGTTATGCCAAGATATGAACTTAAGGAGATACACGAGAAGCCGTTTTAAAAGATTTTGTCCTTCGGCTAACTATCAATTAAATCGTGCTACTTTGCTTTCGGACTAATAACTACTCAAATAAGTCAATATGAATCACTTGTGATCCATGACAAATAGTTAAAAAATGCTAGTAACCCATTTCCTTTTATAATAACTAGGATTGCAGGGAGAAAAAGTATTACACAATTTGGACGTATGAGTAGTGTTAGCATTGTGACTTGTACCAACAATGATCTCGTTTTTGCACTTAGCATGGAATGTATGACAATCAAGGATGACGAAATTTACTCTAAGGGACATTTAGTTGTTTCTATTCATTGACCCTAAAAGTCACATTCGTGATGAAAATCATACATTATGTCTTTACACATCTTCGTAGTATTGTTGCAAGTCTTTTACTTTTCAATAAAGGTTAATAAAATTGAATCTTGGTGATGCTTATATACTTTATTCTAGCATTGCGTGAGGGCACGGCAATAGCTTAGTATGGGGGAGTGATGAGATGGCATTTATACATGATCTCATCGTTCTTTTCGGGCTTTAAATGCACTAAAATGTCATAAAATACCATATATATGCTTGTGTTTGTTTACTTGTGTATTTTAGGTATGGATATCGTGAAAAAGACAAAAGATCACAAGAAACAAGGAAAAACGGACACGAGAAACGAAGCCGTACAAAGAACCGGGCCCTAGTTCATGAATTATCCAACATTTACCCTTGAAGACTTGAAGATATGCAAGATTGATCCTCAAACAATGAAGAAATGATACTTAAAACCCTTGTGAATTCATAATTACAAGTTTGGTCCCTTAAGTTTGTCAAAATTGCAAAAGGGTCCTTCAACTTTGAAGAAATGGCAAGACTCGTCCCTCATCAAATCTAATTTGTCAATTATAGTCCCTCGTGAAGGCAAACATCTATTGAAGACCTTTGAAGATCAAGAAAGTCCAAATTCAGTCCCTCAATTATGGAAAAATGACAAAACAACCCTTTAAACCTTTTCACCAAAGTTTTGTGGCAAAAGTATAAACTTGGAAAGTTTATTAACAAAGGGAACACGTTTTGTGGGCTGAAATTCTTATTATACATACTTTGCCAAAGAACAAGGACCAAAGCTGCCATTCCCAAAGTTTGAATACACAAACACGCACCAAACAAACACAATCCCCCAATTTCGGATCAAAACTTACCACTGTAGCACGTGATGAACCCAGTAACTCCACCCACTTAACCAAAGGGTAAAATGAAATTACCTTGGCACATGTGTGATTCACACATGCAGAAACCCATCCCAACAATAAAATCCCTCTTCTCCACTCATCAAAGTGTTGAGTCAAAAGTTGATGAGTCAAATCACTATGGAAACAAGAAGGACCAATTATGGCATTAGGAGAAACTTCAAGCTGGTGGACAAAATACAAGAAAGTTTCCCCTGCTACAAAACATTCCACTGCTGTGAAGATTCCCCTGTCATGTACTAAAAACATGGAGATTTGGTCAAGTAGTGATAAGAATGAATAATTCTGTTTTGATTTAGTCATTATTATCTTATTTAGTTTCCATGTATCCCTGGGTTCCTTAAGTTATAAAAGGAACACTAGACCGTAGGTTTTATATATATCATTTACTACTCAAATGTAACCTACAGAGTCTTTGATCTCTAGGCATGGGATTCAATGTATACATGCCTAGAGTGGTTTGTGTTAATCATCAATAATACAAACCCTTTGGGAGTTATTCATCTTGTCAAACATCTTATTCTAGTTAATTGTATTATTCCGTTGTGTTCATCACAAATATAATTAACAACCTAGATAAAACAGTTTTTACTGTTTGAGTCTAAAGATCTTGGATTCAACATGTGGTATCAGAGCGGGTGGCTCTCGATATCTAGGTGAATCAAGATGTTTGATTTTGTTGATGTGAAGATCTAGGGTTTATGTTAAAACCCTAGGTAATTAAGTTTTGTTGCTGGGGACGTAATGTTGTTGCTGCTGTTTACTGTGTTCGTGTTTCCTTTTATTAGTAAGCGAAAATCGATTGGTGGGTGTTTTACTCATCTCATTATTTCCTACCGACAGAAGGGAAAAAGAACATTGATTGGCGTGTTCTTCACTGGCCGAATTATTCCTTGTGTTCTTTAAGGAATCAGTGACTTGATAAATGTAATACGGTCCCATAGTGGAAACGTGTTATCTCTTGATGCATCGGTTTCACAAAAAGAGCCGGTTATATTTATTTGCTTTTTGGTCCACTTGCTTTATTATTCGATAACACAAACTGAGAGTGTCACATGAATCGGAGCAGAAGGTTGGGAATTAATATATGGGCCCTTAATATATTCGTGCTTATGGTCAAAGACTTAGAGTCAAGATCAATTGCTATTGGATCTCGGTATTCTCAAAAAGCTTCCATTTGTATATCACGTGAAGATGTGATCCCAAGGTGAATTTGTTTATTCCAGTTTAATCATTTTCGATGGGCTCAAGGATTGAACAAAGTCAATGTCCTCACTTGATGTTGGCTCATATTTGTGTGTTCACACGAATAAAGAAAGTAGTGAAAAAGATGTGAAGTTTTAATACTCATGACAACAAATGTTCAATAAGAGCTTTTGTTTGTATGCGGTTTTATAACCGAGTAATTGATCTCCATGTCTGCACGTGATTGGTGGTCATATAAAACTCATTTGTTACTTTGATCATATACAATGGGGAGGTGGGTCCATAGTATACGAACAGCTAGTGAACAGAGGTGTGTACGCAAGATTTACACATAATGATGCTACAGTAGGTTATTTCGAGTACAGGTACTTTTCACAGTAGGGTATGATTATTGGTTCCACTTGTTTTTATTATTTATTTACCTGTTATAAATTCATTCCCACTTTGTGTGGGTTTGGCACAGTTAATAACAAAAACAGTGGCATTAAAAGTTTCCCCTGCTTGTGAAAATGTACCCCCTGCTTTCAATAAAAGAAGCCCCTGCTACGATCCCCCTGCCTTCAATAGTTCCCCCTGCTTTCATTAACAGATTCCCACTGTTTTTGAAAGTTCCCCCTGCTGTCAGATATGAGTTTTGGGACAGCAATGTTTTGGCGTTTGGTATATTCACAGCAACTGGTATAATGGTATAAAGGCTTGATTTATTTTCATGATCGTGAAGAATAATTTTTGTGATGATATTGACGTTGGAAGTAGATTTTCGCGAATTGGTGTTCTATTATATCTTCTACTTAGCAGGGCATGAAGATAACTTGTAGGTGTTTTTAAGTTGTGATAAAGACTTGATAAAAAGGTAGTTGGGTACGAGATCATTCTTAAGATGCTCTATGCTCGTATTCGCTATTATATGTGTCTCATTCACAGGGGTGAGAACTCATTTTATCACGAGGCTTCTACTCATTATTGCCGTAAGTTTTGGGGCCTACTCATTATAGCCGTGAGTTTCGGAGTCACATGGTTAGTACAAGACATGGAACACGATGTTGGGTTATTCTACTTCAGCATCAAGATTTTTATAATTATTTTACTTCATGATCATTATACATAGCCTACTGAATTAGAAGATTCATAAATGACTAGCACACTTTAAGGGGAAGCTCATTTGATAAAGTGTTAGTCATTCACATATGACATCAAGGTGAAGATTTTTGCTACTGCTCATTAGTATTACTACAACTAATGTAAGTTTCTACTTCTCAAATTCATTTTAAGATGCGGAAAACTTCATGGAGGGTAATTTGGGGCGCAGAATGCTTGTGTTAGAAGTATAGTATTGATTCGTAGTAATTAAAAATCAAGGTTGTTCACTAAACAAGACCCCTATTTGATCATGTCAAAAAGGGGAAGTTGTCTACAGAGAATGTTCAGCCTGTTGATCTTTGGTGTTGTATGCTTAAGGGGAAGTGTTTTGACATCATCAACTAGGGGAAGATTGTTGAGTCAAAAGTTGATGAGTCAAATCACTATGGAAACAAGAAGGACCAAATATGGCATTAGGAGAAACTTCAAGCTGGTGGACAAAATACAAGAACGTTTCCCCTGCTACAAAACATTCCACTGCTGTGAAGATTCCCCTGCCATGTACTAAAAACATGGAGATTTGGTCAAGTAGTGATAAGAATGAATAATTCTGTTTTGATTTAGTCATTATTATCTTATTTAGTTTCCATGTATCCCTGGGTTCCTTAAGTTATAAAAGGAACACCAGACCGTAGGTTTTATATATATCATTTACTACTCAAATGTAACCTACAGAGTCTTTGATCTCTAGGCATGGGATTCAATGTATACATGCCTAGAGTGGTTTGTGTTAATCATCAATAATACAAACCCTTTGGGAGTTATTCATCTTGTCAAACATCTTGTTCTAGTTAATTGTATTATTCCGCTGTGTTCATCACAAATATAATTAACAACCTAGATAAAATAGTTTTTACTGTTTGAGTCTAAAGATCTTGGATTCAACACAAAGGAACCCACACCTAACCCGTTACCCTATCACATCACAACTTATTCCCCAAGGATTGCCACGTTTCAAGATCAACAGCCAAGACTCTTAGCTTAACCCCAAAGCTAAAATGAACGTCCATGATGCATTTGGACAGCTCATTCCATCAAAAGATCTAGAAGACCTCAAGGACAATTTGGGAATTTCAGTTCTAGGGTTTATGAATAGTGTTTCGTATGCATTTGCCTATAAAAGGAGACCTCAACCTGTGAGAGTCCCTTTGTTCCAGATTTTGGCTATCAATCTTTGTAATTCCTTTTTAAGTTAAATAAAATATGATTTTCTGAAAATTTGTGAAATCTCTTTTGTGTTTATTAAAAGTTGGTGTTGGAATAGCTAAAATATGAGTTCCATTTGATCTCTAAGACCTTCCTTAATCTTGTGGTTAAGGCACGTCTTTGTTTGAAGGTTTTCAAAGGTTCAAAAACCTTGAAATCCTTGGTTCTGTTTTGGTTATTGTTGTGTACTAACCCTTAGCCAAAGGCCTTAAGCTCCTTCAAGCTTGTTGACACAAAGCCTGAGAAGAGTTCTAAGCTCTTGGTTGAGTTGGTTGCTCATTTGTGTTGAAGATATATCATAATCAAAACCTTGTTCTACTTTGAACATCAGCAGGTTTTGATTTTCCTTTTTGAGGAATCTTGGTCTTGTTCTAGTTGTTGAACAAGGTCCAAGGAGCATAGCTGGTCCTCCTAGGATATTGTGGAGGACAGGTATAATCCCTTGTTTAAGTTTCCCCTAAATATTTCATGTTACTGCCTGTTTTGGATTTTGTGCTTTGATTTTGAGTTCTTGTGTTTGAGGTTGTGATTTTAGTATTTGAATCTGTTAGTTGTCACCTAGGAAGTGTTTTTGATTCATAAAATCAGTAGGTTATTAGTTAAAATCACAAGTTACTTGAAAAAATGGTGGATTAAGGGTTGTTTGGGATAACAACTTGATTTGGATTTGTGGTATTTTGAGTTGATACTTTGTGTTGGAACTTGTTTCATAAGTGCTAAGTGTCATTTATCTGCAAGCTTTAAGCATATAAACACCTAGATCCTAAAATAGGCTCTAAAATCTTGAATACTTGTTGAAATTGGTTGTGGTTTAAGGGACACCTAGATCTAATCATAGACTAGGGCTAACAAGTGATTAAACCTAGTTAGTTACACCAGGGAAGTAGGATTTGAGTGTTGAAATTGGATCTTTGGTCATTTATATCAGCAAAGTGTGCATGTGTTCTTGAAGTTCATATCAACAAGTGTAATTTGCTTTGATCTTGTTCCATAACTTGTTTAAGTGATTGATTTAAGTTTGTTTGTGCTTAATCATAGTTTATATAGCTTGTGTATGCATCTGGCTGAATTTGGAGTGCTTATTCTAGCTTAAAACTGCTTAAGTGTTCATAACTGCTTATATTCCATGTCTGTGCCAGATCTGAGCATTGTTTGATTTTTCTGTGCTCATTGAGTGAACCAAAGTGTGTTTTTGTGCTTGATTGTGACTCCTTGTGATTAAATGATCACTTGGGTGCCCTTGTCTTCCAATAAAACATACAGAATCTCTCTAAAAAGCTTGGTCAAATAGTCAAAGCAGTGGGAACCAGTTCCTACTAAAAGTTCCCACTGCTAGTGTTAATTGGTCATCAGCTTATCAATAAGCTATTCTAGCTTATTTTAACCAGCAACAACTTGGATTTTGTAATAGGGGCTCATTATTTGACCCATTTGTTTATACTGGAGCAATTGGTGGGTTGACTTTAGGGTTTGACTAGAAAACCAACTTAATTGACTTTTTCATAAGTGCTTATTGGCTTATTCCAGCTTATTTGTTTTGCTTATTGGATCTTGGTTGATTGATTTGGCTTATTGAAGTTATTTGTAACATTTTGCAAGTTGAATCAAGTCCTGAGGTGCCCTAGAACTAAAACCCGACTATTTTGTCTTTTAGTGGATTTGTACTATGCTTATTTCTGGCTTATTGAGTGTGCTTTTTCAAAATTTCTTTTTACAGATCTCTTTAGTATCCCAAAAGAAGGTTGTGTGTCAAATTAGAGCTTATGGCATTAGCTTATTGCTTAATGGGCTTAATGGCCCAATAAGGATAAGTTGTTTGATCATTAAGCTGTGATAAGCTTACTTTCAGCTTTTGGGCCTTCAGAGTTTTGTGTTTATAATTAAAATTTGAGTCAGATAGTGCTTTTCCAAGTCATTCGGGCTTATTTTGACTTTTGGGGCTAAAAAGCCCATTAAGCTTGACTGTTTTGGGTTTTGGCCCATTTGAGGGCCCAATAGGGGTATTCTAGTCATTTCACTTTCATTTTCTGTTTAATTAGGTCAAAATAAACTAGTTTGCAAGTTTTTAGAATTTTTTACATTTTTTGGATTTTTAATATTATTTTAATATTATTTTATTATTATTTTTCAAATTTCACATTTTTGCACTTTTTATATTTTTCTTAGCTTAAATACATTAATATAGGATTTTTGCAACTCTTAGATTAATTTTATCATCTTTAGATTAATTTTTATAATTATTTTAAGTTTAAATAGTTTTTAAATCATTTTAAATAGTTTTTATTAGTTTAAAAATTTCTAAAAATATTTTTTAATCTTTTTAGGTCATTTTAGAGGTTTACCAATTACAAAATCTTTATTTGGGCTTTTTGATAATTAATTTGGTTTTTAGGGCTTTAATTAGCATTTAAAAATTAATATTTAATTAATTAAAAATTTTGAAAAAGTTTTGATCATTGGTAAACTCTTAGTTTATTTATTTTGATTTTTGGTGAATTTTTGGTAATTTTTAGAATTAATTTTTATTTTAGCTCATTCTACGGTTTTACGTTAAGTCGTATTAGTAATTAATTTCACGTCTTCATCATTCTCTTTTCTCATCCCCTTCTAACCAATATTAATCTCAAATCTTGCTACATTTTATTCACACACATATACCTCCTTGGGAAACGAACTTTCACATCATAAGGGTCATTAGTGTTGATTTTCCTAAATCATCACTTAATACTTACCGCTTTTACGTCTTTTTCCTAAAAGGTCGTATTTTACCACAATCAGGGACCCACTTTTGGTTAATGGGCCCAAAAGCCCATTAAAAGAGCATGATATTTACTTTGGAGTATATAAGCCCAATCAAGGCCCAATTGACAAGGTTATGAACGGATGAAGTTTTAATGGGCCTCAAAGCCCAAAATAAAGAAAATTATGGACAGATGGATTGTTTATTTCGTCAACTAAAGTCAATTGGAAGTCAAATTATCCAACATAATGAGACGTGGGAAGGCCCATTCAAAGCCCAAGTGAAAAGTGAAAAGGAGCAAAGTTTATTTAACTTTGAGAAGTCAACAGTCGGTCAAAAAGTAAACAAAGAAACAGAAGAAAGAAAAGAACGAGAGGCAAGAGAGAGGATTTGGGGAAAACATTATCCACCATATCAAGAACCCTAATTATTTGGGGCTTTCTCCAACCACAAAGCGAGTGTTAATCACACGTTTGAATCCGATAATTGGGGAAGAAAGAAGTGCGTGTATATCACAAGATTCTTAGTACCAAGCGCCAGGGTGGCACTTGGTTGCGTTACAGCTAGCCTATGATTGGCTGATTCCACTGCCATCAGAAAAAGGGCCAATCACATGCCTCCAAGTCAGCAGCAAACTAGCACAGGATTTCCACCCTTGCAATCCGTGTGCACTAGGAGAAGTATCCACCCTTGGATCAAAACAGAAAAGAGAGAGAAGATAGAAGAGAAGATCCAAGGGCTGAAAATCGAGCTCTTCATCACCAACAACCTCACCCATACCCTTCGGTTAGCTTATAAATACCCCAAGAAAATAATGTATTGGTATCCCTTTTTTAGTTCTTAGTGTTATAATGTAGAAATAGCTTTAGATTTAATTTTATAATTTTTTAATGATTTTCAGTCGAGATTA
This sequence comes from Glebionis coronaria, assembly GCA_025667525.1. Classification (NCBI taxonomy): domain Eukaryota; kingdom Viridiplantae; phylum Streptophyta; class Magnoliopsida; order Asterales; family Asteraceae; genus Glebionis; species Glebionis coronaria. The sequence goes on from CM046875.1 coordinate 211,636,230, forward strand.
ATACAATTTACTTTCAGTTGAGCAATTAATCTTTTGGTTGTTTTATTATCTATTCGAATCTATTTTAAAAAGGATAATCCTAGTTGTCTGTTTTTATTAAGTATAACGTATGATTGATTTTATAAGCTGTGTAATAGCTTATCAATATTAATTTAGCTAAATCTGGGATAAAGTTCGATTTATCTACTGATAAATCTACAAAGAATAAAAGTATTCATTCCACTGAAGGAATTATACAAGTTAGCTGTTCGTTCGAGTAATTACATGGTTCGAGGTTGAGCTGTTGGTTCAAGGATGTTTGTAATGGTGTTGTCTAGTCGAATTTAATAAGTTGGTTCAGCGCCACACTTCATCTCAACGGTTACCTCCAAATAATGGTCAAGCTTGTTTTATTTTAATTTGCATTTTATAAATTTATTTTAGTATGAATTTGTAGTGTATGCTTGACTGAGTTTTTTACATTGTGCGAATGATATAATATGATCGTTTGGATGACTTTCGATGAGTTTGTCTTAAATGATAATGTGATGTTGCTGAATGTTTAATTGTTCCGATTAGTGTCCTATAGCTGGGTTAAGTTCACTGCTTTTTATTTGTTTAATTTATAGAGTTTGCTTTCCGTTATTGCTAGTACTGGTTTTTACTGTTATTGCATTCTGTTTGCATTGCGTTTAATTTATTTGTTTTTACTGTTAGAATGTGGCCAGCACCCTCGAATTGGGGGTGTGTGAGTTAAAGCTGATTTGGTTTATAAGCGTTAAGTTTAGGTTATTTGCTATCATGGAATTGGTGTATAGCATTTTGATACTTTTAATTGTAAACTCTGCTTATTCTGTTCTACTTGTAGACTGTTGGTCTTAATTTTAGGCGTTAGATTACAGTTGGTTCTGTTTATATTTGGATATTTAAGTTTCGGGTTGATTAATTGTTCATTTTAGGTTTAATGAATTTAGGATCTCATGTTTACTGCGGGTAGTTTAGTACTTATTAGAGTCTATTATCTGTCATCACTGCAATCTGCGTTGATTTTGAGTAATTTGGTTGTGTTATATGTGTAAGTCTGTTGAGCTCACTAATTTGGTTGCTGCGAATTCAAGTTTACTTGATTTTTTTTATTTAGTCTAACTGATAAAAGAGGAGTGGATTTGCTGTGTTAGACGATTTAAGAGTTACTGATATTTGATGTTCGATGCTGCTGTATACCCAATGTTTGACTAGCCTGTGCTAAATAGGTATGGTCTTTGGGTCTGACAGTATCACATGTGAATATATGTCTTGTTTGAATTCAATTAATTAAATCTGATGCAATAATTTTGTACTATGTTCTTTTCACTCTATAATGGTTTTTGATTTTATAGATTTTACTGTGAGTTGCTGCCTATTAATTGAAGCTTTTGACTGTTTTTCTGAAAATAGATTTCCTGGTGTTTAAGTTTTATAGGCTATAGAGTTTGTTATTATTTTGCTACTGATTTATATAGATTCTGTGCATTTAGGTGTTGATTCTTTTATATTAACTTTGTTTGAATGATTTTTATTCGTTTTGTTATGTTGTTCATTTTTCTATATGTAGTGAACTATGATTTCATTGAGTATTTTTAGGTAAAGCTGATATGGATTGTTCCTCTTGTGTTTGACTGTTTTTTTCCCATTGGTTATACTTACTGTTCCAAAAAAAAATAATTCACGAAATTGGTCTCTCATGGGATTCGAACTCGTAACCCCCAGTTCATTTGCCAAATGCTTTAACCACTGAGCTAGGGGATCATTTTAGTATTAGTCTTTACTTTGAATCTTATATACATTAGTTTAACTATCATTTGTTTATATAAACGTAAGTCTTAGTATTGTTTTAATAGATAATTATTTTCATAACCAATTGTTAAAAGTTTAATTTGTAAAAATCTGACTTAGTTTAAATATAAATAGATTTAAAAAAATAAAAAAAATAAAAAAAATAATAATAATAATTTAGTTTTATAACTTTTTAGAAATTTATATTGTTTTACAAATTAATTTTTTTAAGTAATTTAGTTTTGTTTCAAATAAAATTAGTCTTGAATTGATTTTGTTTTACTAAAAAGTACTAGTAAATTTTCAAATAAATTAAATTCGTTTATTATTTTAAAGAGTTTATAGATTTGTTTAATTAGATTTTTAAATAGAGTAAAAGTATTTTTAATAGATTAATTTTAAATAGTTATTAAATAGATTAATAATTTTTAATAGTCTAAAAGTTTTAATTTTAAATATTTGTCTTTTAGATTTAATAGGAAACGATTCATGCACTTAGGTTCTAAATCGGTAGAATTAGTTTTAGTTTTAAAAAACCAAAAACCAATTCGAATCAATTGTCCAAATCGAAACAAAATGTCTCAAATTCACTCGATCTTTGTGTACAACGAACTTGGTTCACCCACGTGTTTAATTGAATCCGTCTTTGGTAATTTTAGTCTATTACTTTTTCCTAAAGGTAATTTTCTAACTTACCCTATAACGTATCTAATTATCACTATACTATCAACGACACATCAAAGACATTGTTGTATTTCATTGAATCTTGCTTTCATGATGGACATGGTTGGTTTTCATTGATCATGATGTCAGGCAAATCATCGTTGAATTTTGTGTAACCACACTTTAACGTTTCTCGATACAACCAGAATGATGTCTATGCTAATATTGCCAGGTTATCATGATGATTTTCTAACCGTTTAACCGATATACTTTCTTTAAATCATGACAAATGATCGACCCCATACCGATCATTTCATGTACATTCAATGTGTACTCCATGTACCTTATCCCATGTGCGTACTTCCACTTGCTGATACTCTATAAATTGTTGATGCCGCTCATAGCTTGGAGATGTTACTAAAGGGTGATGTTGCTGATGTTTGGAGACGCTACGAGATGCTGATGCTGGTCACAACCTGGAGATCCTACAAGACGAAGACAAAGGCGTCAGAGCAAAGCAATTGGACGAGAAGATGCTTCACCATTAGACGATTTTCATCAATCATTGTCCCTAATTCTTAGTTACATGTCACACGTCATTCAGCTGTCGTTTCAGCCATATGAGTGCAAACCGGTACCAGCCGGCCACTCAGCTGAATAGTTACATGAATCACAGTCATGAGAATGATCGTCATGGAACTGACAGATAGGACGATAGTAACCACTACTATGACAACAACTATCCTAGAAATCGCAACCGAGGCTCCAGTCGCGGACGTGATCAAACATACAATTGATCAGTGGTCCATCCGATCCGCCAATTCTGGCATAATAACCTAATATTGTGGTTCTAGTTATTTCACATCTCGAGACACATGTCAAGACATCAGTCAAGACACATGTCTCACGTATACTTTCTGAAGACACATGTCAAGACACCAGTCAAGACATATGTCATGCTTATATTTCCAAGACACGAGTCAAGACACATGACTCACGTCCAATTATGGAACATCTCTAAGAAATTCAGGGTACCCTCCCAGGGTATATCCATTTTGTTGTGCCATGTATTAATCAGGCCATAAGAATTTCAGTACCATCACCGGTGTATCAGTAAGGTCAGTCACGTTCGCTGGATGATATTTTCCTTCCTTGCACCTATATTTCATAGGTTCATGACCATATCAGACGCCATTCGTATTCCCCATGTATACGAAGGTTTTCTTCAGCCTAATGATAAGATCCCAACTGATAACGCATTACCTCGGACAGATGCGAGTTGAATTTAATCCTAATTATAGACTACGAACCGCACACCATGCTACGATTCATGAGTATGTACGGTGATGTTCAGACTCCTAAATATATTCAGCATGATTTTCCATTAGGAAAATCTGTATAAACCATTTATGCTTCACAAGCACGTGCTTGGTTAGCCATGACTGCTAAAATTTTTAGCTGTCAGTTAAGACATGACCACCGAAGTCCTTTTACGCATAACCAGACGAGTATTCCAAAATCTTCCCATAAATTCCAGAAGAACCTACAAGGAGAAGGACGGTACCATGAGATTATGTGTCGACTACCGTCGATTTAAACAAATCACCATTCATGACCGTTATTCTCCTCCACGTATTGACAACATGTCCAATCGACCTTATAGTGTTAATCACTTTTCCAAGATCAAACTCATGATCATGCTGCCAACAGTGACGAATGAAAGAGCAGGACATGTCCATGACTGCTATTCGTACACGACTCGGTCATGCTAGATTTATGATTTTGAATTTGTCCCATCAATGCTCCAGCAGCATTATAAGAATGAGTTTCCATGAACTCATAGCAAATTCATCAGTGTTTTCATAGAGGATAACCTGATTTCCCTCTAAGCCTAGAGAAGAGCAGGAAGACCATATCTGCACTTTGTTGCAAATTCTATGACAGGAGAAATTCCACCCTGGAAATTTCCAATATCAATTCTGGTTGATTACAGTGACACGCTGGATCACATGGATTTACATGGTTAATCTTACCACGACTCAGCTTATGCATAAAGGAGATAACCCTACATTACATTAGGTGTTATAGAAAATCCTACGCTAAGAGAAGTTTAGATTCATAGACTCAGAGTTTCGCAAACTCCTATGTATCAAGTTTGATGAAGCAAGATACAGTTACGTTCATATCTTCATACAAACAGGCTAAGATAGGACACCAACAGACTGGTATGTTTTCATCATCTGAAATTGTGAATTGAAATGGGACAAGATCTCCATGGATTTTGGTTACCAGATTAACGCAAACTCAGAAGAAACATGATGCTATCTGGGTTATTGCAAATAGTTTGATCAAGTCTACAGAATCCTTACATCCGCAAGGATTTCAGAACCAACAGACTGATCGGACATGTTCCAACCAAGGCTCATCCGATCACTTGGCAATCCCTCAGTTATCGGGTCAGAAAAAGATTCACAATTGTGCTCCTTATTTACTTCACGTCTTCATTCTAATTCCACGACTTGCTTTCGCGCTCGCGTTCATGACACTATTCACGTTCATGATGGTATCTCGGCTTACGATCTTACGTTCATTTTTCTCATTCTGGGAAGTTTTGCAAGAACTTGAGAGACCAAACCCAAGTTTAGTATAACTCCCTATCCTCAGATAGACGTTTCTCGTCATATTCTATGTCTCACCTTGTAGCATTTGGCGTTACCGCCATTATATCCTATGTTCACGATATGTTTCACATGTCATGTACATTCCACGTTCCTCATATCATGATCAAGATATGTTACACGTATCATGGATCACGATATGTTTACTCATATTACACTCATCATAACTCCACGTATCACGTTCAAAATTTTTCACGTATTATGTTCAAAAATTTTCACGTACTACGTTTCCTTATGACTCGCGCATCCTTGCTAATTATCAGTTAAGTTAGAAGTGTTTTGCACGATAACGTTTTAGTTGCCCTTACATGTTAATTCTTATTCCCTCGATCAAATTTAGGAGATCTACCTTAAGTTGATAACCAAGAACTTCTTCGTATTTCAAGTCAAGGTCAGGAGGACCAAGATTTATCATTTGTGTCAAGATCTTTGAAGGAACCGTTCCAAGAGGGAAGCCACTTGGAAACGGACAAGTTCATCCGGACTTTTATCCGTTTTTCTCTTATCAATTAGATATGTCCTTTCAGTAAAGTCACGTTCCATTTCCTTTCAAGACATGTCACGTTCCATGTCCCTTCTACCATGACGTTCATTTATCTTACATACCCTCTCAGTTTGGTATGTTCTTCTCTTTCAGTTTACGTTATCTATAATTCGGGGACGAATTATTCTTTTAGGGGGAAGAGTTGTAAAACCCGCATGCTTTTACCATGAATAGTACCCATTAGATCGTACGTATATGATTAAAACTTTCCTTTTATAACATATTTACGTTTCACGTATAAGTATTACGAGTATTACGTACGTGTTATTACACGATAAGTTTTAAATACGCGTAAGTACACGATAATTATAACAATAATAATTATGGTCACGAACATAAAATCATGAACATAAAATCACGAACAGATAATTACGCACTTACGTATATTATTAATACGATGATTGTCGTTACGTATAACTAATATTAATAACATGAATAATTAATAATTATGTAACACGTAAATAAGAATACTTAAAACGATTATTATTATTACTACGTATATTAAATTACACGACAAGTAATTACGTACGTAATATTCACTTTTAATCACGTATATAAATAACTATGAAAGTCACGACATTTAATACTCGTTTACGCGTACCATTTTAACAATATGCGATTTAATTAAAGTATAATGTTTATTCGGGCTGTTTTAGACAAAGAAGAAAAGGAAGGACTTGGGCTCAAAGCCCAAGTGTGTTGTTTGATGCGTGTATAACCAAAACAGACGGGGGGACTTTTATTTTTGGACAAAGGATAGCAAACAAATAAAACCCTAAAAACAAAATACATGCCGTCATTTTTTTTCCTTTTCTTTTGTTTCTGCCGTGAGTTTTCATCACCAAGAACAAACAAGAAATCGTGGTCTTTTAATCCAAGAAGAATCAAGATGGAATTGTGATCTATTTTTCCTAAACCCTAAAAACAAGAAAGTAACCTTAAATATCGTTTTTATTTTCTATTTTCATGGGTGATTAATCATAAACCGAATAAAAAAAGATCTTAGAATGTTATAATACATGGGAATTAACCAAGGTTGTGGGTGTGACGTTGGTACAGTCGGATTGCACACTAACCGAGAGTCTTAGACTCTCGGTGGCTTTTTTCCCCCATCAGCCGCAAGCCCCTGTTGTCAGCAGGGGTGCGTTTGGCTTATCAGTGGCATCGACGGCCTAACAGGGGGAACCACTGGCTGCGGCCAGTGGTGTGATTGTGCTAGCAGTGGGAACCGAGACCACCCAGGTCTCGGTGGGAAATTATAGCAAGCAGGGGGAACCCATAACTGCCAGGGGGAACTGGCAGTTAAAGGGTTGTTTGGTTTTGGGTTTATAAACAGGTTAAGGGGCTGTTTGGTTGGCAGTTTAATAAACAAGTTAAGGGGGTTGTTTGGTTCGGTGTATATGTAAACATAATACGATTTTCACGGTATTCCACGGGTTTGGTTTTCGACACGTTTTAATAAAATAATACATGGGTACGGGTTATTATTTTACGTGTTTAATTAGCTTTACATGTATATTAATTTACAAGGTAATTAAATTAATAAAAAAACATGACTTATAATTACAAGATTATTTATTTACAAGTTCAATTAAATTAATTTGACATGTCCCTTAATTAATTTAATTACAACATGACTTAGGTTATTACTATTATTAATAATAAATAGACTTTTAACCTAAGTATTTACTATTTAATTTAGACTATAGTAATTAGTTAATTATTAAACATGACTTATAATTAATTAATTATCATGACTTAGGTTATATTAATATTAAAATTAATACATGTTTTAACCTAAGTATACACCTTAATTTAATTAAATCATGTTTATATTTAATTAAATCTTATAACCTATAGTTTATGTAATTTACATGTAATAATTAATAAACTATACTTAATAATCACATGACTTAGAATAATAATCAGAAAACACTTAAGCTTATAAGATTAGCTTATTTAACCAGCTTATATCTATTTATGGAAACTTTCTATTTTTAGAAACTTATATATTTTAAGCAGTAATTCTATTTTTGGTAACTTTCTATTTTTGGAAACTTTCTATTTTAGGAAACCTGCTATTTTTAGAAAGTTACTTATTATTACACAACAAGTATAATAATACATGAATTACAAGTAATACTTAATCAGAATAGACAGAATGTAAGATAAATACAGTATAAAGCGTTAAACAGTAAAACATGACATGAACGTATAAAATAAGCTAAGACATGACATAAAATCAGTTACGTATTTAGTAATCAGATACTTATACACGTATGTATTTATGTAGCATTAGTGATACCGAAGTAGGACTCTCTTCCGTTCGTCTTCTTCGTTCACTGGACATAAGGTACGGATTCCCGTCCTTTCAGTATGGACATTCTTTCCATATTAGGATTCCCCGTATGCAGCCAATTGTTTTTCCCGTAGTATAAGTTGATATGTTTGATTGCTTATGTTTAATTTAGAATACCTATAGCCATATACATGCATGACCAGTTTCACCTAGTTATGGAGGTACCATAACCATAACATTAGAGGCACTGGTATTATGACTTCCCCACGGCGGAGTGATTGCTCGTGGCGTCCCTTCAGCTTTTGGCCATATTATTATATTTATCATGTGGGGCGTATGGGTGCATCCTAGTTACATGTTTTCAGCAGATTACTCAGTGTGAATGTGGTGTGTGCCTTGCATCCTTCACAAGGAGCTGATCCCTCCTACCCAAACCAGTATATTAAATTAGAGGCAGCCCCTCTAATTTGCATGATGAGGTCACCCCTCCAAGTATTCATGCACGGTGGATTTTCATGACCTATATTGGCTAATGGTAAAATATGTTAAACAGTTTTCATAAGATAAACATAAGGCTTTTCAAACTATAAAACCAGTTTTATGAACATGTTCCGGGTTTTCCAGGACGTATATGTTTCCGCTGCTTTTAAGTCCTTATTATGTTTCAATCATTCATACTATGCCTATATCCGTGCACTGAGCGTTTTGCTCAGCCGTTACTTTCCTTTCCATGTCCCAAAACGGCAGGTACCCAAGGACAAACTCGAGCATTTGGAGGACGTGCATAGGAGGGAAGCTGCATAGACTTCTTTTCCTTCTGCCTTCACATATTTATGCTTGTTTAAGTCTTTCATTTCATTTCATTTACTTTATTATGTTTTGGGCTTATATTTGGGAACCGATGTTTGATTCTGATTTACCCTATGGTCATGTAATGTTTTAGACATTTATCCTTGCATGCTTGATGACACGCCATAATTACGCGTGACATTTCCATTTATCAAAATGGGGTGTTACAAAGTTTCTCTTTGATTATTTTTGTTATTTCGAATTAAGTTCAACATGTTCATCATAATCATTCAGATACCCAAATCAATAGCACAAAAACGTGATCTTTACCCAAATTTATAAAGAACACATACATATATTCTCGGGTTAATTACAAATACATTTATTATACTTGCAACTTTTTACGATTGTATATAGATTACTATATTTTTTTCAATTGTATGTAGTTTGCTTTTGAAAAGTATTATTATGTGTATTCTCTGATTACTTTGCCATGAAAATTACCTTTTTACCCTTCGAAATCTGATAAAAATAAGGGTATAATGGTCACAGAATTCACACAATGATGCATTTTTAAAAGTAAACTACATGCAATAACAAAAAAAGTAATAGTTTACATACAATAAAAAAAATATTTTGCAATTAACAATATATTCTCTCAAGCACGAACAAACCCTTAGACGGCTAGGTGTAGTAACACAATAACATCAAAAAAGTGTTGCTACCTCATCGTCACATTAGCATAACACCAAAATAACACAAACTCCTCTAATCATAACAACAAGTAACACCACCCACCTCTTTATTTTCATAAATCCCTCTCAACAATTATTTCATTCATACCGCTCAACAATTATTTCATTTACTAAACAAACTACTCATTTTATTAATAACTAAAAATAAAAATTACTAAATAAATAAATAACATTACGAAATAAAAAGAAACATTACGAAATAAAAAAACATAACATTAAAAAAATTATTGCAAAATAAAAAAAATAAAGACGGCACGGTCCCGTCATCATCACCCATATCCTGGCTAATATTAGCTTTGATTAGTTGTTTTTGCTTCTTGATCCAATAGTCGCCGTCTTCGTCCAAATCTCGAGTCAGGGGTAGCTAAAAACCGCTACTCCACCAAACGCACAAGCGTGCGGTCTTTTTCGGCTTGAGCTTCGAAAGCCCTTTTGACGGCTTCCCGTTTGAGGCGAAGCTCTTACTCCATTAAATCCTTTGATGAGACTGCATTTATACATATTCTCATTGTCCAAATCGAGCTTAAAGTGCTTAAAAATATCATAAAATACCCCAAAATATACTTGTGTTTGTTCATTGTGTATTTTAGGTACAGATATCGTGAATTCAACAAAAGATCAAAGGAATCAAGCAAAAACAAACACGGGAAATGAAGCCGCACAAAGAACCGGACCCGAGCATTAATTTTCTAAAAATACCCTTGAAGTTTTGAAGATTTTCAAGAATGGTCCCTCAATTTTTGAAGACTGTCACTTTTGACCCTTGTAAATATCATTTATACAAGATTGGTCCCTAATGTTTCAAGTATTACACATTTAGTCCTTAAAGAGTGATGAATATATAAGAATAGTCCTTACTCCATGATTACTCAAGTAGAGGGACTAAACTGCCATTCATTCATAGTTGGTAACAAAGGAACATGAACTTATGCTGTGGAAACTTGGGATGCAAAGTTCTATGAAGTGCAGGGGCCAAAGCTGGCCATATATAACCTAAACCCAACAAATAACCCGTCTACAGCCCATCCCACCACCCAAAGCCCACCAATCTTTGCCCTACCCGAAAACCCAAAGCCCAATCCCATGTTTATACCTGGTGTGTTTAATTAACCCCGGTCAAATTGGTCAACTTTTAAAAAATGTGGGTAACAGATTTTTTTTAAAGGTAAACATGATCTAAAACACCCCTAATCATCATCATCTTCACATAAACCTTAAAAACACCCCCAGATTCAATTAACCCCATCTCTAATTACTAACCTAAATAACCTTAGGGTTATTCATCCATACCCCACTCCCAACATACCCACATGGCTATCACAGTCCCAACTCATCTTCCTGGCATGCCACCGTCTTCGCTCACTCACGTTTTCAAACAAGAGAAATATGGTACAAAGTGATGAACGTCTAGGATGAAGTTCCTTGTTCTCCACAACAAATCCACGCCCAAGATCTCTTCACAACAGCTGTAACCTTCTGGCAAATCACATGTATGAAGCTTTGACCATATTTTTCAAATTTTCAGCAAGCGCAAAAATGGCAGATCATTGCTAGGGTTTACTTTAGTCTTTGTTATTCTAGAACTATCTTAGGATCATTATAAAAGGAGGTCCAACCTTTGGTACCCCGTTCTAACTTTTGCTTTTGTAAACTTTTATTAATAAAATAGTTACAATTTGATAAAACCCTGCAAAGTAGAAGTTGTGTTCCATTTTTTTTATGTTTTGTAGTGTAATAATTTATCCAAGTGTAGTGTAAGTTTATGATTTTATCAAAAGTCTTTGTGTTCAAATCTTTTTGGTCCAAAGTCCTTTTTGAGACCCAAGTTTAAGCTACTGTGTATATGATTGTTTGACAACCAATCCTATCAAGGTGGTTTAGGCTTGTTCGTGTTTAGGTAGATAGTATTTTCATGTTTGGTTCTAAGGGCATTCTTAGTTTACAAGTATCTTGGACATCTTATAAGCTTTGACAAGCCTTTGATCATAACCCACAGCTTGACAAGCTAGGGGTAGTGAAAAGCTTGTAGGGACAACTTGGTTAGTCCCAATATACTTGTCATAAGTGGTTACTAATACTTGTTCCCAAGTTGATTTCAAAAGAGTTCTAAAAATCTTGTTTTGAATTTGTTGTTAACTGTTACTATAGCCACAACCAAAGCTCAAGCTTTTAACACAAGCTTGAGCCTTGGTGTTGGTTACTTCTCTTTTTCTTGGCTTTGTGTGTGTAGGTACCAAGACAAGAAGAGCATACCATATTCTTCCTTCACTTTGTTCTTTGGGCGGATGTAGCTCACCAACAAGAACACTTTACAATTGCTCACCCATTCTTTATTCATAAGCTCTTGCAAGCTCAAGAGAAGGCATTCAGCAAAACTACTTGGCTTGAATAAAGACAAGTGTGGTACACAGCTTGAACCCTCTTGATTTTCTTCTTTTTGCCTATGTTGTGAATTTTGGGTGTCTTGTGAGTGTGATTGTCATTTGCCTAAATAGATGTCGATTTTTGTTTTCTTTGAGGTTTTTCACATGTTAGAGTAGTAGTATAAGCTCTAGGCTTGGTTTATTTAGAGTTTGTTTGAAAAATTTTGATTTTAGTAGTTTAAAGTTGTGTTTGGGATAGCTTTAATTTATGTTTTAGATTAGGATTTAGGAATCTAATCTGATTGCATCATATTTGAATGGTTATAGTTAGTTAGTTTAAGCGTTTACTTTGCATAAAAAGTCAAAAAAATCAAAAAAATACTAGTTAAGTAAGTTTTTGTGGTAGCAATAGCAGTAGGTGCAATTTGGTTGATGTAGTTGTTAATATTGGTTAATTTAGCTTGTTAATTACTTGTTTGATGATATATTTAGGCATATAAATATTTACCTTAGGTTGTAGCCTCTTTTGCGTTAAATCTATGTTCAATTCAAAGGACGTTTTTGACCAAATATTGGCAATAAACATCGGGACTATTTTGATTCATAAGATTTGTTAGTCGTTATTTGCGGTACGATCTAGTATTTACAAGTTTGTTTTGATGAAACTTGAAGTTTAGATTTCTCGCCTTTGAGTTAATTGCACCTAATCTCTAAATCCAGTAGCGTTTACTTTTGTTTTTTGTCATAAAAGAACTCACTGTGACCCTAAAAACAGCAAGCAACCATTCCATTCTACGCATTAGCTTCTAGGTCCTGATTTTTGGAGAATTTTCTACTTAAATATTGTTAAGTTGATGGCTTATATGGTAGGTAGGGCTGTATGCCATTGTTCTTTGCTTAGGAGTGCTTTAAACCTAGTAAGTTAGCGATAAGTTCTCGATTATTGCAGCAAACATCAGCAAAACTGGTTGTACCACCTTCTGTCCATATCAGTAGGTAGGGTGGGTCTTATTTTGGTGTTTTGAACCTGGAAATTAGGTGAGCTGTTAGAAAAAGGGTAGTATAGGACTGCATCCACAGATCTTAGGTTAGGGGAGTTGTTGGAAGTTCAAACTTGCCTTGTGAAACTCACTATACAGCCTATATAGTACCCACAACCCATAATTTTGTTAACAGTGTATTATTTTGCGAATTTGGTGAAATAATTGTGCTTGATTTTGTGTGTTTATTGTTTATCATTGACTCCCACAAGCACAACTTGCTTGTGGGGTGCCTATTGTGCCCAAAACTCCAAACAAAACAAGCCAAAACAGTCGTACAAGTCCAAAAATCCATACAACATACGTTCTGTGTGTTGTTCGAGAACGACACAATATTTTGTTTTTTGGTGTTGTCTGATATCGGCCAGCACTAAGAAGATAACGGACAACACTGCAGCCGTTTGTCTGGTGGGATCTCGGACAACACAGAAGTTCCCAAAATTAAAAAAGTTAGGTACTTTTGTTTTTAGCTTATATAAGTGATTAGTTGGTCATTTTTTTTTGTTTTTTCAAACTTTTTCTTTTTTACCTTGTTAGTTTAGTTAAAATAGAATTTTTTAAAAAGTCATTTTATTTTTCTCATTATTTTAATAATTTTTAGCATTATTTTAATTAAAAAAATGTTTTTAGTGGTTTAAAAATAGAAAATTAGATTTAAAAGTTCAGGAAAAATACTTTTTACCTTTTAATTAATATAGATATTTGTTTAATAAATTATAATTTTGGACTTTTTTTTATTTTATTTAATTTTAAGGCTTTAATTAGCATTTAAAATTAAATAATAAATCGATAATAAGTTTTAAAATTTATTTATTGTATTTTTATTCTATTTATATTATTTTAAACTTAATTTTGATTTTTAGTTAATTTTAGATTAAATTTTTATTTTTGTCACGTTTTACGTCTTTACGTTTACGTTTTTATTATTCGTCGTAGTTTAAAATAAGCGTAACTCGTCATTTTATCTTCTTTCTTCTCACAACCAAAAACGTAACTAATCCAAACATTTTTTTTATACATATTGGCACACAACACACACCTCCTTCGACAATGAATTCGCATTTATTCGATTTTGTGTTTTTCCTAAAACGTAAAGTTTAATACTTGCCGCATATACGCGTTTTTCCTAAAACGTGTACGAGTTTACTACAATCATTTTGCCGCCGCTGCCGGGGAGGTGTGTTTAGCCTTATATATATCGTGTTTGTGTGAGTAGTGCGTTTTTACTTTTCCTTTTTGGAAAGCGTAAATATCGTACATACAAGTATTTATTTTTTTTACTATATTATAAATATCCAAATAAAACGTATTAATTGTTCCTCAGTTAACACAACAATCTTTTTTACTTTATCGTTTTTGTTTTCTTTTTGTGAATACTATACTATATTACGTAGCACAATTATAAACAATAGTTATCCAATACGCGAGAAATCGCACATCAATAGTTGAGCGTTCCGGTCACTACTGTTGTATCGAATTCAAACAAAAAATCAAAGGAAAAATAGATAAATACTCTTAAGAAATTTAATCTCGATTGATAAAAACTATAAGGTGGGTACAAGGCGGTTGTATTTTACGACCTAAGGAGAAAAAACTCTTAAGTGCTTTGCGCCGTCTCGTTTTCCCCGCTCGCTTGTGCGTATCGGTTTAGTGACCATTGATTAAGGGTTTGCCACTCAAGTATTAATACATCTATTTTTGTGATCTTTAATTATTGAACCTCGAAACGTTTTGGCGTTCCGCCAACGTTTCAAATTGACGAGGGTTTTCACTTCACGTGATTACTTTCATTCTTCTTGGATTCATTAATCAAGACCATTGATTATTGGATAAGTTTTTGTGGATTTAATTATCTACGTAATACACCAAAAATCCAAAAAATTAAAAAACAATCAAAAACCAAAAAAAAATGGAAAAACGAAAAAACCCCAAAAAGAATCTTCTTTGCTACCCCCATTCTCTATGTTTGTGCATGCGCACTCGATCGAAGGATTATTCTAATTCTAGCGACGTTTCGAATAGACACAATCGAAATCGAAGGAATCGACGACGAAGACGAAATTTAGAAACGGACGTTCCTAATACGTTGTCGAAACTAGAGACGAGATGACCTTTAATCGTACGATGATGGAGTTGCTCCAAGCACCCACTGAGGGTTATGGAGACGCGATCGTTATTACCACAATCGAAGCGGAGAATTTTGAGATTAAGAGCGGAATGCTATCTTTGATTCAAACTACAAAGTTTAAAGGTCGTGAGGCGGATAATCCTCATGATCACATTCGAAGTTTTGATAGTCTTTTGGCCACTTAAACGTCGACACCGATGTCGTTAAGCTTGTGCTTTTTCTGTACTCGCTCGATGGTGCTGCCAAGGATTGGTATGAGAAAGAGCCACCTAATTCCGTAATTACGTGGAAGGATCTCGTTTCCAAATTCGTTAATCATTTTTTACACCGTCTAAGACCACGTTTTTCAAAAACGAGATCACAGGTTCGAACAAAAGCTGAATGAATCGTTTAGAGACGTGTGGGATCGTTTTAAGAAATTGCTTAGGCAATTTCCTCACCATGGATTTTCAGAGTTACACCATATCGACACGTTTTATAACGGTCTTAGTTTTCAAGAACAAGATTCGTTAAATTCTGCCGTCGGTGGCAATTTTTTGTGTAAAACTCCAAAAGACGCTTTAATGATTATCGAAAATAGATGCGAGGTTTTCCAACTCTGTAGCACACCGAGTGTTGCCAAAGTCGCCAATTTTAGTAATTCTAATCGCGATATTGAGAGAGTTGACGCGAAGGTCGATAAGTTGACGAATGTGTTTATGTCGTTCTTAATCGAGATGCAAAAGAAAGACGCTCCCGCTACGGTGAAAGCGGTTGAGGCTTCGTGTATGTTGTGTGGTGGACCTCATAATTATTACGAGTGTGCGGCTACGGATGGCCAAACGTCGAGTGTAAACGCGTTAAACAATAATTTTCAAAACCAAAACAACGCGGGTTCATCACAAGGAAATTATAATCAAGGAAACAATTTTAATCGTGGAGATGATTTTCAAAATCAAAACCGAAACAATTTTCAAGGGAATAAAAATCAACAAGGAAATTTTTCGAATCAAGGAGGTTATAATCAAGTTCGAAATTTGAGTTGGCAAAATCGAGATAACAACAACAATCAAAACTCGAATTTTCAAAACAACAATCAAGGAAACAATTTTTCAAGTGGTAATCAAGGGAATTTTCAAAGAAATAATCAAAACCAAGGGAACTTTAATCAAAATAGTCCGTCAAACGAGTTTCAAGAATATATGAAAACGAATGAGGCTAATATGAGACGATTAGAGGGACAAAATGGTACTTTGAAAAACGACTTTCCAACACGTTGAAAAATCAAAACACTAAAATTGAACAAGGAAAATCGACATTAAAAAGATGTTTTCGGCCATAATGAACAAGTCTTCGGGTGCGTCATCGAGTTCGTTACCTAGTGACACCGTACCAAATCCGAAGGAACATGTTAAAGTCGCCTCGTCTCGTGGAAAAGGTCCTGTGATTACCCCTACCCCTTGATAATTTTAGAGTTGTTCCTTCTTCTCAACCCTCGACTTCTAAAACGCCTTCATGTTCTAAAGTAGAGGGGTGAACGTGGTGACCAAGGAAAAGAGTGCACACCCTCGTATATCTCAAATTCCATCCACGGTTCAAAAAGAGAGCTTTATCGACCTCACCAAAGTGACCCTTGAGGAAACTTGTGCTTCGATCCTTCTTAAAAAACCCAAAAGGCATATGCCGAGAAAGGAATAGGATCCGAGCCAATTTCTTTTACCTTGTGATTTTTCTGAGATTGAGGGATGTTTAGCCCTTGCTGATTTAGGGGCTAGCATCAATCTCATGCCTCATTCTCTTTAGAAATTGATGAAATTTCCTAGACTTACTCCCACGAACATGACTATCGAGCTAGCAAATTGTACACCATTAAAACCACTTGGAATTGCCGAGGATGTTTATGTTAGAATTGTAAAGTTTGTTTTTCCCACGGACTTCGTCATTTCCGATTACGAGTGTGACCCAAGATGTCCCATTATTTTAGGTCGACCCTTTTTTCGACTGCTCGAGCCGTAATCGACGTTCACGGTGGGAAATTAAATATGAAATATGGGGAGAACAAAATGGACTTTTTCGCGAGTAGATCCCAAATTTCAAATGATCATGATAAAACCGATATTTCAAAATTTGATAACGTCAAAGCTCACACTTTAGCGGAAAAAATGAGGCTAGATACATGTTTTGAAAGAATGAAAATGAACGATTTTCGAGATGAGGATTTTAACGGTAAAGAATACGTTTACTTAATTCAAAAGGGTATTCGTAAATTTATGGATGAAAAATCATTTTGGGATATATTCGGCGAAACAAGTGAACAAACAATTTCGAAGGGAAACGTTAGTGTCATCACGACAATGACTAAAATGGACTCGTTTTCACCACCTTCGAAGGACCACGTCTTTGAGGCATCAACTTCTAATTCCATTGAAGTGCCTCCATTTCCTAGCCCAATATCCATTAAGGCTAAAGGTTTTATCGATATCGATCCTCTCGTCATTGAAATGTCACCTAAGCATAGTCAATCGACTTGTAAGACCATGGTTGTGAGTTCTCACATCGACACTTTCTTGTAAGACCATAGTCAATCGATAAAGACGATGAGGACGATTTTTTTGAAATTAATCACATACTCAAAAATCCACAAGCAATTTTTGAATCTCCTAAAAAGAATTCTTTTTGTGGTGAGTATGATGATTTTGAATTCGAGCCCGAGATTAAGGAAATTATTGAACGAGAGCTTGCTCTTTTACCTCCACTTCCGCCTACAAGTGAGGTTGATTTTTCCAATATTGAGGCCGAACTTGAGGAGTTAGAACGTCTCATTCATAATGACGAACCAACTCACGTGACCAAAAATCCCATTATCGAGGAGTTACCTAATCAACACTCCTCAAATGAGAATGACGTTTCCCACATTCGTGAGGATCTAACCTATCAACGATCCCCACGAAAGAATGATGGTTTTGTGCTTGATCGTGATCTCTTTGAGAGAGTTTCTAAAATCATTAATGAGGGGAACGACAAACCATGGTTTGACGAGCCTATCTATGATGAAGAAATCGATGAGATTGACGCTCATGAGGATGCCGAATATGTTGACCCCGAGGGGGCGGTGTTCTTTATTGACCAACGTTTTGAGAACTTATACAATCCACCACCCCCCACCCGCGACTTAAATGTGAGGATTTTGAGTGTGACTAATATTGAATTGGAAACGCCAAATATTTTCGACATAATTCAATCGGGTTTTCATAAAGAGTTTTTAAAGGATGAAAAAGGAAAAGATTTTAAAATTAATTTAAATGATTTTTCTACAAGTCTAACTCCGTCATCACCGCGTTTATTGAGTGCTACGAGCTCGTCTACTCCTTTTGACGATGCGTCGTGCGGATCTAGTGTGGGGGAAGCCCCTTATGTTCCCTCACATTTCTCCACCGAGGACGAGATATTCGATCCCGTAATTGCTTGTAAAGGGAAATCTCGGTCTTCCACCGATGCAATAAATGGAAAATCTTTTCGTTTGCTTGGTGCGAGTCTACCTCGAGTAGCTCATTGTGTTGCCCCGCCCATTGTCCCACCCTTCTATTTCTCACCTCTTCTCTTTTACCTCTTTGAGGTTCTAGCACATGTTGAAGGGGCGTTGTTTCGTTTATCCCATGACAGCGAGGACGTCATCTTCGATCCCGGTATTTTGCATCATCAAAGGACTTAGTCCTTAATACCGGTTGCTTTTGGGCATTGCTTATCATGTAATCCCCACCAAAAATGACCATACCATGATAATCCCTAAATGATCACATTTATTGGGATTCGAGTCGAGCTTTTGACTCGGTTATCAAAAACAAGGTGCCTCGTGGGGTATTTGCATGCTTATCCTTATAAATATTATTGCTTTCTTAGATTAACGTAATGCGGGGACTTGTGCTCTTCCAACCTTTGTTTCGTGGTTGTTTGTGATTGTGATTTATTAGGTTCATCGTCATCATTGAAGCCTCTCGTGTTCGTTTACGGATCACTCGAGCTTTGATCGTTGCCTTTGAAGATTCTGAAACATTGAGGACAATGTTTAGTTTTAGTATAGGGGTTAATAGATGCTTTACCTTGCCCACGTCATCACGCAGTCCAATTTTCATCTTTTTGTTATCGTTTTATGCAAAATAAGGATAAAAATGGCCAAATTTTAATTTTTTTTCTAGTTTTTCATAAGTGTTTAAGACACGAATGTAGGTTTTCCGATGGTGAGAATAAGAGTAATTTTTTACTCGACCGTGCATGTTGAGCACTTAGCTTCGATTCCTTAACTATATTAGGTTAAGTCTCATTAAATTGAGGATGAGAAATGATAGAGTTAATTATAAGTTACTATGCTAAACATAGAATATTCGTATTCTTTCAAAAACTCATGTGTCCTAATTATTTCCTTATTCTCCCCACGCTTTTATAATAAATTGTTAATAAATATTGATTTAGCGGTTTAATCTTAATTGTTGGTTTCTAATTTATTTTAGTAGCTTCCATGTAATTAAATTGGGGAAACATTAAGGTATCACCAGCGTCACGGTTTTGAAGTATTGGCACCCGAATAATCAAAGGCTTCCCCAATAATAATTTTTAAGTTCCTCTTCACCTAAATCAAGCAAAAATTTGAAGCTCACAAGGCCGGAAAATTTATGCAAAATTGAAGTGAATGTCTTAAAACTCGAAGCCTTAAAGATCCAAAATTCGCCTTAGCGTGAGGGTGTACGTCAAATCATAATAAACACCTCATGGCGAGGTTAAATAAAAGACAAGGGCAAGACTGAAGTCATAATAAAAGCTCCATGGCGGAGTTGATAAAAGATGGAGGTAAACCATGATAATCAAAGCTACCGATGATGAGGTGGGTAATAAAATTCATGATAATAAGTGAAATGTTCAAACCGTTCTAAAATCGTGTTTATCGATTCTTTTTGTTGACTTAATTTTTTGACATCGTTGTCTATTAGGATAAATTATTAATTTAAGGATTTTGGTTATACTGTTATGGCTCTATTTTTGGACCTAATACCTATTCACGCATAAGTTAAAAATGTATCCTCGTGATCATTAATACAAAAATAAAATATAAGAGATACACCTTAGGAATAAGGGAGTTTAAATACGTGATAGAGCATATGAGTAGTGTTAGCATTACTAACTTATAATGACAATGATCTTGTTTCACGCTTAGTATGGAATTGGGTGAAAATCGAGGACGACGAAATTATTTCTAACGAAGCATTCACGTGTACAGTTGGCCCAATGAAAGTTTTAACTATGGCCCGGTCTAGATTTGTTTAAACTAGACTAAGTGTTACTGATCGCTGAGAGGACCAGCGACAAAGACCAGACCAGTGGAAGGCAAAGCCTCAGCTGGAACACTAGGAACATTCAAGTCAAAGACAACGTCAGAGAAGTCGAAGACAATCTAAAGTCATACTCACCAGCGATTATGGATAGCTGGGATGTAGAAGGAATGTACTGGTGTTCAAGGATCTCTGAGTTGACAATACTCAGAGATCACTTAAGAACCCTAGAAGTCTGATACAAACAAATCTTGTCCAATCCTTTATAGTTTAG
Organism: Glebionis coronaria; assembly: GCA_025667525.1. Classification (NCBI taxonomy): domain Eukaryota; kingdom Viridiplantae; phylum Streptophyta; class Magnoliopsida; order Asterales; family Asteraceae; genus Glebionis; species Glebionis coronaria. Next base: position 211,656,860 of record CM046875.1, read on the forward strand.
GCGGGAGAATCTACCAAGTGTTTTGAGCGGGACAAAACAAGAGATTCAAGATAAAGCCTAGTACGACCTAGTGGGACAAAAGGTGAACAGTTGGCAGAACTGTTCACCTAAAGTTGTTTAAAGGTATGTCTCGATTTGGACATGCATTTAATACGTTGTACTCTTCCATTCAGAAGATGACATGTATCAACTACTCCCACTAAGGAAGCAACCTCGTACCACTATAAATAGGAGTGAGAAAGGAGAATTAAACCAACCCTTGTGCTTGGATAAATTATCTAAGTTATTTCTCACTTTGGAACCATTGAGCCCTCAGCTGTCTACCAGCGTCTCATTGGTTCCCTTGTAAACTTGAGTCTCGAATCTAGTTTACTTGTTCTAGGGTTCATTTCTTATTGTCATTCAACGAGTGTATTCATAGCACTTTGTAATACTTTGTTTATAACAGTTAATACAACATTACGCGTTTGAAAAGTATTTCATTGTGTTTTCATGGTTATACGAGTTATAGGTTCAACAATTGTCCTATTAAAGGACTTTCATGTTCTTATTCCTTGATCCTAAACGTCCTATTTTGCGATGAAAACAATACATTATGTCTAAAACGCATGTAGTAGTTAAATTAAATTTACGTTTCAATAAATTGTCATATAAAAATGAATTTTAGAAGTGCTATGATACTTTATTCTAGCATTGCGTGAGGACACAACAATGGTTTAGTATGGGGGAGTGATGAGACTGCATTTTTACATAGTCTCATTTTCCAAATCGGGCTTAAAATGCTTAAAAATATCAGAAAATACCCCAAAATATGCTTGTGTTTGTTCATTGTGTATTTTAGGTACGAATATCGTGAATTCAACAAAAGATCAAAGGAATCAAGCAAAAACAAACACGGTAAATGAAGTCGCACAAAGAACCGGACCCGAGCATTCATTTTCCAAAAATACCCTTGAAGTTTTGAAGATTGTCAAGAATGGTCCCTCAACTTTTGATGACTTGTCACTTTTGACCCTTGCAAATCTCATTTATACAAGATTGATCCCTAATGTTTCAAATATTTACATATTTAGTCCTTGAAGAGTGATGAATATACAAGAATAGTCCTTACTCCATGATTACTGAAATAGAGGGACTAAACTGCCATTCTTTCATAGTTGGTAACAAAGGAATATTAACTTATGCTGAGGAAACTTGGGATGCAAAGTTCTATGATGGTCCACGAATCTTGTGCAAACATCAATCAATAAGGATATATGAAGAACACTTTCACAATAAAACCAATTGACTAACTAATAACAAAGCTTGTACTTTTCATCATTTGTATATCTTATTACTAATGAATCAAAAATATTTACAAGACTTGCCTGGTTGTTTGCGGAATAACAACCAGGCGATAAATGACAAACTAAACTCCCATGTTCATAGCTAGCAAAACTTATGTAACAATGGGAGGATGAATCCCTATCCACTAAAGTATTACATGTGTTTTTTATGTGGTGGGAATCAATGAACTATTCTATTACAAGGACCACATATATATAGTGGGGTGTGAAGCTTCCTTGAGAAGCTTTTACTAAAGTATAAGTAACCACCTTGTACTTTGTAGTCTTCCACTAATACTTCAGACATACACTTCTTCAGGTCTTCTAACATCTTCAGGTCTTGTAATAAGTAATAGTCTTGAGGAGTTAGCAAGCTATTATGTCATCACTTACTAACTCCATCAACCTTGATTCTTTGCACACTTACTGAGATCCGCCTCAGCTAATAACGAGTCTATCTCGTAGACTCTAAAGAACTCTAAAGAATGACACACTGAACTTATAACATACGTAAGTTCAGTGACTAACACTACTTAGGCTGCTTTACATACAAATCATGTACAAGGGACAAATCAGGCACTAAATTGGCCCAACAATCTCCCCCTATTTTGATAGAAAAGTAGCCTAAGTTAAATAGCAGTTAGTGAGCATAAAGGTTTATTCTTACCTGCTATGTTACAACAAAGTATACCAAGAATAACTAGCTTCTCTAGTTCAAGTCATCCGCTAACTTGTATCGTCTTGTCCCTGTTGTAGTTGTTACTGAACTCTACAATCTTTGATGTTGTAACTTGAACCCTATCATAACACCCTGATGTATATAAACCTCTATAACTGTAACTTCACCTTAGGTCATCAGTGAAGTATGTATATGCAGGTAGAGCGGAGTGGTTCAGATGTCTATTTAGCAACATCTTCAAAGATAAGACAATGCAGCTCCTGTTCAGCAACCCATCTTTAGTGACTTTGCTCAATCAGCCAAATGTAAACATTCTAAGTCCCTTAAGGTTGTGTGTTGTGATGTATAATAGTGTGTATGTAGCGTGAGTAAGCTTGATGTTTCTTCACATAAACACAAGTTTACCTCTGTCCTCGTTTCTCTCCCCCTCAAAATTTGCTAGGGAACCAAGCAACTTTTGACCCGGCTACATACTACATCACAATCTGTTGTGAGCAAAACTTCTACTACATACCCATTGAATCGTGTACCTGTTCATCTCCCCCTGAATTTTGTTGATATTACGCCCTTGAAGAATAATGTGTTGGGAATAAAATGTAGCCAATACACTTGGATGCTGACAAGATCAATCTGGACGTTGTTAAAAAGAAATCAAGCGTTGACAGGAAAAGCTTTGACAGGAAGAAGTCAAGCGTTGATAAGAAGAATTCAAGCACTGATAGAACACTTAGTCTACACGTATTATGTTTCTAGTATGTTTCTAGTAAAGATATGATCGACAATATATTTCTTATGTTTATCTTTACCTAAAATAGCTGATACGTAAACTCTTGTACAAGGCTTTTTATGTCTATAAAAGGAGGCCTTTAGGTTTTAGTTTAATGTATGTTTTACACTTTCATTGTACGCAAGTTTGATTTATCAATCAAAGTGAAAGTTTGGTTTACATTGTTTGTGTGTTCTTGTTTGAGTATTAATTCCGCATAATACTTAAATTGTTTTATACACAACAAAGTTTCTCTACGTGTTTAACTTGATTTAATCTCGTTTACACAAGCTAAATCGATCTAAGTTTGGGATCAACAAGTGGTATCAGAGCTTGTTGAGAAACTTTGATCTAAAGAACACAAAAACCATAAAATCATCTAAAACCCTAATTTTCAAGAAATCCTAAAAACAACATTTATACTCAAGAGTTAACCTCATACTCCTCCTCAACCCCCAACATTAAGATTCCCATGTTAGACCCAGACAACTTTGAGCTGTGGAAGTTTAACTTTGAACAGTACCTTCAAATCCATGACTACACCCTATGGGAAATTATTGAATATGGAAACACATTCAATAAAGCTCAAAAGATTGCAGTTGCCATCTTGACAACATCAAGTGTTCAAGGCTCTACTTGTGACAACCCGTCAATTTCAGGTCGTTATTTTAATCTCGACTATTACGTATTACGTGTTTACTTTAATGAGAATTTTAATTTATCGACTAACCGAGAAGGTTATGACTTGAAACTAGCGTAAAAATGTCGATAAGATGAAAACCGACAAGGAATATGTTAGGTATCGATATTATATTCTCAAATAATCATGAAAATGATTTTTATTATATTTAATCTTTATTTCTCGTATTTTACGTTTTAACGAATGACGATAACTAGTAGTGATCGCGATACCGACGGATGCCCAAAAATTTACGTTTTATTATCGATTGTCTCGATATTGTATATTTTCGACGTTTTCGATTTAATTACGTTTTAAGTCGTGTCGAAGCTTTATTATTATTTTTATGAAGCGTTTTAACTTACGAAAAGTATTTTTACGAAACCCGAGCCCCGTAAATATTTTTAAAATGTACAATTTACAATTCCTACCTTGTAAACTATTTACTTACAACATAGGACCAAAAGAATGCAAATTTGGCAAAAATTACCCTCACCCCACTATTTAAACAAATTCCACTAACCATTTTTCATTTTAAAATTCATTTTAAACAAAAACACACCAAATCTCTCTCTTCTTCCCCATTTTGCCGTCCACCCCTAAGCCACAATCCATCAAATTATTTTGATTTCTAGCTTGAATCTAAAGAAACTAAAACAAGACCCATCCTAGAAATTTCAAGAGCTTTCTATTGGTATAATTTTCTTCCACATGCATTCACTAAATTTTTATTTCAATTTTTGATGATGAACACCATGTTTGATCCATTTTTATGGTGATATATGGTGTTAATATTATTATATTCATAGTGGGTTTTGGTTGCATGCAAGATTTTTATATATTTAATTTTTGTAAGATTAAATTTGAGGATGATATGAGTTAATTAGATGTGTTATTATGATATTAGGATCATGTTAGGACTATAGGAATTGTTGGAATGGGTTGAAAATTTGATTTGGTATGATTTTTAGATAGGCTATTTTGGGCAGTAACTTTAAGTCCGTTTTTGAAATTGTTACTGTGGTAAACTTGGTAAACTAATAAGATAGGGTCGTAGAGAATTTCGTTAGCTTCGATTTGAGCTAAAGTAGAGCTTCTAACTCATTACGAGCGAAAAGTTATGCTACTTTTAGTATTTGTGTACCGGGAGACGGGTATCGGCACAATCCGAAAATTGTTGTCGATATTTGGAACGAATCTCGGGGACTATAAAATGAGTTTTAAAAATGTTCAAGGGCTGTTGTAAGTTGATAAACCTCAGGTCATGAGTCTATTTTCAAACCCGAGTGTCGGTTTTGCAAACGGAAATGTTTAGATAAGTCAAAATGGTTTTACAAGTCAAAGGCGTAAAACTGTCCGGTTTTTGCAACACGAAGGTGTGTCGGGCAGAAGGTCTTAGAAGTAATATTTTTGAATGAAATTTAAACTGAGTTTTATTCATATTAGGTGTGAGTTTGTCACCAAGTTTCGTCGAAATCGGACATGTCTAGATAGGTTAGATTGGTGTGTACATTTGGAGTGTACATGCTGAGTGGTATTTTGGACACGTAGTTCAATACTTGTATGGCGTGAGTTGAGTATTCACTATTGGACATAGTGACTTACTCGAGTGTTAAGTCATTATATAAATGACTTAGCTACTGGTCCGAGGGAAGTAAAAATGATGGTTTGACTTGCGTTGACTTGGCGTCTTATGACGGGTCAATGTCGAGGGTGCAAGTGATTTAAATGAATAAGTGTTGAATAAAAGGGTATAGAAGTACACTTATATTTTGTTATTTTTCGGGATTTTTATGGTCATTCGAAATTGACTTTCACATTATTTAAGTATTATTTATACTTGAGTCGTTTATTAACGAACGCGCCTTAATTGGTAGGTTGCGGTCTTCGTGTTTAAAAGGGCATCACAAATCGTCGGCGATCGTCACGTCACTACTATCGTACCAAGGTGAGTCTATGGCCTTGCTTTACATGTTTACTTGTTTTATAAAACCCGCGAGGGGGATAACATGCTTGTTTTATTAAAATAAGAGGGGTACGACGAGAAGTTGTGGAAACCCTTATTATTGGGAAAAACATTATATAAATGTAGGGTACAACGAGAAGTTGTGGTAAACCCTCATTCTTTTAAAATTGAACACAAAGGACCCGATTGTATGCTTAGATGAAAGTGTTATATAAGTTTGTTTAGCCTTAAAGACCCATGAATCGTGAATTGTTAATCGAAAAGAACGCTAATACTATGGATAGATCTATCGGGGTGACGCCCAGTCCGGTCGCGACTAGCTATCGCGTGGTGTTGTGATGCACCAGTAATGAAACATCGGATGCAATTGTATAAGAGAAATATACGCACTTGGCTAGGTGTGTTGGGCTGAAATAATATATGTTAACGTTCAATTTCACGAGACTTATGAAATAACAACGATAATTATGTCTGATCCACATGATTGTCAACTACGGAAGGTTTATTCAGATACTTGTGTTCATTTATTTAAATTTAAACTCTATAGATTCACTCAACATTTTTGTTGACTTTATAGCATGTTTTATCTCAGGTCCATGAAGAAGGCACTCAAGGAAGGCGGTTTCACGCAGCTTGCTAAATTAAAATGTTTTGGCCCGCTTTTCTAAACTATGTCTATTCTAAGAAACTTTTATTATTTGGTTGGTTGTGTAAACTTAAAACTATTTGGGACCGTGTGTAAACTGTTTTATCTTTAAACAAATGAATGGACGTATGTTTTGTTAAAACGACTCATTTTGAGGCGTTTTTTATGATATTGAGGTTGAACCATGATAGTAACACCCAATGACCCTTCCGCTGCTATGACATGAAATTGGGGGTGTTACAGATTGGTATCAGAGCTCAAGTTATAGAGAACGAAAAGATCTTCCAAAAATAAATTTTTGAAATCTTTTGACTATAACATCTGCAAGCGAAACCTCCGAGTTGCCAATGGACGAGAACAAGCAAAGTATATATATGTTATACATATTTAATTATTATTTATGCTTGAAGCATAATGGATTACATTTATTTATTTATAAATGTTTATTATTTGATTATTATAATACTAATACGTGATTTACAAACGACGCTGATTGTCACAATAGAAATCCCTGTCTTTTGACTCATCCCTCGTGAATCTTCGTTCCTTGTCTAAAATTCTATTCTTCGTTCTATCATCCATTCTTGTTTCTTTTCATCTATCTATTCTTATTCTGTGTTATTCATGTTTTGTTATTACAAGTGTCGAATGAATACTCATTTTGATGTGAATTGTGTAACAGGATCATGCCGCCTAAACAGTTGACTGAGACTCAGTTACGTGCTATAGTAGCTGATCAATTTCAGATATCTATGAATGCATTTATGGCAAACTTGAATAATGGAGCCGGTGGATCTGGTGGAGCTAGTGGATCTGGTGGAGCTGGTGGATCCGGTGGAGCTGGCGATACTGGAGCTGGCAACACTGGAGCTGGCGCTACTGGAGCTGGCGCTACTGGAGCTGGCGCTACTGGAACTGGCGCTACTGGAGCTGGCAATGCTGGTGCTGGAACTGGTGATGCTGATAGACCAGTGATTCCTGAAAACAAGAAGTGCAATTATACCTCGTTCATGAAATGTAAACCTCCAACGTTTAAGGGTACTGAAGGCGCAGTTGGGTTAATGCAATGGTTTGAGAGATTTGAATCCGTGTTTCGATTTAGTGGAAGCGAGGAAGGAGATAAAGTGATGTTTGCCTCTGCTACTCTTCAAGGGCGAGCATTAACTTGGTGGAATGGAAGAATGGCATCATTGGGTATGGATGCTGCGTATGCTACACCTTGGGCTGAGGTAAGAAGATGGATGACTGAGGAATTTTGTCCAAGGAGTGTTATTCAAAGGTTAGAACAGGAATTATATCAGCTGAGACTGAAGGGTACTGACATCGATGGATACACCAACAGATTCCATGAACTTGCTCTACTTTGTCCCAACAAGGTTAACCCTGAATACTTGAAGGTAGAGCAGTATATTCGAGGCTTACCGACCAACATCCGTGGGGATGTGACCTCATCTAAACCTGCCAATATTGATGAAGCTGTTCGTATGGCCTACCAACTAATGGGTCAAATCATCCAAGACAAGGCTGATGGTGTTTCTGAAGGCAACAAAAGAAGAGCTGAAAACGACAATGATGATCGTGGTGATAACCGTCAATCTCACAACAAAAATCAAAACCGAAGGAGGGGCAACGCTAATGCGATGACTGAAGCTGCAACTGCTGATAAAGGAACCAGATGTCAACGATGCAAGAAGTCTCATACTGGTGAATGTACTAAGTGTGGAAAGTGCAACAAGTTAGGTCACAAAACTGAAGACTGTTGGGGACCAGGAAGGAAGGGAGTGACGTGTTATAACTGCCAAGGTAAAGGTCACATGAGGAACCAATGCCCTCAACCTCCGAAGAATGCACGTGGTGGAGATAACCAAGGAAAAGCTTATCAGTTGGGAGAAGCCGAAGCGAAGCAAAACCCGAAAGTTGTCACTGGTACGTTTTTACTAAACAACCGTTATGCTACAGCTTTATTTGATTCTGGTGCGGACAAAAGCTTTGTGTCTACAAGTTTTAGTACCTTAATTGATATCAAACCGGTCGAATTAGACGCAAGTTATGAGGTAGAACTAGCTGATGGTAAATTAGTGAGAACCAATCGTGCGCTCCTAGGATGTTCTCTAAATCTCTTGAACCGTATTTTTAAGATAGACTTGATGATTGTTGAATTGGGAAGTTTTGATATTATTATCGGAATGGATTGGTTATCCAAGTATAACGCGTCTATCTTGTGTGGAGAAAAGAAAGTTAGGATTCCTTTAGACGACAAGACCATGGTTATCGAAGGTGATCAACGTAATTCACGACTAAAAATCGTTTCGTGCATTAAGGCTCGTAAGTATATCGAAAGAGGCTGTGAGTTATTCCTAGCTAAAGTAGTGGAGAAAGAATCGAAGGAGAAACGTGCTGAAGATGTACCTGTTATCCGTGACTTTCCTGAAGTGTTTCCGGAAGATTTGCCTGGACTTCCTCCTCCAAGGCAAGTAGAATTCCAAATTGACCTAATTCCTGGTGCTGCACCCGTGGCTCGTGCGCCATATCGTTTAGCCCCATCCGAGCTGAAGGAGTTATCTGTGCAATTGCAAGAGCTATCTGATAAAGGTTTTATACGACCGAGTTCGTCACCTTGGGGAGCTCCTGTCTTATTCGTTAAGAAGAAAGATGGTTCGTTTCGTATGTGTATTGATTACCGAGAGTTGAATAAGCTGACGATCAAGAATCGTTATCCGCTTCCAAGAATTGATGATTTATTCGATCAACTTCAAGGTTCTCGTGTTTTCTCCAAGATTGATCTTCGTTCTGGTTACCATCAACTTCGCATACGTGAGGAAGATATTCCTATTACGGCATTTAGAACTCGTTATGGTCATTATGAGTTTCTGGTTATGCCTTTTGGTTTGACTAATGCACCTGCTGTATTCATGGACTTAATGAATCGCATTTGTAAGCCGTATCTTGATAAATTCGTGATCGTTTTCATAGATAATATTCTAATCTACTCCAAGAGCAATGAAGAGCATGCCGAACACTTAAGGATTATCTTGAACTTATTGAAGAACGAAAAGTTATACGCTAAGTTCTCGAAGTGCGATTTTTGGCTTAATTCTGTACAATTTCTCGGACACGTGGTCGATAAAAGCGGAGTACATGTTGATCCTGCAAAGATCGAAGCCATCAAGAATTGGAATGCTCCGACTACTCCAACTGAAGTGCGACAATTTCTAGGTCTGGCTGGCTATTACCGAAGGTTTATTGAAGGATTCTCCTTGATATCGAAACCATTAACGAAGCTGACTCAGAAGAATAAACCGTATGTGTGGGGCGATGATGAAGAAGAAGCTTTCCAAACCCTGAAGATGAAACTCTGTAGTGCGCCGATTTTATCGTTACCTGAAGGAAGTGAAGATTTTGTTGTTTATTGCGATGCATCTCTCAGAGGATACGGTGCTGTTCTCATGCAACGCGAAAAGGTGATCGCATATGCCTCTAGACAATTAAGGAAGAATGAGGAGAACTACACTACCCATGACTTGGAATTGGGCGCTGTGGTTTTCGCTCTGCGACTTTGGAGACATTATCTGTATGGTACGAAGTGTACCGTATTCACTGATCATAAAAGCCTACAATACATACTGGATCAAAAGGAGCTGAATATGAGGCAACGTCGATGGGTTGAACTATTAAGTGATTACGACTGCGAAATTCGTTATCATCCAGGAAAGGCGAACGTGGTAGCTGACGCGTTAAGTCGAAAGGAAAGGGAGAAACCGATTCGAGTGCGTGCTTTAGTAGTGACAGTTCATAATAACTTACCTGAGCAGATTCGGAACGCACAAGTTGAAGCATGCAAGAAGGAAAATATTGCTGCCGAAAGATTTAGAGGAGACGGTGAAACATTTGAGACGCGACCCGATGGTATCAGATGTTTGAGAGGTCGAATTTGGTTACCATTATATGGTGGACTGAGAGATTTGATTATGTTAGAATCTCATAAGTCCAAGTATTCTATTCATCCTGGATCGGACAAAATGTACCAAGACTTGAAAAAGTTATACTGGTGGCCGAATATGAAAGCTGATATTGCAACATACGTCGCGAAATGCTTAACATGTGCAAAAGTGAAAGCTGAATATCAGAAGCCGTCAGGATTACTTGTCCAACCTGAAATTCCAGTCTGGAAATGGGAGCGAATTACGATGGACTTCATCACAAAACTCCCAAGGACACCGTCTGGGTTCGACGCGATTTGGGTTATAGTCGATCGTTTAACTAAATCCGCTCATTTTATTCCAATCAACGAGAGATTCGGATTGGAGAAACTCGCCGATATTTATCTAAAGGAAATCGTGTGCAAGCATGGTGTTCCTATTTCAATCATTTCCGATAGAGATAGTCGTTTTGCTTCTGGATTTTGGAGATCACTTCAAAAGTCGTTAGGAACCAATTTGGATATGAGCACAGCCTATCATCCACAAACCGATGGGCAAAGCGAAAGAACAATCCAAACGTTGGAGGATATGCTATGTGCTTGTGTGATAGACTTTGGAAGTAGCTGGGATAAGCACTTACATTTGGCCGAATTCTCGTACAATAACAGTTATCACGCGAGTATTAAAGCTGCACCTTTTGAAGCACTGTATGGGAGGAAATGTAGATCACCCGTTAGCTGGAGTGAGGTTGGTGATGCCCAACTCACTGGACCAGATTTGATCAGGGAGACGACGGATATGATTGTGCAAATCAAGAATAGATTGTTGTCTGCTCGAAGCCGACAGAAGAGTTATGCGGATGTAAGAAGAAAACCATTGGAGTTTAACGTGGGAGATAAGGTTATGCTAAAGGTATCACCATGGAAAGGTGTTGTACGATTTGGAAAACGTGGGAAGTTAAGTCCTCGTTATATCGGACCATTCAAGGTTACATCTAGAGTAGGACCTGTGGCATACCAACTCGAACTACCACAAGAACTATATGGGATTCATAACACTTTTCACGTGTCGAATCTGAAGAAGTGTTTATCCGATGAAGAACTCGTTATACCGTTAGACGAGGTTAAGGTTGATAAGAAGTTGCATTTTATTGAAGAACCGGTCGAGATCATGGATCGTGAGGTCAAGCAACTGAAGCAAAGCCGAATACCTATCGTCAAAGTTCGATGGAACTCTCGAAGAGGACCGGAGTTTACTTGGGAACGAGAAGACCAAATGTGGAAGAATTACCCTCATCTCTTTGATTTCAACAAGCGATCAGGCAAGAACGCAAGTTGATCTTCGAGGGCGAAGATCCTAATTTGGTGGGGATGATGTGACAACCCGTCAATTTCAGGTCGTTATTTTAATCTCGACTATTACGTATTACGTGTTTACTCTAATGAGAATTTTAATTTATCGACTAACCGAGAAGGTTATGACTTGAAACTAGCGTAAAAATGTCGATAAGATGAAAACCGACAAGGAATATGTTAGGTATCGATATTATATTCTCAAATAATCATGAAAATGATTTTTATTATATTTAATCTTTATTTCTCGTATTTTACGTTTTAACGAATGACGATAACTAGTAGTGATCGCGATACCGACGGATGCCCAAAAATTTACGTTTTATTATCGATTGTCTCGATATTGTATATTTTCGACGTTTTCGATTTAATTACGTTTTAAGTCGTGTCGAAGCTTTATTATTATTTTTATGAAGCGTTTTAACTTACGAAAAGTATTTTTACGAAACCCGAGCCCCGTAAATATTTTTAAAATGTACAATTTACAATTCCTACCTTGTAAACTATTTACTTACAACATAGGACCAAAAGAATGCAAATTTGGCAAAAATTACCCTCACCCCACTATTTAAACAAATTCCACTAACCATTTTTCATTTTAAAATTCATTTTAAACAAAAACACACCAAATCTCTCTCTTCTTCCCCATTTTGCCGTCCACCCCTAAGCCACAATCCATCAAATTATTTTGATTTCTAGCTTGAATCTAAAGAAACTAAAACAAGACCCATCCTAGAAATTTCAAGAGCTTTCTATTGGTATAATTTTCTTCCACATGCATTCACTAAATTTTTATTTCAATTTTTGATGATGAACACCATGTTTGATCCATTTTTATGGTGATATATGGTGTTAATATTATTATATTCATAGTGGGTTTTGGTTGCATGCAAGATTTTTATATATTTAATTTTTGTAAGATTAAATTTGAGGATGATATGAGTTAATTAGATGTGTTATTATGATATTAGGATCATGTTAGGACTATAGGAATTGTTGGAATGGGTTGAAAATTTGATTTGGTATGATTTTTAGATAGGCTATTTTGGGCAGTAACTTTAAGTCCGTTTTTGAAATTGTTACTGTGGTAAACTTGGTAAACTAATAAGATAGGGTCGTAGAGAATTTCGTTAGCTTCGATTTGAGCTAAAGTAGAGCTTCTAACTCATTACGAGCGAAAAGTTATGCTACTTTTAGTATTTGTGTACCGGGAGACGGGTATCGGCACAATCCGAAAATTGTTGTCGATATTTGGAACGAATCTCGGGGACTATAAAATGAGTTTTAAAAATGTTCAAGGGCTGTTGTAAGTTGATAAACCTCAGGTCATGAGTCTATTTTCAAACCCGAGTGTCGGTTTTGCAAACGGAAATGTTTAGATAAGTCAAAATGGTTTTACAAGTCAAAGGCGTAAAACTGTCCGGTTTTTGCAACACGAAGGTGTGTCGGGCAGAAGGTCTTAGAAGTAATATTTTTGAATGAAATTTAAACTGAGTTTTATTCATATTAGGTGTGAGTTTGTCACCAAGTTTCGTCGAAATCGGACATGTCTAGATAGGTTAGATTGGTGTGTACATTTGGAGTGTACATGCTGAGTGGTATTTTGGACACGTAGTTCAATACTTGTATGGCGTGAGTTGAGTATTCACTATTGGACATAGTGACTTACTCGAGTGTTAAGTCATTATATAAATGACTTAGCTACTGGTCCGAGGGAAGTAAAAATGATGGTTTGACTTGCGTTGACTTGGCGTCTTATGACGGGTCAATGTCGAGGGTGCAAGTGATTTAAATGAATAAGTGTTGAATAAAAGGGTATAGAAGTACACTTATATTTTGTTATTTTTCGGGATTTTTATGGTCATTCGAAATTGACTTTCACATTATTTAAGTATTATTTATACTTGAGTCGTTTATTAACGAACGCGCCTTAATTGGTAGGTTGCGGTCTTCGTGTTTAAAAGGGCATCACAAATCGTCGGCGATCGTCACGTCACTACTATCGTACCAAGGTGAGTCTATGGCCTCGCTTTACATGTTTACTTGTTTTATAAAACCCGCGAGGGGGATAACATGCTTGTTTTATTAAAATAAGAGGGGTACGACGAGAAGTTGTGGAAACCCTTATTATTGGGAAAAACATTATATAAATGTAGGGTACAACGAGAAGTTGTGGTAAACCCTCATTCTTTTAAAATTGAACACAAAGGACCCGATTGTATGCTTAGATGAAAGTGTTATATAAGTTTGTTTAGCCTTAAAGACCCATGAATCGTGAATTGTTAATCGAAAAGAACGCTAATACTATGGATAGATCTATCGGGGTGACGCCCAGTCCGGTCGCGACTAGCTATCGCGTGGTGTTGTGATGCACCAGTAATGAAACATCGGATGCAATTGTATAAGAGAAATATACGCACTTGGCTAGGTGTGTTGGGCTGAAATAATATATGTTAACGTTCAATTTCACGAGACTTATGAAATAACAACGATAATTATGTCTGATCCACATGATTGTCAACTACGGAAGGTTTATTCAGATACTTGTGTTCATTTATTTAAATTTAAACTCTATAGATTCACTCAACATTTTTGTTGACTTTATAGCATGTTTTATCTCAGGTCCATGAAGAAGGCACTCAAGGAAGGCGGTTTCACGCAGCTTGCTAAATTAAAATGTTTTGGCCCGCTTTTCTAAACTATGTCTATTCTAAGAAACTTTTATTATTTGGTTGGTTGTGTAAACTTAAAACTATTTGGGACCGTGTGTAAACTGTTTTATCTTTAAACAAATGAATGGACGTATGTTTTGTTAAAACGACTCATTTTGAGGCGTTTTTTATGATATTGAGGTTGAACCATGATAGTAACACCCAATGACCCTTCCGCTGCTATGACATGAAATTGGGGGTGTTACACTACTGAAGAGGATCGAAAAGAAAAACCTGAAGATGGTAGAGCTGTCTCAGCTGAGGACATAGCAAAGAGAAGGAATGACATAAAAACCCTAAGCATTCTCAAACTCTCTTTGGGACAAGCCAATCAGCACAAATATAGAAGCTATGAGTCTGCAAAAGATCTTTGGGCAGCTCTTGAAGTTGCTTATGGTGGTAATGATGATACTGTACAAGAGAAAAAGAAGCAACTCTTGCATGAGTATGTTGTTTTTAAAGCTCAACCCAATGAAAAGCTAAGTGGAGTGAGAAGCAGACTTCTTGACATTACAAGCAAGTTGTCCTTTATGGGAACAGTGCTTGGTGATGTTGATATCATCACCACTTTTCTTAAAAGTCTTAGTGATGCATGGAAGATTGAAGCAAGATCTATAATTGCTAATAATACTCACAAAAGTTCTACTTTTGATGATGTTTACAATAAACTGAGGCTAGTAGAGAATGAAACTCTTTTGGATCATAGAAGCAAGTCTACCAATGGAAACATGACCTTCTTCTCACATAGTGAAGGTCAATTTGATCAAAAGGAGTCATACATGCACCCCGTTACTGGATCAACTTGTGTTAACGCTGGATCAAGCTTTGTCAACGCCTCACATTCAGACGCTGACACATACAATGTTGACTCTCCAAGAGTTAAGCCTGCTGGTATTGATCTAGATATTGTTTGTGTATACATTGCTTCATTTCCCAATGGTTCAGTGATTACATATGAGGACCTTGAGCAAATTAGTGATGAGCATTTGGAGGAGATGGACATAAAGTGGAATATGGCTCTTGCAAGCATAAGGGAAAATAGATGGAATAGAAGATTTAAGAAGAAGATGACTTTTAATGCTAAGGGCATTGCTGGATTTGATAAATCCAAGGTTGAGTGTTATAATTGTCATCGAATGGGACACTTTATGAGAGAATGCAGATCCCCAAGAAGATCTGATGCTGGAAAACCCTCAAGCCAAATCATAAAGGCTCAGGATTCCAAAGCTATGATTTCCATGCAAGACATTGATGGTGTTGGCTGAGATTGGAGCTATTTGGCCAATGATGAGGAAGAAAACAAAGCTTTGGTTGCAGAAAAGGAAGAAGAAGAGCATGTTCACTATGCTCTCATGGCACACTCTTCATCTTCATCAGACAATGAGGTATATGATGATGCATTTTGTAGTAAGGGTTGTCGTCTAAATACTAAAAAACTTAACAAAGAAGTTTTAAAATTGACAACAGATGTGGTTAATGAAAGATGAAAGTTATCTAACTATCAACTTGCTCTTAGTCAAACTGAAAAGACTGTAGCTGAGTATAAGAAAATGGAGTTTGATCTAAAAGATCAAATCAATATTTTAACTCATAATTTAAATGCTAGTATTGAGGTTAGAAACATCATGGAGAGGGCCAATGGTGCTTTACAGGCCAAGTTAGATGAGGCTATCAAAAAAAGGATAATGTAGATCTTAAAATTCAGAGATTTGACAAAGCTTCACAAACCCTAGAAAAATGTGTTAGTGAATAAAGGGATTCTAGGGATATGACTGGGATTGGGATGAAAGAGTATGTTGGTATTCCACCACCTGCTGGGAACTTCTATGGTGTCCTTAGAAAGGACTTGTCTTGGACTGGTATACCAGAACTCCAAGAAGAGGAATTTATTCCTCCACCAAGAGTTCTTACCCCAGTAGAGGAATACAAGCAGAAGTTGACTGATTTGGACCAATGGAAGAAAGCCAACCCTACCTTGTTTGTTAAGGGTGGCATGCTTAGTGACAGCCCAAATGAGTCTACACCTATAAAAGTGACAAACCCAACCACTAGCAAGACTGTTGACCTTGACTTAAACGTTGATAGAAAACCTAGTATTAAATATGCAGAAATGTATAGAAAACCTAGGTCACCAAAAAGCCAAATTAGTGATAATGGGACAGGTTTCTTTTCTTCTAGACCTAGAGCTATGTCTAGAAAAGCCTGTTATACTTGTGGAAGTTTTTCACATTTAGCCTATAAGTGTGTCAATGCTTCAAAGGTCAACGCTGATAAAAAGTCAAACACTGTCAAACCTAAACCTTTTGTCCAGCAAAGTCCATAAGTTGTTAGACCAGCCCCATTCTTTACTAAAGGGTCTAATACTCATGGACAAAGACCTTTTAAGAAGACCAATACATGGTCTAACAGACAATGGGTTCCTCTAGCAAACCCTAGGTTCAAAGCTGATAAGGGTAATTTCAGCGTTGACAAGAACAAATTAAACGCTAACAAGAATGTTGCCAGACCAAATAATGGTAAATATTTGCAACCAAAGGGAAAGGGGTCTAAAGCTTCTTCTAGTTTGACATGGAGACCTAAGCAAGTTCAAAACCCTAATTCAGATGGGATTTCTATGACCTGTAACATATTTCATTATATTTCAAAGGTCATAACAAAACCAATTGGGGTGAACTGGGTGTTTAATCCAAAAAGGGATGAACAAGGGGTTGTCATAAGGACTAAGTCTGTTCTTGTTGAACAAACAAATGAATCCAAGTCTGCTCAGGCTTGGGTTCCCAAAGAAAACTAATTTGTTTTCTTTATGTGCAGGGCATTCAAAAGCAAGTTAATGATTATGGTTATTGGGATAGTGGATGCTCTAAGCACATGACGGGGAAGGAAGATTATCTGACAAATTTTATCCCCATTAAAGATGGTGACAAAGTGTACTTTGGAGGTGGATATGGAACTATCACTGGCAAAGGCACTCTTCTCACCAACAATTTGCATTTTGAAAAAGTGTTTTTGGTAAAAGAAATTGACTATAATCTATTTAGTGTATCACAAGTGTGTGATTACAAAAATAAGATTCTTTTCACTGATATTGAATGCTTGGTGTTGAGCAAAGATTTTAAAATACCAGATGAGAAATTCATTGATTATAGAACACCTAGGCATAAGGACATTTATAATGTAAATCTTAATGGAATTAAGATGAATAATAATTTGTCATGTCTATATGCTAAGGCTTCAGTTGATGAGAGTAATCTTTGGCACAGAAGATTAGGGCACATTAATTTTAAGAATATAAATAGGCTTATGAGATATAGTTTAGTTGATGGTTTGCCTGAAAAGGCTTTCCACAATGAGCACTCTTGTGTTGCATGCCTTAAAGGCAAACAACACAAGGTCTCATTTAAGTCTAAACCAGTGCACTCTAGTTCTAAACCACTTCACTTACTGCATATGGACTTGTTTGGTTCAACTAATATAGAAAGCTTAAATGGTAAATCCTGCTGTTTTGTCATCACTAATTATTTTTCTAGATTTACTTGGACTTTCTTTCTAGCTTTGAAAAGTGACACTGCTGATACTTTGATTAACTTTATTACCCAATTTGAAAAGAAGTCTGGTAATAAGGTTAAGATGCTTAGAAGTGACAATGGTGGTGAGTTTAGAAATAAGTTATTAGATGACTTTTATGCCAAAAAAGGGATTACTAGACAGTTTAGTGTAGCTAGAACCCCACAACAAAATGGGGTAGCTGAGCAAGAATAGAACCCTCATAGAAGCAGCAAGGACTATGTTGGCTGATGCTCACTTTCCCATTGCTTTTTGGGTTGAGGCTGTGAATACAGCTTGTTATGTTCAGAATAGGGCATTAGTTAACAAGATTCATAACAAAACACCTTATGAGTTACTTTGGGGCAGGAAACCTAATATTGGTTTTCTTAAACCTTTTGGATGTCATGTAGTTGTGCTGGACACTAGTGATGCCTTAGGTAAGTTTAGTGCTAAAGGTGATGAAGGCTACTTCATGGGTTATTCTGTGCAGAGTAGAGGATATAAGGTTTACCATAAGAAAGAAAAACGTATACTTGAAAAGGTACATGTTAGGTTTTTAGAAAGTAAACCTAGTGATCCTGAAAGTGGTCCAAATTGGTTATTTGACTTGGAACCTCTATCTAGGACATTGAATTATATGCCTGTTACTAATCCAAACATTGTGAAGGTGACTTCAAATGTTATGGAAGAACCAGTTGTTGATGTTTCAGGTAAACAGGTTGATGAAGTGGTTGGATCACAAGCAGACAAATCAGTACCCATACTTGAGTATGTTACCATTCCCATATGGACAGATGCATTTGTTGCTGATGCTGCTGCTGGAAAGGAAAAAGGTGGTCCCCAAGTATCACCAGTTGAAAACATGCATGATCTTTCAGGAGCTGACAAAGGAAATTCTGGCGCTGACAAGACACATTCAGGCGTTGATGGCTCAAATGTTGACAGCTTTGGTTCAGGTGTTGACAGATCTTTTGACCATCTTTTCTCTTCCAATAATTTTGAACAATTTGTTCAAAAAAAAAATTTGAACAAGGTGAACCTTCAAACAGAAATGGAGAGGTTCATTCAGATAATGATGGAAGAGAGTCTGAAGAAGATATTGGTAACATGGAAGATGAGATTGAGGACAATACACTTATTGAAGGAGGAGTGCTTACTTCTACAATCAAAAATCATCCTCCTTCTCTAATTATTGGTGATGTCATGACTCTTGTGCAAACTAGAAGGTCTCATCAGAATCAAAGAAGATTTATTGCCAATATTCACAAGAAGGTTGATACCCCTCTTGTTCAAGCATGTTTGTTTGCCTGTTTTCTGTCACAACAGGAACCCAAGAAGATTTTTGATGCTCTCAAAGAACCAAGTTAGGTGGAAGCAATGCAGGATGAGCTTCACCAATTTGCTATTCAGGACGTTTGGGAGTTGGTTGATTATCCCAGACATGTCAGACCTATTGGGACAAGATGGGTTATTAGAAACAAAAAGGATGAAAGAGGATGGAGAATCTTTGGGTGTGGCTGAAGCTCTTACAGATTTGAAGAAGCAACTAGGTTTTGATGTCTCTTTGGTTACTCCTACAAATTTGAACTTATCCTTTACAGCAATGATGGAGCAGTTCACAAGAAGCGCTGACAAGAGTAAGGTGAGCGTTGACAAGCAGATTTTGGACGCTGACAAGTCAAGCGCTGACAAGAGTAAGTTGGGCGTTGACACACAGGTTTTGGACGTTGATAGACCTGCAGGTATGGTTGATGTATTCCAGTCATCAGCTATCATCAAAGAAGTGTCTTCACAGGTACCATCATCATCTTTACCCATCATTGATACATTAGATAGGGGTAAAGGAATTATGGTAGAAACAGTGGTTCCTAAGGATGCAGCTCAAGTAGAGTTTGATTCGAAGTTGGCTGCACAACTTATGGAACAAGAGAAGAAGAAGGTTGTTGAGTCACCGTTTGTGGTTACTTCTGAGGAACAAGAAGGAAGTAATGATGAAAGTTCAGATTCAATTGTTATGATTATTGAAGAACCAGAAAGACTTGAATATGGTGATAAGTTGGCAAGACAAAAGCTTGTAGAATTAAAGATGAAGGTAGATTATGATATGCCTGAAGTTGCTTAGTTGTACTTTGCATAGGAGAACAGAGTAATGGAGAATCCAGACATGACTTTGTCAGATCAAATTTGGGGTTTGGAAATTTTATTAGATTTCAAAGAGATTGCAAGGTGATTCTGAAATATAGAGCTAGCAAGGTTTTTGAACAGAACAAAACAGCAAGAAGGGAGCTCTATTACATGTTGCTCAGATGTCATCAAACAGGTTGGACTTTTAGAAGATTGCAGGGATTGTCCTTTGATGAATTGGAGTATAAGGCTTATCCTATTTGGGCAAGAGTGTAAGAGATGAACACTCTTAAATTCCTTTCAGATGAAAGAAAGGAAGAACTTGCAGAAGAGATGGAGTTTCAGAAGGCTTTGGTTACACCAAGACCTTTGAAGAAGGGAGTTCCACTTGAGTTTCCTTCAAATTTGAATAGAGTGAATCCCAGTGAAACTATTATTAGAAAGAGTATTAAGCTCTCACCCATGGAAGCTTCAGATATGGTACAAGTATTGCCTCATGATTCCAGAAACCCTATCACTTAGTTATGAAGAAGATGCAAGTAGGTTTTGGATGATTGGCAGATATGGGAAAGAGGTACATACTTTTACTACTCTTATGTCTTTGTTTGCAAGTTTGGATAGGGAAGACTTGGCAGACCTTTGGAGGTTGATGCAGGCCAAGTATGAGACTGAAGCACCTACTTCAGTCAATGGAATAAAGATTTGGTCAACATTGAGAAGGATGTGTGCACCAGATGAAGAAGATCCAGTTTGGAAGGATCTTAAGGATGATATCAGTAGACTTCAATGGCGTTTATATTCAGCAGCTGGTGTGTATCATTTGAGTTCTACAAAGTTCTCTGAGTATCTTCTTGTGGATGTTGAGTATCCTATGTCCAAGGAAGTCTTGGAGAAGATGAAGACAACACAGCTGGAAATTGACTACTCAAGTGACGTGGCCAAAGATTTGATTAGATATGTTTATTTCCAACTTGATAAGATTTGTAAGAATCCTCCTAGTTCTTAGTTTTTATTCAGAAACTTGATTACTAGAGTAGATATCAATTTTAGGGGAGGATTGTTGGGAATAAAATGTAGCCAATACACTTGGACGCTGACAAGAGCAATCTGGACGTTGTTAAGAAGAAATCAAGCGTTGACAGGACAAGCGTTGGCAGGAAGAAGTCAAGCGTTGATAAGAAGAAGTCAAGCACTGATAGAAGACTTAGTCTACACGTATTATGTTTCTTGTATGTTTCTAGTAAAGATATGATCGACAATGTATTTCTTATGTTTATCTTTACCTAAAATAGCTGATACGTAGACTCTTGTACAAGGCTTCTTATGTCTATAAAAGGAGGCCTTTAGGTTTTAGTTTAATGCACGTTTTACACTTTCATTGTACGCAAGTTTGATTTATCAATCAAAGTGAAAGTTTGGTTTACATTGTTTGTGTGTTCTTGTTTGAGTATGAATTCCACATAATACTTAAATTGTTTTATACACAACAAAGTTTCTCTACGTGTTTAACTTGATTTAATCTCGTTTACACAAGCTAAATCGATCTAAGTTTGGGATCAACATAATGAACTTCTTACAACATGATATTATCAAACCCTCATGTTATCAAACCCCTTATCAAACCCCTATAGTTTATCACTGTTTCACCAATTCCTTGTTTGTACAGCCTGGTATCTCAAAAACTCTACGGTTGGGGTCACAGCGGATGGGGTCACAGCGGCGGGGGGAGGGGGACAGCTGCTGGGGAGGGGGGTTAGGACAACAGCAGTTTTAACTGTGGTTGAGGCTGTGGGTTTAGAACATGCAGTTATTTTAATGGTTGTGGTTGGGGGATCAATAGTTGGGGGTACATCGGTTGTGGGGATCAACAGCTGGAGGTTCAGCAATGGATGTGGGGATCAACAGCTAGAGGGTTCAGCAATGGTTGTGGGTACATATTCAGCTACCTCTATTGTTTGAGGTTTAGCTGTGGTTGTGGGTGGGGTTGGGGTTGTGGCTGTGTGGTTCATTGACAAAGGTTCGCAGACCCTGTGAGACGACCTCTGGTGTTTTATCAGGAACTCTGAAGTATACACCATACCTCTGATCTATCTTAGCTTCATGTCTGTTGAACTCAACATAAAACAGCCTATGTATTGTTGACGGCTTAAGCTCACAGCCTCAGCTACGTAATCTCACAGCCTCATAGAACAGCCCATGTGTGGTTGACAGCCTCAGCGACTTGATTCGCTGATAAGGGGCCGGGTCAGCCTCTTGTTCATATTCCAGCTGGCTGGGGTTAGCTAATGGTACAGGCTCGGTGACTAACATGCACTTTTTTTTCATTGATTTTTATATCATTTAAAAAATACAACCATCTTCGTTTCTTCAATTTCTTATCCAATAAAAGTGAACATCAAACAATCAAATCTACATATCTTTACGGCAAAACCCTTGTGGTCTTGTGAAACACCTGAGGTTTCATCCTCCAGGTAACTTTTGATCATCCACTTTGTAATGAATTTTTGACACAACCCCTGTTTGTGTGCTTTCATAAACCTCTGATGATGTTCACCTGTGGTTGAACATCAAAACCCTTGATTTTTCAATACAAACCAACCAAATAAAATTTGATTATGCATAGCAAACGAGAAGTCGCTGACTTGTAGCTCGATAGCAGTTAGGGGTTAGAGGCGGGCTGGGGTTGTTGGCTTTAAAACGGCTGATGGGTACATATTCAGCCTAAGATCGGTTCATTGACCTGTTACTGTAACAGGTCCAGCGGGTTGACAGGATCACATCTACCTTGTAAACAAGTTCAGCTCTTGTCTAGCCCTGAGAAACATAGCATAGCTCTTGTCGAGCTAGCATACCATCTGCTGTCATCACAACGGGTCTTCATTCAGCTTGCCCTGCGCTATAAACTTATAATTTAATCAGCCTCTTCACATGCCTAAACCTTTATCAGCTTCTCCATGAGAAGATCTGCATACCGAGACATCAACACCAAAAAAAATATTTTATCACAAAACCCAGCTTCAATGATTTCTCTAACACCATAAATCGAAACACAAGCTATCTTCGTCGCCTATGGCTGACATGTCTTTGCATCGATAGGCAATAAACTATGAGCTCATTCAACAACCTCTTTTAATAAATCCACCAAATCCAAATACCAACAAATCCGGATACCCACAAAACATCAACCCCCTTTTTTTAACAATCAACCACGAATCCATTTCCGATTGTGACCCAGCAACGACAACCGCAACACCAAACAAAACTGAAGCTTGACTTCGAAGACCCTAAAAACCAGAAATTATAATAATATCACTCATTCGGTTCCTATCTCAGAAAAGCAAAGAATTAAATGAATCCATTTATGTGGCCATAATAAACGAATTCAAACTTTATTTTCGATTGATTATTTGTTTCATACGAGCGTGTTCTTGAATCTAGTGTTTTTCGATGTTGTTGGATCTGTTCGTGGGAGATGGTGGGTATGTGAGATAGTGATCATGGAATAATGAAGGGAGAAGGTGTAATGAAAAGAGAAGTGGAATAAAAGGAGAAGGAGGGAGACGGTTAATATTTAAGATTTTACTAGTTGAAAGTTCGTTTCTCGGTATCTTCTCGAATTGATTTCCGGTTAATTGTAAGAGATTAGTTGTTCTTGGTGAAAACAATGTTTTTGTTTGATTTTGGTAAAATAAATGTGCAAGACTGATACACTGATTTTATGTCGGTTCAGAATATTTCTCGGTATCCTCTCGAATTGATCTCAGTTAAAAGTGGAATGATTTGTTCTTGGTGACAAAAAGTGGATTTGGTTTTCTATTCTACTAAACAGGTAAGTAAATAAAATGGTAATGAAGTAAACTTAAAACAAGCAACAAATAATAATCTGAAAAATAACTCTTACTGAAGAAGACCCTATGCGGAATAAAACACCATTCGGAATGTTGGCCTTTATGCGGAATATATGTCTTATTCGGAAAACTTGCTTCATGCGGAAAACTAATGCTATTCGGAATATAAAACTCTATGCGGAAAGATGGCTATTCGGAAAATATTGTCTATGCGGAAAATACTCTCATTCGGAAAAACATGCCTATTCGGAAAGATTACTCTACTCGGAAAAATGATGCTATTCGGAAAGTACTGCTCTATGCGGAAAAAATTGTCTTACTCGGAAAACGTGCCCTATTCGGAAAATGACTGCTATTCGGAAAGAAAAACTCTATTCGGAAAGATGAACCCTATGCGGAATAATATGATCTATGCGGAATAATAAGCTTACTCGGAAAACTGGGCTCATGCGGAATATATGAAATATTCCGAGTAACAGAAATGAAAACACCCCTATTCGGAATATTGGAAAGATTCCGAATAAGGGAAACACAAACTCTCCTATTCGGAAAGTTTGGCTCGTTCGGAAAATCCTAGGTAACGAAGAACAGTAACAGCAACAAGTAAACAGGGGACACGGTTTTTACTCAAAATCAAACTAAATACTCAAAAAGGTTTCACCAAATTAAATACAAATCATTTAAACATCATAAGAAACAAATCCCACCAATAAAAACACTAAATCAACAACTTTTTAAGATCAAACTAAAATCAAATAAAAACTCAAGAACTTGTAATAGATGATGATGAAGAACAAAATAAATAGAAAGATGGAATAGATTGATTAATGAAAAAGTAACAAGGTTAATGATTAAAGATTACAAGATGAAAAGAAAGAGATGAAAATCACCAAACTCCCTAATGGAGTTGGTGATGGAACGAACAATGCCTGGGAAAGAAAGAAAAAATGAACTAACTCCCTAATTGTGTGAAGGGAAAGACTATTTATACTCCTAGTGGTTGGTTGGTGAGTGGGCTTTCTCCCTTTCTTCTTGTCTTCTCGTCTTTTCAGAAAAGTTGACGTTTTCGATTCTGATTCGGGATTTATTGTCGATTAAATCCAACTCGTCTTTTAATTTCTTCGTTAAATAGACTCGAGTTTCTTCGACTTATGAAAATCTTCCGTCTTTAGTCCTTTTCTTCGATAAATCTTCGAATAGGCCCAGTGACTTCAAATCTTTTGCATCTCTTGGACAATAGACTTCGTCTAACAGCAACGATCAGTCTTTTTCCTTGATAAAACCCGTGCAATCCCATGTTTTCTTTAATATTCATCCGGTTAGCTCTGAAATCACAATAAACACAAAAACCACGCATAATTCCAAACAAATGATATTAATTACGTGTTTTGGTCTTGTTTTAGCCAGAATTAAGTGGTAAAAGGATGGGTGTTTACACACCTATCAAATCCCCTACACTTAACCATTGCCATGCCCTCATGCAATGCTTAGTGATAAAGCAAATTTTACATTTTTCTCATAATTAATCAACCTTGGCCTTATTTAAATTCTACTAAACAACAATTGAAATACTAAGAGAACTTAAAATTTTAAAATAAAACAAAGGATGGAAATAACTTGTAAAGAAATCAAGGACTTACATTAGGGCTTTGGTGTTGCGAAGATTTATCACCCTCAAGTTTCACGTTCCCCAAACTAAGCTTAAAAACGAGATCATTGTTATTATAAGTTAGTAAATCAAACACTTACACACATGGCTTAATTAAATGCTTAAACTCCCTTATTCCTAGGTGTATCTCTTATATTTTATTTTTGTCTTAGAATGATCATGAAGATGCATTTTTGGACTTATTTCGATAGTTTATTAAGGCTGAAAGCAAAGTAGGACGATTTGATCAATAGTTAGCTAAAGGACAAAATCTCTTAAAACTGCTTCTCGGGATATCAAAAAGTTCATATCTTGGCATAACTTGGTTCACGATTTGAGACCTTTCTCGGGCCGATATTTGGCATGTACTTCATACTTCATATCTTCGAGAGACGTTCTTGAGATAATGGTCTTCTCATCATAATAGAGTTTCTTCACTTGGAGACTTTTGAGGGGTACTCCAACTTTGTTGACCACGACTTCATGATTATTTCTTCAATCTCTAATTGGGATTTTGAGATACAACGATCCGCCTCCTTTTCGGACTTGGATCTATTTATCCTCATACCTTGTTAGGGTCTTTTCGGATAGACTTCTCCATGATCTTTATGGGAGTTGATTGCTTTTCGTCGTGAGTCTTGATCCTTCATATTGACTTTAGGAATAATGCTTTTCACATCACTTTGGATCTTCAGCAATAAAATTGAATCCTCATGCCTTGTTAGGGCCTTTTCGGACTCGCCAATCTTCGCGCCCCGCTTCATAAGTTATGCCTTGGCTATGAACTCTTATCATTACCGAGCAACTTTTAAACGATCTTGGGCTAGAAGCTAAGTAACTTTTCAAATCGTAAGACCTTACTTATTGCAGATAAATTATTAGCAAGTGATGGGAGAATAGGCAAATAATTACACCAAGTGAGCTTGCGCAAGAATTCCAACTTATAATTGACTCTATCATTTCTCGTCCTCCACAATTTAAAATCTCAAATAATGAGACTCGTGGACACTTAGCCTAATAAACCGATTAAGGTCTACCTGGTTAAGGATACTTGCTAGAATAAACTTGGATAAGTCTATTCGGGTTGAGTCAAAATAAACGCAACGGGCCTAATATGTCAAAGATATCTAAACTAGCTACACCAATTTATTAATATTTTTGACTTTATTGCGGGATATATACATATGAAAGCAACGATAAAAATTTAAAAATTATGACTAAATGGCCAAAGTTAATAAAAAATTTGAAAAATGTTGAAAAATAAGATTTTCCGGTTAAATGAGGGCATTTTCATGGAAAAGTCCACTTAAAACTTCGATAGAAGTCTCCCCTACACTTAAGATAAACATTGTCCTCAATGTTTAAGCATGTGGGAAAAGTCTCCCCTACACTTAGGACATTGTGCACGTTGGTTAACTCGAGTTAAGGAAGAGACGACTAAAGTGATCAATTTCAAATGTGAGTATGAAGAAAATTGAATCACGATAGTTGAGAGATAGAACCGGATTTCGGATAACACGGGAGCACGGTTCTTCAAAGATTTCCAAGATTGCAGTTATCCCTGTAATCACATCACCACACAAACACAAATGACCAAAATAGGTCCTCCCCTACACTTAGGGGGTTAAAGGGATAGATACTCGGGCTGCCTCCCGAGGAGCGCTTGTTTTTGATAACCGAGTCACGAGCCTGACTCGACCCAAAATTAGTTCATGGGGAACGTGGTGAGGGATGGAATCACCTCGTGAGAGGTGTCCTCACCAAAGTACAACTTCACTCGTTGGCCATTCACCTTAAAATTCGGTCCATTAGGTTGAGCGAGCTCGAGAGTACCATATGGAAAAATTTGGGTAATGGTGAATGGGCCGGACCAACGAGATTTGAGCTTGCCCGAAAAGATTTTCAACCGAGAGTTAAAAAGTAAGACTTTGTCTCCAACATGGAACTCTCGGTTTTTGATCTTGGAGTCGTGAATGAGCTTAGTCCTTTCCTTATAGATTAAAGAGTTTTCATAAGCCTCATTACGGAGTTCATTCAGCTCATTGAGTTGGATCTTGCGTAGGTCACCGGCTTTGTTTATATCAAAATTAGCCCACTTCAAGGCCCAATAAGCCTTGTGCTCCAACTCAATGGGGAGGTGGCACGCTTTCCCGTACACAAGACGATAAGGCGTACAGCCGATTGGGGTCTTGTAAGCAGTACGAAAAGCCCACAAAGCATCATCCAATTTATCAGCCCATGAGGCACGATGCTCTCCCACGGTTCTTTCCAAAATTCACTTCAGTCCTCGGTTGGATATTTCGGCCTGGCCATTAGTTTGTGGGTGGTAGGCGGTGGAAAGACGATGGTTTACACCGTACTTAGCCATGACTCGAGCAAATTGGTCATTGCAGAAATGAGTCCCACGATCACTAATAATGGCGCGAGGCACACCGAATCTAGCGAAAAGAGATTTTAAAAAGTTACAAACCACCCTTGCGTCATTAGTAGGCAAAGCTTTGGCTTCAACCCACTTTGAAACGTAGTCAACGGCTACAAGGATGTATTTGTTTCCTTTAGAAGAAGGGAATGGCCCCATAAAGTCGATACCCCAAACATCAAAAATTTCACACTCTTGAATGAAATTCTGAGGCATCTCGTCTTTATGTGTGATTTTGCCTTGCTTTTGGCAAACATCACATCGTTTGACCATATCGTGAGCGTCACGGTATATGGAGGGCCAATAAAATCCCGAATCAAACACTTTCTTAGCAGTGTAGTTGGGACCAAAGTGACCACCGGTGGGTCCTTTGTGGCAAGCATCAAGGATGTCCGACGCTGCCGGTCCATCAACACATCGGCGAATTATCAGATCAGCACATTGTTTGAATAGGCAAGGGTCGTCCCAAAAGTAAGTCTTGATGTCGGTAAAGAACTTCTTCTTTTGCTGGGACGTCAACCCTTCCTTGAGAATTCCACCAGCCAAGTAGTTTGCAAAGTCCGCAAACCACGGGGTTTCATTCGGCTTCGAGTTTATAGACATTAAGGTCTCCAAGGGAAAAGAATCATTGATTTCTTTGGTCGGATGATCCCCTTGGTATGGATCCTCAAGTCTACTAAGATGGTCCGCGGCTAGGTTTTCTGCTCCTTTTTTATCGCGGATGTCGATTTTAAATTCCTGGAGCAGCAAAACCCAGCGAAGAATTCTTGGTTTAGAATCTTGCTTTGTCAACAAGTACTTCAACGCGGAATGATCGGTGTACACAATGGTGGTAAAAAGGACAAGATAGGGGCGAAACTTTTCAAAAGCATAGACAACGGCTAAAAGCTCTTTCTCGGTTGTCGTATAATGCAATTGTGCCCCAGTCATTGTCTTGCTAGCGTAATGGATTGGTTGGAAGTGTTTGTTCACTCTTTGTCCAAGAACCGCTCCAATAGCAAAATCACTAGCATCGCACATCAACTCAAAGGGTAGCTCCCAATTAGGGGTAACCAAGACGGGTGCCTTAGTTAGCTTATCCTTAAGGGAGTTAAAGGCTTCAAGGCACTCTTCGGAAAAGATAAAAGGGGTATCTTTTTCCAAGAGGTGGGTCATCGGGCGAGCGATTTGAGAAAAATCTTTGATGAATCGACGATAGAAGCCCGCATGCCTCAGGAAACTTCTCACACCCTTCACGGTTGTAGGTGGAGGCAACTTAGCTATAACATCGACTTTAGCACGGTCTACTTCAAGACCGGCTTTCGAAATCTTATGTCCAAGCACGACACCTTCTTTTACCATGAAATGGCATTTTTCCCAATTTAGAACTAGGCGAGTGTCTTTGCACCGCTTTAGCATACGTTCTAAATTGGCAAGGCAAGCAGAGAAGGAATCCCCGAAGACCGAGAAATCATCCATGAAGACTTCCATGGTTTGTTCAACCATATCATGGAAGATAGCTAACATACACCTTTGGAAAGTCCCTGGCGCATTACATAAGCCAAAAGGCATTCTTTTGTAAGCGAAAGTGCCATAGGGACAAGTGAATGTAGTCTTCTCTTGATCTTGGGGATCGATGGGTATTTGGAAATAACCCGAGAAACCATCCAGAAAGCAGTAATATTCATTACCGGCTAATCGTTCAAGCATTTGGTCCATGAAAGGTAGAGGGAAATGATCCTTTCTCGTGGCATCATTGAGTTTGCGGTAGTCTATACAAACTCTCCACCCAGTAACGAGACGAGTGGGAATCAACTCGTTGTGTTCATTGGGAACAACGGTTATTCCGCCCTTCTTGGGCACACAATGGATTGGACTAACCCACGGTGAATCCGAAATAGGGTAAATCATACCCGCATCAAGAAGTTTGATAACCTCTGTTTTGATGACTTCATGAATTTTTGGATTCACCCTTCGTTGGCTTTGAATAGTGGGCTTGAAGTCGTCCTCCATGAGAATTTTGTGCGTGC
Organism: Glebionis coronaria; assembly: GCA_025667525.1. Taxonomy (NCBI): domain Eukaryota; kingdom Viridiplantae; phylum Streptophyta; class Magnoliopsida; order Asterales; family Asteraceae; genus Glebionis; species Glebionis coronaria. The sequence continues at coordinate 211,686,498 of CM046875.1, forward strand.
AGAAGTGAGGATCAATTCCACGAATATCCGAGATTTTCCAAGCAATAGCCTTCTTATGATCTTTCAACACAGCAACGAGGCGAGTCTTCTCTTCATCTTTCAAATCCTTTGCAATAATGACGGGCGACTTCTTGTTGTCGTCAAGGAACACGTACTCGAGATGTGGCGGCAACTCCTTAAGTTCCAAATCCGGAGGATTTTCGACGGGAGGCGTTTTCAAAGTCGTGGCATCGATAGCAATAACCGTGGAAGATGGAGGCGAAGGATTGTCTTCATTGAGAAGATTGTCAAAGAAACTCATGTCTTCATCCCCCTCGGTGGGAGAATCATTAGTAGCTAAATTCGCATCTCCCATGGTAGCTTCAAGATTGTTCCAGAATAAATCACTATCTCCAAATAGAGACAACGATGAATCAATAGAGGACACGGTCTCAACAGTGGGAAGAGAGGTAGGAATACTTTTGCAAGCATCATTAAAGTGTTCTTCACAAGCATCATCGAGAACGTCAATACAATTAATACTCTCATATGAATAAGGCTGTTTAGACAACTTTCCCATGTTGAAGACTACTTTGTCGTCACCCACTCTCATGATAAGCTCTCCGGCTTCAACATCAATAAGAGTGCGACCGGTCCGCAAGAATGGACGACCAACAATAAGTGGCACACGGGGGTCCATCTCGTAGTCGACGACAACAAAATCAGCAGGGAAGGTGAATTTGTCGACTCCTACAATAACGTCTTCGGCTATCCCCACTGGATAAGCAACCGTACGGTTGGCCAATTCCAAAGTCATTTTAGTGGGGACTAGCTCTGGGAGAGATAATTGCTTCCAAACACTTAGAGGCATGAGATTAATACTGGCACCTAGATCGGCTAGGGCCATGCAATTCTCTACTCCCGGGAAATTGCAAGGGATAAGAAAACGACCCGGATCACCAAGCTTGGTTGGTAATTTCCTTAAGAGCACTGTAGAACAGTTCTCATTAAGTTGGGTGTTGGCAATGTCGAGGAGCTTTTCCTTGTCGCTCAAAAGATCTTTAAACATTTTAGCATACTTGGGCATGTGAGCGAGAGCCTCAGCGAAGGAGATATTGAAATTCAGTTGTTTGAACATTTTAAGGAAATTCGAAACCTGAATATCATCCTTGCTCTTTTGCTTCTCTTTCCTCAACCTTGAAGGATAAGGTATATTGGAAGAAGAGGAAGGCTTTGGGAGTATAGGATCACTCACAACCACGGGTGGAGGAGGGGTAGAAAGAAGAGGTGGAGAAATTGGGGAAGGAGAAGGAGGAGGAATAGGAGCAGGCGACTCGTTCTCCTTAGTCACAACCACCGGTGGGGGTATAGGAAGCTCGGGTTCCTTTGTACCTTTACCACTTCGAGTGGTGATTGCTTTCATCTCCCCTCTTGGGTTTGCAACGGTGTTACTCGGAAGAGTACCCGAAGAAGAGGGTTGACTATTTTGGAAAAAACTAGCCATCATGTTCCTCAAGTCATTCGTCTGACTATCCAACGTGTTTCGCATATCGGCTCTCAAATCATTTCCTTGCTTTACCAAATCTGCCTTTAAATTGCGCACTTCCTCTTGGAGGTTTCCCACTATCACATCATTGGTTCTCATGTAGGTGGCGACCTCTTGGTGTAATGCAGTGGTGGCTTGGTTAGGAGGAGCATTGTATGCAGGTGGTTGGTAAGCAGGTTGTTGGTAAACTTGGTTGTTTCGTTGAGGCGGTTGTTGCTGCTTGTGAGGTGGGATGTATGGTTGTCGAGGTTGTTGTTATTGTTGAGGAGAGCGGTTAGGGTTTTGTTGTTGGTTTGGGTTGGAAGGAGGAAAGCCAGGTGGTGAAAGATAGTTGTTGCTGCGGTAGCTAAGCAAGTTACGGTCACCTTGAGGTTTTGCTTGATAAGCGGGTTGTTGGTAGGTGCCATATGCCGCATTCACATTCTCAGCAGGGTAATCTTGGGTGGCGGTACAAGTTGTGTAGGAGTGGGGACCACCGCATATCTCACAAGGTTGGCTGACAGCGTTGACTTGTGCGTTCTTAGCGTTGTTGCTGTTGTTGTTGCTGACGGTGTGGGTGACAAGCGATTCAAGAAGCGTAGTGATTTTGTCTAATCGCTTGTCGCTGTCATTAGTGCTAGCACTAGCAACATTGGTCCTAACACTCTTGGTTTGCACACGAGATTTATTCTCAATGATGTCCCAAGCAGCATTGGAAGTCTTAGCCAATAAATTACCCCCTGAGGCACTATTCAGTGAATCTTGGTCACTCATGCTTAAACCATTGTAAAAAGTATTAATTTGATGTACTTTGGTAAAACCATGTTGTGGGCATTTTCTTAAAAGATCTTTGAAACGATCCCAAGATTCACTGAATGACTCATCGTACTTTTGTTCAAAGTTTATAATCTCATTCCGCAAAGCGGTAGTACGAGAGGGTGGAAAAAAGTAGTTAATGAACTTTGTTTCCAAATCCGTCCACGAGAGAATACTCTGTGGCGGTTCCTTAGCAAGCCAATGCCGGGCTTGTCCCTCTAAAGAAAAGGGAAAAAGTTGTAACCTTATCACTTCTTGTGGAACTCCATTGAACTTGACCGTGTTGGTGAGTTGTAGAAATCTCTTGATATGGTCGTGTGGATCATCAATGAGTCGTCCCAAGAATGGCTGAGCGGAGACCATCTGGATAAAGCCTGACTTGAGCTCGAAATTGTTGGCGGCAATTGGTGGTATAACAATTGGATCCGTGTTGCCATCAACATGAGCTTGCAGCAGTTCAATCATTGGGCGATTATCCGGAAGGGGCTCATTATTGTTGTTATGCATATTGTTGAAAGGCGGGTTGTTGTTGTTATTATTGTTGTTCGGAGGTGGTATGTTATTGTTGTTTTGGACACCAGCCATGTCTAAGTTATCGAGAGGCTCGGGCTCTTGATAGGACGTGGATCGAGTGCGCATACACCTGCAAAAGAACGAACAAAGAAAAGCAAAGCAAAAATATTTTTGGTTTTTATTGTTTTTTAATTTTTAGGATTTTTGAAAATTTTATATTTTTTAGTTGTTTTTGAAAATTTTAGGAAAAAGTAACGTTCACGGGGAACGGATCCCAAAATCCAAATTCTCACAAAAAACTTTTGATCTTAACGAGAGGAGCCGGCAGCGGCGCCATTTGATACACTGATTTTATGTCGGTTCAGAATATTTCTCGGTATCCTCTCGAATTGATCTCAGTTAAAAGTGGAATGATTTGTTCTTGGTGACAAAAAGTGGATTTGGTTTTCTATTCTACTAAACAGGTAAGTAAATAAAATGGTAATGAAGTAAACTTAAAACAAGCAACAAATAATAATCTGAAAAATAACTCTTACTGAAGAAGACCCTATGCGGAATAAAACACCATTCGGAATGTTGGCCTTTATGCGGAATATATGTCTTATTCGGAAAACTTGCTTCATGCGGAAAACTAATGCTATTCGGAATATAAAACTCTATGCGGAAAGATGGCTATTCGGAAAATATTGTCTATGCGGAAAATACTCTCATTCGGAAAAACATGCCTATTCGGAAAGATTACTCTACTCGGAAAAATGATGCTATTCGGAAAGTACTGCTCTATGCGGAAAAAATTGTCTTACTCGGAAAACGTGCCCTATTCGGAAAATGACTGCTATTCGGAAAGAAAAACTCTATTCGGAAAGATGAACCCTATGCGGAATAATATGATCTATGCGGAATAATAAGCTTACTCGGAAAACTGGGCTCATGCGGAATATATGAAATATTCCGAGTAACAGAAATGAAAACACCCCTATTCGGAATATTGGAAAGATTCCGAATAAGGGAAACACAAACTCTCCTATTCGGAAAGTTTGGCTCGTTCGGAAAATCCTGGGTAACGAAGAACAGTAACAGCAACAAGTAAACAGGGGACACGGTTTTTACTCAAAATCAAACTAAATACTCAAAAAGGTTTCACCAAATTAAATACAAATCATTTAAACATCATAAGAAACAAATCCCACCAATAAAAACACTAAATCAACAACTTTTTAAGATCAAACTAAAATCAAATAAAAACTCAAGAACTTGTAATAGATGATGATGAAGAACAAAATAAATAGAAAGATGGAATAGATTGATTAATGAAAAAGTAACAAGGTTAATGATTAAAGATTACAAGATGAAAAGAAAGAGATGAAAATCACCAAACTCCCTAATGGAGTTGGTGATGGAACGAACAATGCCTGGGAAAGAAAGAAAAAATGAACTAACTCCCTAATTGTGTGAAGGGAAAGACTATTTATACTCCTAGTGGTTGGTTGGTGAGTGGGCTTTCTCCCTTTCTTCTTGTCTTCTCGTCTTTTCAGAAAAGTTGACGTTTTCAATTCTGATTCGGGATTTATTGTCGATTAAATCCAACTCGTCTTTTAATTTCTTCGTTAAATAGACTCGAGTTTCTTCGACTTATGAAAATCTTCCGTCTTTAGTCCTTTTCTTCGATAAATCTTCGAATAGGCCCAGTGACTTCAAATCTTTTGCATCTCTTGGACAATAGACTTCGTCTAACAGCAACGATCAGTCTTTTTCCTTGATAAAACCCGTGCAATCCCATGTTTTCTTTAATATTCATCCGGTTAGCTCTGAAATCACAATAAACACAAAAACCACGCATAATTCCAAACAAATGATATTAATTACGTGTTTTGGTCTTGTTTTAGCCAGAATTAAGTGGTAAAAGGATGGGTGTTTACACACCTATCAAAGACTTAAAATTAAATGACGGGAAATTAAAACTAACACTAGTTGAAACATAAACGGTGCAATAATTAAAGCGTTAAAAGTAAATGACGAGAACTTGAATGACGTAAAAGTAAAACTTAGCGAAAAAGTAAATCGAGAATTAAATAAAAACACAAAGCTAAATTAAAATGACTTAAAGAAAATAAAGCGAGAAACATTAACCCTTTAACTAAAGCAAAATATTAAAACAAGTCAAAAACACCCAATCGGAATACACCCGATCGGAATCCATAAGGATCCGATCGGAATGTACCCGATCGGAATGAGTAAAAGGGGGCGATCGGAATACATCACAAAAGACTAATCGGAATAAGCAAAACTAGATCAATCGGAATGTTGAAACAAGCTAGTAATCGGAATACCGTGTAAGACTTCCAATCGGAATAATGACAACTAATACAATCGGAATATGGAGAAAATTGCCAGATCGGAATAACAGGGAATGGTGTCAATCGGAATACTAGACGTGCAGATCGGAAAAACTATAAACCCTTTTCCGATCATAAGATCGGAAAGAGGGGTGGGCTGGTCGGAAAGTAGCGATCGGAAAAGGGTTTTAAAACCCTTTCCGATTTGTCTCTTGATCCGAAAATAAAGGCAAGGTTTTAAGCTATTTGATTAAGCTAGAACCAAAACTAACACGAATCAACAATGAAAAATGACTAAATAAGCTCGAACATCAACTTATCAAACTTAAAATCAACAAACTTTAAAATCAAAACATAAAAAGATGAACTTTTAAGCACGAAAACATAAATGAACAACACGGATCATATGTAAATCGCACCAAAAGTAAATTAGAATCAAGAAAGGAAGATGAGAGATTAAGACAAGAAAAGCAAAGATTAAAGAACAAATAATGAAAACTTACTTGAAAATTAAATGATTAAAAGTGCATAACAATTAATTAAAGTGCGAGAAATAAAATGACAAGAAATGAAAATGGTGGAAGAGTGGTTTGTCAAGCCACCAACAACATGAAAATGAACTAGCTAATGGCTATTTATAGTGGTGATTAGGGAGGGGCTTAGGAAGCTTCCTCCCTCTTTCCTCTTTTCCTTAATTGCGTCATTAGGTCCCTCCTTTCTTTAATCTTCTTAAATCTTAGACTTAAATGATTTTGTCTTCGGGATTTCTTTGAACTCGTCTTGTATTTCTTCATAAATAAGACTCGAGTTCTTCGGCTTTTTAGTAAACTTCCGTCCTTTAACTTTTTCTTCGATAAATCTTCAGAATTGGTCTTGGACTTCCGTTCTTTTTCCACTCTTGATTTTTCGACTTCATCTTTCGTCTTTTTCTTCGATAAAAGCCCGTGAATGTCGTGTTTTCTCCACTTTTCACCTTTTCGTCCTAAATCACAACAAAAACACAAACCACGCATAATTCCGACATAAATGGCATAAAATACACGTTTTGGCTCGGTTATTATTGTAATTAAGTGGTAAAAAGGATGGGTATTTTCACACCTATCAAATCCCCTACACTTAACCATTGCAATGTCCTCATGCAATGCATTAGTTACAAAGCACTTTTACATTTTTCATCAAAATCAATCCACGTTGGCCTTTATTAAAGAGATAGAAAATTATAAACATACAAAGTAAAGAAATCTAAAACATACCTTGGGTTTTGAAAATGTCGTGAATGATCATCATCCTCAAGTTTTCACTTTCTCCAAACCAAGCTTAAAAACGAGATCATTGTTATTATAAGTTAGCAAACTAACACGAACTCATGTCGGCCAATTATTCACTTAGACTCCCTTATTCCTAGGTGTATCTCTTATATTTTATTTTTGTCTTGAATGATCACTAGGATGCATTGTTTGACTTATTTCGATAGTTATTTAGGCCGAAAATAAAGTGCACGATTTAATCAATAGTTAGCTAAAGGACCAAATCTTTTAAAACTGCTTCTCGGGACCTCATAAAGTTCATATCTTGGCATAACTCGCTTCACGATTTGAGACCTTTCTCGGACCGATATTTGGCAGCGACTTCATACTTCAAATCTTGAGAGACGTTCATGAAATTATGGTCTTCTCTTCATAATTGGAATTTCTTCACTTGAAGTTTTGAGAGATTCTTCATATTTGGACCACGACTTCTTCATTTTTCTCCAATCTTTATTTTGGACTTTGATATACAACGATCCGCCTCCTTTTAGGACTTGGATCTATTTATCCTCATACCTTGTTAGGGTCTTTTCGGATAGACTTCTCCATGACTTTTGGGGAGTTCTTGCTTTTCGTCGTGTGTCTCGATCCTTCATATTGATTTTCGATAAATGATTCTTCACATCACTTTTGGATCTTTAGCAACAAAATATAGCCCTCATGCCTTGTTAGGGCCTTTTCGGACTCGCCAATCTTCGCATCCCGCTTCAATAAGTTATGCCTTGGCTATGAACTCTAATCCGTACCGAGCAACTTTTAAACGATCTGGGGCTAGAAGCTAAGTAACCTTTTAAATCGTACAACCTTATTTATTGCAGATAAATTTATTTACAAGCGAAGGGAGAATAGGCTCATAATTAACTCACATAAATTCACGAAAGAATACCAAACTTATAATTGACTCTATCATCTCTCGTTCTCCACAGTTTAAAATCTCAAGGAATGAGACTCGTGGATGCTTAGCCTATTAAATCAAAGTTTTGGGTTTTCGAGTCGCCTATAGGATCTTGCAAATTCTTAGACTTTTTCAAGTTTAGAAATCGCATTTTAAAGTTCCCTTGATAAACGACTCTCTAGGATCAATTATAGGAACTTGCGAAAAGTTCTTGTTCTTAACCCGTGAGAGTTAAGACTTTCGCGTTTTATAGCTCCCTATATAAAAGCCTAGCAAAACTTGACTTAAGCACGTTAAGGATACTAGCTAGAGTGAACTTAGATAAGTAAACTCGGGTTGAGTCAAAAGATTCACAACGTTTGAAAATTAAAACCACTTATTTAAACATTTATTCTAGCAAGGAAAGTAAATAACTATACAAAGGGATAAACTAATAGGCCAAAATAGATCAAAAATTTTGAAAAATGTCGAAAAATTGATTTTCCGGTTAAAATGAGGACAAATACAAGGAAAAGACCACTTAACTTCGATAGAAGTCCCCCCTACACTTAATATAAACATTGTCCTCAATGTTTAAGCATGTGGGAGTAAACTCCCCTACACTTAGGACATTGTGCATGTTGTTTAAATCTCGCTAAGGAAAAGACAACTAAAGAGATTCCTATTTTCATATTGAGAAATATAAAATAGTGAATCGAAAAGAGTTTAGGATAGAACCGGGAAGAAGGGAACACGGAATCACGGTTCGTCAAAAGTCATCAAGAGTGTGTCTTTGAAGCTCTAATCCCTGCACATGATAAGAAAGAGAACAAGAAACACCACGGGGCTCCCCCTACACTTATGGTAAAGATAGATAGATAATTGGGTTACCTCCCAAAAAGCGCTTGTTTATATTAACCGAGTCACGAGCCTGACTCGTCCCCGAATTAAATAGTCCATGGGGAAGCCTCGAATGCAATACCGGGATCAAAGACCTTGTCCTCGTTCCCGATGGACATTAACAAAGGAGAGGCGGGGGGGATAAGTCGTGAATGGGAGAAAAACCCTTTCAACATACGAGAAGTATGTGAATTCAAGATCCACGGGAGGTGGGGTGGGTAAAGTAAGCACATTGTCATCCCCCAAAGACAATGGAGGCTGAGCAAGCGGCAAAGCCGTATTGTTATCAATCATAGCATAATCAATGTCACCTCCCGGGTCAAAGCACTCATCCTCCGTGATGGTGACTAAAGGGGAGGATGAAATGTGCTCGGGAGGGGGACTTGGGTCAACACTTTCCTGCAGCAAATTATCAAAAATAATGTCCCCCTCCGTGTCATAATCATCAATACCTGGAGGGATGGAGTGGATATCGATTTCTTCCAGCAATGGGTCATTATCTTCAATGGGAGGAATAGATGGAGGTAAAGACTTGGAAAGAGGCGGAGAAGTCAACGCTTCGATTTGAGCAATAAGAAGGTGCACTTTCCTTAATCTATCACGAAGAAGCACGTCTTCCACCTCATCCACAAGATCATGTTCATCGATGAACTTCTCGTAAACCAGAGAAAATAAATCGTCATCGCCCGCATCTCCCGGTGGAGATTGAGAAATTTCAAAGGTGAAATTCTCATAGCCTGGAAAAAATCGTCATCACTAAGATCGACCTCTTCCGTAAGAGCAACGTCGTCCTCAAGCTCCATAGCAGGTAAGTCACAAACCTCATCATCCAATACTTTGTCGAGACCAACATCACTAAGCTCATTCAACGAATCTAGATCCTTAGATGCAGTAGGAACATCGACAGTAGGAGCAGCAACTTCAGAAGATTGGTTGAAAGTGTAGACATAATCGTCGTCATCATCATCATAATAGATGGGACGAGTCCAGTTAGGAGTGACGTAGTCGGCTAACTCTTCCTTGATAACCTCCACATCTTTAAGAAGCTCATGCATCAACTTTTGTTGTTCATCGCCTCGAGTATGTTCAATTTCACCAATTCTATCCCACGCTGTAATTAAACATTTTGGTGTAGAAAAGAAGGGAAAACGACTAAATTGGCTCAAAAAGGTGTCGGTGGTTTTCAAGGTTTCGTCCACATCAAGCAACGGTTGCCTTTCCTGATGCAAGTCAGCTCGGAGTTGAGCTAGACTTTCTAGAATGCCATTTAAAGAAGTGAGTTGTTGATCAAGACTAGTTTGCTCATTGGATTGATGATTGAGGGTGTGATGTGGGGGCTCACGGTTATAGACACTAGGATGATAGCACGGTACTTTCTCAAAGATTTGCGACGGATCACAAGAAGAAGCATCGTGAGGGCCCCCACAAATATAGCACCATGGGTATGGAGAGAAACTGGGTGCCTCTTGTTGATAGCTATTATCATTGTCATAATTGTACCCCGGTTCTTGCCCGTGTCAATACGGGTATTGAACCGGGCACAAAACATGCCAATGAGAATCGCTTCCACAATAGATGCACGGGGGAACAGGAGGTAGGTTCAAAAAGTACGAATTAGTCGAGTTGCACAAAGGACAAAATCCGGATTGTGTGTAGTCGATATCGTTTCCGCACCGCTCACATGTACACCATTGGCAAGAGTGGTTCCCAGATAATTGCTTCCCACACCGGACGCAATGGATATAAAAATCCATAAAGAAAGATAGATAAGCAAGAAGAATATTTTTGGTGCAAAACTTTGAAAAAGAAATGCTTTTTATGATTTTTCAAATGTTTTTGGATTTTTGAAAATTTTTGAATACGAAAAATAACGTTCACGAGTGAACGGATCCCAAAAGCCAACGCTTCTCTCACAAAAAACTTTCGATCCTCACGAAAAGAGCCGGCAGCGGCGCCATTTTAATATTTAAGATTTTACTAGTTGAAAGTTCGTTTCTCGGTATCTTCTCGAATTGATTTCCGGTTAATTGTAAGAGATTAGTTGTTCTTGGTGAAAACAATGTTTTTGTTTGATTTTGGTAAAATAAATGTGCAAGACTTAAAATTAAATGACGGGAAATTAAAACTAACACTAGTTGAAACATAAACGGTGCAATAATTAAAGCGTTAAAAGTAAATGACGAGAACTTGAATGACGTAAAAGTAAAACTTAGCGAAAAAGTAAATCGAGAATTAAATAAAAACACAAAGCTAAATTAAAATGACTTAAAGAAAATAAAGCGAGAAACATTAACCCTTTAACTAAAGCAAAATATTAAAACAAGTCAAAAGCACCCAATCGGAATACACCCGATCGGAATCCATAAGGATCCGATCGGAATGTACCCGATCGGAATGAGTAAAAGGGGGCGATCGGAATACATCACAAAAGACTAATCGGAATAAGCAAAACTAGAGCAATCGGAATGTTGAAACAAGCTAGTAATCGGAATACCGTGTAAGACTTCCAATCGGAATAATGACAACTAATACAATCGGAATATGGAGAAAATTGCCAGATCGGAATAACAGGGAATGGTGTCAATCGGAATACTAGACGTGCAGATCGGAAAAACTATAAACCCTTTTCCGATCATAAGATCGGAAAGAGGGGTGGGCTGGTCGGAAAGTAGCGATCGGAAAAGGGTTTTAAAACCCTTTCCGATTTGTCTCTTGATCCGAAAATAAAGGCAAGGTTTTAAGCTATTTGATTAAGCTAGAACCAAAACTAACACGAATCAACAATGAAAAATGACTAAATAAGCTCGAACATCAACTTATCAAACTTAAAATCAACAAACTTTAAAATCAAAACATAAAAAGATGAACTTTTAAGCACGAAAACATAAATGAACAACACGGATCATATGTAAATCGCACCAAAAGTAAATTAGAATCAAGAAAGGAAGATGAGAGATTAAGACAAGAAAAGCAAAGATTAAAGAACAAATAATGAAAACTTACTTGAAAATTAAATGATTAAAAGTGCATAACAATTAATTAAAGTGCGAGAAATAAAATGACAAGAAATGAAAATGGTGGAAGAGTGGTTTGTCAAGCCACCAACAACATGAAAATGAACTAGCTAATGGCTATTTATAGTGGTGATTAGGGAGGGGCTTAGGAAGCTTCCTCCCTCTTTCCTCTTTTCCTTAATTGCGTCATTAGGTCCCTCCTTTCTTTAATCTTCTTAAATCTTGGACTTAAATGATTTTGTCTTCGGGATTTCTTTGAACTCGTCTTGTATTTCTTCATAAATAAGACTCGAGTTCTTCGGCTTTTTAGTAAACTTCCGTCCTTTAACTTTTTCTTCGATAAATCTTCAGAATTGGTCTTGGACTTCCGTTCTTTTTCCACTCTTGATTTTTCGACTTCATCTTTCGTCTTTTTCTTCGATAAAAGCCCGTGAATGCCGTTTTTTCTCCACTTTTCACCTTTTCGTCCTAAATCACAACAAAAACACAAACCACGCATAATTCCGACATAAATGGCATAAAATACACATTTTGGCTCGGTTATTATTGTAATTAAGTGGTAAAAAGGATGGGTGTTTTCACACCTATCAACGGTTGGGGTGTTATGATTGAGATTTGAGATATAAGGTGGGATTTAGATCTGATTTTTTATATAGATAAGGTAAAGGTATGTGTGGTGGGTGTGTGGATAAATATCAGTTGTTAATACAGTATGTATTTTTCTCTTCAAAATAAAATACACCAGCAGATTTTTTGAAGAACATACTACAACTGACAATGCTCAAATGATTATTAGTAGTCACTTTGAACGGATCTGAATAAGAATTAATTCAACCCGCTCTGATACCAGTTGATGGTCCACGAATCTTGTGCAAACATCAATGAATAAGGATATATGAAGAACATTTTTACAATTAAACCAATTGACTAACTAATAACAAAGCTTGTACTTTTCATTGTTTGTATATCTTATTAATAATGAATCAAAAAGATTAACAAGACTTGCCCGGTTGTTTGCGGAATAACAACCGGACGATGAATGACAAACTAAAATCCCATGTTCATAGCTAGCTAAGCTTATGTAACAATGGGAGGATGAATCCCTATCCACTAAAGTATTACATATGTATTTTCTGTGGTGGGAATCATTGAACTATTCTATTACAAGGACCACATATATATAGTGGGGTGTGAAGCTTCCTTGAGAAGTTTTTACTAAAGTACAAGTAACCACCTTGTACTTTGTAGTCTTCCACTAATACTTTAGACAGACACTTGTTCAAGTCTTCTAACATCCTCAGGTCTTGTAATAAGTAATAGTCTTGAGGAGTTACAAAGCTATTATGTCATCACTTACTAACTCTATCATTCTTGATTCTTTTCACACTTACTGAGATCCGCCTCAGCTAATGACGAGTCTATCTCATAGACTCTAAATAATGACACACTGAACTTATAACATACGTAAGTTCAGTGACTAACACTACTTAGGCTGCTTTACATACAAATCATGTACAAGGGACAAATCATGCACTGAATTGGCCCAACATTCTATGAAGTGCATGGGCCAAAGCTGGCCAAATATAACCCAAACCCAACAAATAACCCGTCTACAGCCCATCCCACCACCCAAAGCCCACCAATCTTTTCCCTACCCGGAAACCTAAAGCCCAATCCCATGTTTATACCTGGTGTGTTTAATTAACCCTAGTCAAATTGGTCAACTTTTAAAAAACGTGGGAAACAAATTTTTTAAGGGTAAACATGATCTAAAACACCCTAATCATCCTCATCTTCACGTAAACACTAAAAACACCTCAGATTCAATTAACCCCAGCTCTAATTACTAACCTAATTAACATTAGGGTTTTTCATCCATACCTCACTCCCAACATACCCACATGGCTATCACAGTCCCAGCTCATCTTAATGGCATGTCACCGTATTCTCTCACTCACGTTTTCATACAAGACAAAGATGGTACAAAGTGATGAATGTCTAGGATGAAGTGCCTTGTTCTCCACAACAAATCCACACCCAAGATCTCTTCAGAACAGCTGTAACCTTTTGGAAAATCACATGTATGAAGCTTTGACCATATTTTTCATTTTTAGCAAGGGCAAAAATGGCAGATCATTGCTAGGGTTTACTTTAGTCTTTGTTATTCTAGAACTATCCTAGTATCATTATAAAAGGAGGTCCAACCCGTGGCACCCCTTTCTCGTTCCAACTTTTACTTTTGTAAACTTTTATTAATAATATAGTTATAGTTTGATAAAACCTTGCAAAGAAGAAGTTGTGTTCCATTTTTTTATGTTTTTGTAGTGTAATAATTTATCCAAGTGTAGTGTAAGTTTATGATTTTATCAAAAGTCTTTGTGTTCAGATCTTTTTGGTTCAAAGTCCTTTTTGAGACCCAAGTTTAAGCTACTGTGTATATGATTGTTTGACAACCAATCCTATCAAGGTGGTTTAGGCTTGTTCGTGTTTAGGTTGATACCATTTTTATGTTTGGTTCCAAGGGTATTCTTAGTTTACAAGTATCTTGGACATCTTAGAAGCTTTGACAAGCCTTTGATCATAACCCATAGCTTGACAAGCTAGGGGCAGTGAAAAGCTTATAGGGGCAACTTGGTTAGTCCCAAGATACTTGTCATAAATGGTTACTAATTCTTCTTCCCAAGTTGATTTCAAATGAGTTCTAAAAATCTTGTTTTCAATTTTTTGTTAACTGTTACTATAGCCACAGCTAAAGTTCAAGCTCTTAACACAAGCTTAAGCCTTAGTTTTGGTTACTTCTCTTTTTCTTGGCTTTGTGTGTACAGGTACTAAGACAAGAAGAGCATATCATATTCTTCCATCACTTTGTTCTTTGGGCTACTGTAGCTCACCAACAAGAACAATTTGCAATTGCTCACCCATTCTCTATTCATAAGCTCTTGCAAGCTCAAGAGAAGGCATTCAGCAAAACTACTTGGCTTGAATAAAGCCAAGTGTGGTACACAGCTCGAACCCTCTTGATTTTCTTCTTTTTGCCTATGTTGTGAATTCTGGGTGTCTTGTGAGTGTGATTGTCATTTGCCTAAATAGCTATCGATTTGTGTTTTCTTTGAGGTTTTTCACATGTTAGAGTAGTAGTAGAAGCTCTAGGCTTGGTTTATTAAGAGTTTGTTTGAAAAAAATTGATTTTAGTAGTTTAAAGTAGTGTTTGGGATAGCTTTAATTTATGTTTTAGATTAGGATTTAGGAATCTAAGTTGATTGCATCGTATTTGAGTGATTATAGCTAGTTAGTTTAAGCGTTTACTTTGCAGAAAAAGTCAAAAAAAAATACTAGTTAAGTAAGTTTTTGTGGTAGCAATAGCAGTAGGTGCAATTTGGTTGATGTAGTTGTTAGTATTGGTTAGTTTAGCTTGTTAATATCTTGTTTGATGATATATTTAGGTATCTAAATATTTTCCTTAGGTTGTAGCCTCTTTTGCGTTAAATCTATGTTTAATTCATAGGACGTTTTTGGCAAAATATTGGCAATAAACATCGGGATTGTTTTGATTCATAAGATTTGTTAGTCGTTATTTGTGGTAGGATCTAGTATTTACAAGTTTGTTTTGATGAAACTTGAAGTTTAGATTTCTCGCCTTTGAGTTAATTGCACCTAAGCTCTAAATCCAGTAGCGTTTACTTTTGTTTTTGGTCATAAAAGAACTCACTGTGACCCTAAAAACAGCAAGCAACCATTCCATTCTGCGCATTAGCTTCTAGGTCCTGATTTTGGAGATTTTTCTACTTAAATATTGTTAAGTTGCTGGCTTATAGGGTAAGTAGGGCTGTATGCCATTGTTATTTGCTTAGGAGTGATTTAAACCTAGTAAGTTAGTCATAAGTTCTCGATTATAGCAGCAAACACCAGCAAAACTAATTGTACCACCTTCTGTCCATATTAGTAGGTTGGGTGGGTCTTGTTTTGGTGTTTTGAACCTGGAAATTAGGTGACCTGTTAGAAAAAGGGTAGTATAGGACTGCATTCACTGATCTTAGGTTAGGGGAGCTGTTGGAAGTTCAAACTTGCCTTGTGAAACTCACTGTGCAGCCTATATAGTACCCACAGCCCATAATTTTGTTAACAGTGTATGATTTTGCAAATTTGGTGAGAAACTTGTGCTTGATTTTGTGAGTTTACTGTTTATCATTGACTCCCACAAGCACAACTTGCTTGTGGGGTGCCTATTGTGCCCAAAACTCAAGCAAAACAAGCCAAAACAGTCGTACAACTCCAAAAATCCATACAGCATACGTTATGTGTGTTGTCCATGAACGACACAATTTTTTTGTTTATTTAGTGTTGTCCGATATCGGCCAGCACTAAGAATATATCGGACAACACTGCAGCCATTTGTCTGGTGGGATCTCGGACAACACTGCAGCCGTTTGTTATTTAGTTAAAATATAATTTTTAAAAAAGTCATTTTGTTTTCCCATTATTTTAATAATTTTTAGCATTATTTTAATTAAAAATTTGTTTTTAATGGTTTAAAAATAGAAAAATAGTTTTAAAAATTCAGGAAAAATACTTTTTAGTTTTTAATTAATATAAGTAAGATATTAGTTTAATAAAATATAATTTTGGACTTTTTGTTGATTTTATTTAATTTTAGGGCTTTTATTAGCATTTAAAATTAAATAATAATCGATAATAAGTTTTAAAATTTACTTATTGAATTTTTATTCTTATTTATATTATTCTAAACTTAATTTTTATTTTTAATTAATTTTTAGATTAAATTTTTATTTTCGTCGCGTTTTACGTCTTTACGTTTACGTTTTTATTATTCGTCGTAGTTTAAAATTAGCGTAACTCGTCATATTATTTTCTTTCTTCTCACAGCCAAAAACGTAACTGATCCAAACATTGTTTTATAAATATTTCCACACAACACAAACCTCCTTCGAGAACGAACTCGAATTTATTCGATTTCGCGTTTTTCCTAAAAACGTAAAGTTTAATACTTACCGCATACGCGTTTTTCCTAAAACGTGTACGATTTTACTACAATCATCTCCCAATAGGGATGACGCATTACTTCCATCGGTGCTCACGGTGGCTTCAGACTTAGTTTGCGGGCCTTGGTTTGCCGACCGGACTTGGTATAGCATCCGGACCGAATAGATCGTCTTGGGTAGCCCCGAGGACATCTTCGGTTAAGTCAACCGGATTAGGTGCGTCCGATTTGCTGTGTAATCTCACAACGGTCCAAGCATCTTCTTGAGTAAATTCGACCCCTCGATGCTCGTCACGGTAAATACTATGAGCCCGTTTTATTACATCCACATCGTTTTCATCACTTTTCTCTAATCATTTGGTCCAGTTGAAAGCGACGTTGAACTTTTGGCAATTGACATCAACGTATGCCATTTTCTAGTCACCATATCCTTTATACGAGTTTGGAAAATTTTCACATTGAACTCGTTCAACACTCGATACCAAAATGTGTCTCCCTTTTGTATGTGATAATGAGTAGTTTATATAGTAGAGGTTAGGGGGTGGTAAAACGATATTTTTTTTTTGAATGTAACCATTTTAGAGGCCGAAATAAAATATATATTTTTTACAATCTAGTTGTTGGAAATAGGAAGAAAATATAACTTTTTTGAACTCGGGAAAAAAAAGAAAATAAGAGGTATCCATTGAGAGGGTAAAACAATTAAAAAAAATACCCCAACGCACAACAAAAACACCAACGATCTAGTAATGACGAATAACGCTGGACATCGCCGGCTAACGCTGTTGCCGACCTTGGTACACCGATCACTCTTAGACAGTTGGTATTATTTCTCAAAATTCAAACCCTTAAGACGTGATCAAAAACGCCAGTGGTAGATGAACAAAAGTCAAAGAGTATCACTCACCCAAATCATACACTTACTCAAAATCCAGTTTACAAAACAGTGGTTTCTTAAGCTTTAAAGAGTTGTTATCATTATGATTTTTTAGATGAAAATCTATTAAGAAAAAGGTTAATCTTTTATTCTTCTTGACATCTTCTTTTTCAAAGCTGGTGTGGTAGGGCGACGATGTGATGACTGCTTGAGGCGGCGATAGGGCGACAATCACTCGTAGGGCCGAGTGTGTGATGGCAGGGATCGAAGAAATGAATACAAAATCACGTATTTGAGATTTGATAGGTGAAAAGGTTGTAGACTTTTTCTGTTAATTGTTCTCGAGATTCAATAATAAAAAAATAAAGTAATTAAAAGTAAAGAGTTTTATCTTAATTTTTAAAGAAAACGTCTTATTTAAAAATTTAAAAAGTAACACTATATTCCTTTTATTCTTTTATTTCTTAAATAAAACTCAAAAATAGAACTCATGCTTTTTCTTTTACTTTTTTTTCATTAAAACAATCTTGAGAACACATTTAAAAATATGTTTCGGTTATATAAAAAAGAGAAGTGAAAACTTGTGTAGCTATGTTTTGAATGAGAGGATAAAATGACATTCTCATGTAAAAAACTCCAATGATCAAACTTAAAGATCTTTCAGTTTGTTAATACAACTGATGCTTAAAAACATTAATTGTAATAATTAATCTTTTTAGCTTGATCACGACAAAGTGTAAAAACATGTATCGTCAAAGATAACGTAAGACGAATTATTTAACAAACACCGTCATTAAGGTAATAATCATTTAAGTCTTACACAAACATATCTTATACATGTTTAGTGATCATTAAAAGTGATTAACCTTAAAACTCACATTTATACAAATGAGACAAAATATTTTAACAAACTTTCTTTTTAAGAAAATGTTTTATTAAAATGGAAAATGAAAATTTGAATTTAGCATATTAATAGTCTAAGAATATCCTTTTTGGGTATAATATTCACCATATGGTATTTCTCCACTAGAAGACAAAAAAGAGCGGACTCTAGAGCCCGCGGATCATTATAGGTACCAGCACATCATTATTCATAATGAGCCGCATGCCTATTTAATGAGTCGCGCTCAGATAGCTGTTGGAACTTGTCTCCTATAAATAATGGATCATTTCTCCATTTTCCAATGGACCTTTTTGGACAGATTTCTGCTTCTAATCTACTTTTGATATTTTAATCATTAGTAAATGATCACTTAATGTGTTAAGTATATTTACTTATGATTATCCCCTTGATCCCCTTCTTTATATGTCCAAAGAGAAGATCACTCACACACTTGTGATGTGATAAACGATGAAGTCTTGATGAAGATCATCCTTTCTTAGATCTAGTCATGTTCACCATATTGTTCATTTGAGTCTTGTGTAGATCCAAGGTATATGTGTATACTTGGATTAGTCTTGTGTAGATCTAAGGTATTTGTGTATACTTGGATTAGTCTTGTGTAGATCCAAAGTATAAGTGTATACTTGGATGTGTCGTGTATGTTAGTTCTCACTAAACTCTAAAGTGATGTAGGTGTTAGTTTCGCGTGAGATAGTTCTCACTAAACTACAAAGTGATGTATTTGTGAGTATGAGTGTTTGAGTTCTCACTTAACTATAAAGTGATGTGAGTATGAGAGTTGTGTGAAGATTGATTCTAGCTACGATTAGAACTCGACATCTAGCCTTGTGTCAGAAAAGAAGATGGCCAACGAAGATTAATTCTAGCTACGATTAGAACTCGACATTAGTCTTGTGTCAGAAAAAAGATGGGCGAAGAAGATTGGTTCTTGATATTATTAGAACTTTACATCTAGCCTTGTGTCGGAAAAGAATATGGCGACGAAGATTGGTTCTAACTAGGATTAGAACTCAACATTTAACTTAGTGTCGGAAAACATGTAAGCAACTTTGTAAGGTTTTCTTTGCTAAGAAGGGAGTTTGTAGATATAGTGGAAATCTCGAGTAAGGTTTACTCGAGGAGCGGAGTAGGAACGAAGAGACAGCTTTGTTGCCGAACCACTATAAATCTTTGGTGTTGTTCCTTAGGTTGATTCTTTCCTTACTCTTTACTTACTTGTCTTTACATTTAGCATTCATACTTCATAATCACTTGATATAGCAAATGTTTTAAAACATTGAAAATTGGCCTAACTATTATGAAACAAGTTTTCAAGTAATAGTCATTTCCAATGACAAACATAATTTTAATTAAGGAAATTATTCAACCCCCCCCCCCCCCCCTCTTCTAGTTTCTACAATTGGTATCAACGACAGGTTACTCGAGATCTTTGAAGTATATTGTGCTTTAAAGCTTAGATCGATCTATGGTCTCTACTACGTAGAAGGGTTAGTTGCACTAAAGTCTCCTTTTTGGTCAAAACATTTTTTCTTTAAAAAATGACCTTAAAATTAAAGCTATATCAACTTATCTTGATTATGATCTTATTAGTAGCTTTTATACATTTTAGATTTTCTCTTGAAATGTATCTACTAGTTTGTATCTTCTTTTGTGTAGGTATTCATAAAGGCTAATCATTAACTTGAATATGGATTAATTATCGTGAGTCACTTACACTTGTTGAAGACTCATCTCCTTTTGATCTTCAACATCATGGGATGATGATATCAAGAATGGTGATAGTGCTACTAGTACTTAGAAGACTATGTATGCTTACTTTGGTCAAGTCCGGTAGTTATGTTAGTCCATTGAAGACTGGGGATGCACTTTGCGGCTAAGGTACATTTTCGTCCTTCCACGCGCCCTTTGATCATTCTTTTGATCATTACTTGACTATGTGTTTGATCTCGTCATCCTTGCCTTGACATTTGCGTGTGCTATGTGATTCTATTCTTTCACCCTCTCAAACCTTCATGGTTTCGGATACTTGACTCACATAGGTGATGTAATGTGAGTTAGTCGTACCTTAAAGTATCAAGTATGATTTATATGGTTACAACTTCACGGTAAGTATGCCCTATATCATGTGTAGTGTGTGCAATTGAGCTCGTCTCTAAGTTGATTGATTAATCCTTTGAGACACCAACTACATCATATGTTGTAGTTAGTACATTACACATTTGGAATTGAAATATTCCAAGGATATTGTCATTGTAATCCTTAACAATGATTTAAATCCGATCACGAGGGAGAGAAAGTGAATCTATATCCTTGCTCATATTTTGTAAGAGCTTACGACATTTATTATAAGTGTTCTTAATCAATATAATAAAAAGAGCTTAGTATTGTTCATTACCAAAGTCGTTTCGTCTTACGCCGGAAAGGCATGTCATGAACCACTATATATGACACAAGCTCTTCGTTTCTACAAGTTGAAGATTGTCATTAATCTATTGAGAATTGATACATGGATTTGATTCACTTCTCTTTGTCTCTCTTTTTCCTCTCTTCGTTCACGAGTAGTCGTTTCTTCGTTTCGGTCATTTTCGATATTGATTCCACTCGTAATCCTTCATTAAGGCATTATAACTTAGTGTTAAGGTGGTCCATGAATTTCAAAAGGCTTAAAAGATGTTTTAAGTATTTTAGAAAAACTTGGTTTGGAAAATTTCTTTCATTTTCAGGAACTTAACACGGGCTCTGCCCGTAGTTCCTTAATTGCGCGGTGCTAACTACGGTTTTATATCAATATTGAGTCTCTGGCCCACCAGGCATAAAATAATACAGATTTTATTATTTTACACTTTTTTTAAAACCCCTTCCTCCTTCGCTGCTAGTGCGACGGGAAAACCGCCAAACCTCCATTAACACTTTTTCAAAAGCTCCAAAATCAATCAAATTAAATGGTTTCAAGACAAGGGTTTCATGTATCCTTCATCTATCATCAATTAATTGTAAGTATTTCTATTCATTTTTATCTAATTTGGTCTAGGGTTCTTAATTTCGTAATTAGGGATTTTTAAAATTAAATTAAATTAGAACCAAATTAGGAATGTGGGTATCCATAATTCTAGTGCTATGATTCCTTTAGGTTAATATTCCTTAAGATTTCATAAAACCCACTTATATAAAAAATCTGAAATTTAACCAAAGAAATTTGGTTTAATTTTAAAATTGATATGAACTCTTGAACAAATTGGTAATTGAATTGTTAATGCTTACCTAAAAACGAATTTTGAAAACCAATGTTTAAATTCATGGTTGATGTGCAAAATTCATATGCATTCGTCAATGATGAATAAGTTACATTATGAACATGGGAATGATGAGGACTCATCCTTTGGTTAGTCAAGTAATTGATTACACACATTCCTATGCTTTTGATATTTACTTATTCATATGTAGCATGGAGTGATTTGTGGAAATGTTTTGTTTAATATAGGTACCAAAATGCATTCGGAATATCAAAATGACCACCAAAAGACTAAACATTATATGCCTAACCTTTCCCAAAATTGTGAATCACCTCACCTCATAAATACTCTTCGTTCCCTTGGGACTCGTTGTTTTCATGAGGGCCGGGTTGTCTATACGGACACTGAACGGATGGATTACACTCGAATGATGTTTGGGAATAATGGCTTTGATTGCATACTCAATATCAATGAGGTGGTCTATCCTCAATTCCTTCTAGAGTTCTTTAGCACATATTCCATCTTCACTAATGAAAATCGTATGTTTGTGTGCTTCTCCATTCGGGGTCAACCTATTCGTTATTCCCTTTCCGAGTTTGGCCAAATCCTATGAGTGCCATATGTTGGGCAATGTCGGTTTACCGATGCATGGAGGTTCACTCTTTGCTTACGTGCACCGATGATGCTCCATATGATACTCCGGTGGAAGATCTTGACTTCATACTTTCCACCATCTCCGAACCTCGTAATCAACCCGTTGTACGTAGTATCCATACGGAGGTACGTGAATTGTCTCCTTATGAAATACTCGTAAGCGACCTTAATCCTCGTATGGTCTCGTGGGCCAACATAATTAGGGAGAATGCATTTTGTCACGGTGGAAACCGGGATCATGTTCCCGCATGTATGGAATATATGATGTTTTGTATCTCTCATTCCATCCCGTACAATCTTGCATACTTTATCGCTCGACGGATTCATTATGTCCTCAATAAGCCAAGAAATATACTTCCATATGTCATGCTCCTCACTTGCCTTTTTTAAAAGGGTTGATAGTGACTGAACAATCCACGAAAGACAAGGAGTGATTGTGGTAGGCGTAGAAGCATTCATCGGGAATCATCCAACGATGTTAGGCAAGATTCCTCTTCATCTAATGATGATGATGATGAAGGTGGAACTAGTGTCACCGTAGGCTCCACGAGTGGCTCCTCCCCATCCTTGTGCATTTACATGGATGATTTACCTCAAATGACTCATCCTCCTTCCTCCTCCTCTAGTGAGCTTCCTTATGGGTTTAACCTTGAGCATGCTTACCATTCTAACCTTAAAACTTGAGAGGAATTGCATGAGCATCATGTTGAAACAAGGGGAGCATTCAAAGCCATGTGAAAGATGCTTAGGAAGCTTGCCAAAGAGAAGATCACTCACACACTTGTGATGTGATAAAAGATGAAGCCTTGATGAATAACATCCTTTCTTAGATCTAGTCATGTTTATCATATTGTTCATTTGAGTCTTGTGTAGATCCAAGGTATACTTGGATTAATCTTGTGTAGTTCCAAGGTATATGTGTATACTTAGATTAGTCTTGTGTAGATCCAAATTATTTGTGTATACTTGGATTAGTCTAATGTAGATCCAAGGTATAAGTGTATACTTGGATGTGTCCTGTGTGGAATCCTAAGATTCACAGATCTTTAGGCAGTTAGGAATGATCATTGTTCATATGATTAGACGATCACAGCGGAATATAACAATAACCATTAAACAAGGTGTTTAAGACAAACCTTTGATCTTTTTATTGAACATAAATAAAAAAACAGAACCTAGCCGTCTTTACAAGACTTTAGACGCCTAGCACACACCCACCGACACTTAAGTTTACATTGTATATTGAAGTGATGATAAAAACCTAAGACCCTTGGTTCCTTTTATAGTGCAAGGAACAGGGTTTACAAGAGATAAAATCAAATAAACAATAAAACATTCTAAATAGATAAACCCTATTCTAAATTCTTATCAAAATAAGAATTCATATGTTGCTAAATAAGTCCTTCTATTGTTTTCTTATTTGAGTTCTTGTCACATCAACTTTTAGACCGAACAATCTTCCCCTAGTTGATCTCGGCAAAGCTCCTTGTGTATCTCTTGTATATGGTACATGATCTTTAAATTGCTTCCCCTCAATTTAAGCATCCATATCTTCCCCTTTTTGTCAAATCAAATAGGGAATGGACAAATGTATGCAATCGAAGATTCTCCAAAAGTAGACTCTGTGTAATGACCATGAAGAAGAATAATTACAATAATATTGATGTAGAAGTAGAATAACCTAAACATGTGTTCCATTTCTTGTACTATCCACATGACGTTGGACTTATATGCAAGGTATAAGTAGACCTCGATTCCTTTGTCAAAATACTCATCTTATTATGAGACACAGAGCACAAATAACGTAACTCCTTCAAGTGATAGCAACTTTCCTATTGCGAGATTTGACAAGTCTTCGTCACAAACCATTGAAGCACAAACAAGTTATCATTAAAGGCAGTGGTCACTAGTCACGACCTTTAAGATAAAATACAACATGAATTCACGAAAATCTACTTCAAACATTAATTTTACCATAAAGATTCTTCCCCTTAATCATATACTTAGTTATGAAATATATCCGAGCCATTAATATCAGAATGATATCTTGTATAAAATCAGAGATCCCATGTACCTGTGTGTGTAACCATCTCGTTTTGTGTGCCAAAACTCAACCAAAACTTCAAACAGCAGCAAATCCTTCCTTACCCGATATCCTTCTTTGTCCGATATCCATTCAATATGTATTGTCCGATATCAGACAACACGTTCAGAGGGTAGAATGGACATATATCGGATAAATATATTCTGTCAGAGGCTAGATTATATGTGTCAGCGGCTAGAGCTAGCCGCTGACACCATCAGTGGCAACGACCTCTTGACATTGGCTACATAGAACATGTCAGCGGGTAGAAATATAATAACATTGGCTACGTAAAATACCTCACTGTTAATATGTTTTCCACATTATTGAAGCAAACCATGATCTTTTATGCATAAAGTAATGCCTAAAAATTAGCAGGAATAATAGATCTGCACGTTTTTACTATTCTAAACCCACAAAACACGTTCTTCAACTGCTTTCATAAATAACGTGGTTTCACCAAATATTTTCCTTCCAGAACATGATTTGTAACTGCTTTTTCGTGATGCTATACTTCTCATAAATCTCGGCCAAATATATTTTACACAAACAGAAACATTAATCATGTCCAAAAATAAAAAGATACGTCAGTGTACCTTCAAAGCCTGAAACAGTCATGATATTCAAACCACACAATGTCTCCTCGTGTTACATTGTTTGATGCTCAAAACAATCGTGAATAACAACTATGAACATTGGAATACCATGTCTGGTCCCCTTCTTTTTATCATAGTATTAGGGTTTTATCAAACAAACCCTAATTTACAAACCAAAATACTTGTTGATGCATCTCCATGTACTAAGACTTTTTTATTAAGAACCATAACACGCTGCTAGGGTTCATCATCAATCCATGATGAATCGAATCCCCAAAGCTAACAGCGTATAATCTTTAAGCAGCAACAATAAACAAACAGATCAGGGTTTTTATACCAAACCCTAAAAACACGAGAACCAACTCAACAACCAACTTCGACTGTTTTTATCTCTTTCTTGAAAGCTCATCTGCAAGATCGTTTTGGTGAGATCCTAGATGTATGTGTGTCGAACATACACGAAAAAAATCGTGAGAAAAGTTATGACCTTTTTAATATTGTTGTTCACACAAAACTGCCCAGAAAATCCTATACGGATTTCTTCTTTATTTTTACGATACGAACAACTCATTGATCCTATCATCGAGGGCCACTAGGCTCTGATACCAACTGTGGAATCCTAAGATTCACAGATCTTTAGGCTGCTAGGAATGATCATTGTTCATATGATTAGACAATCACAACAGAATAGAACAATAACCATTAAACAAGGTGTTTAAGACAAACGTTTGATCTTTTTATTGAACATGAATAAAAAACAGAACCTAGGCGTCTTTACAAGACTTTAGACGCCTAACACATACCCACTGACACTTAGGTTTACATTGTATATTGAAGTGATGATGAAAACCTAATACCCTTGAAAACTTTTATAGTGCAAGGAACAGGGTTTACAAGAGATAAAATCAAATAAACAATAAAATCTTCTAAATAGATAAATCATATTCTGAATTCTTATCAAAATAAGAATTCATATGTGGCGAAATAAGTCCTTCTATTGTTTTCTTCTTTGAGTTCTTGCCACATCAAATTTTAGACCCAACATCTTATGTGTTAGTTCTCACTAAACTCTAAAGTGATGTAGTTGTTAGTGTCTTGTGTGATAGTTCTCACTAAACTACAAAGTGATGTATTTATGAGTATGATTGCTTGAGTTCTCACTTAGCTAGAAAGTGATGCGAGTATGAGAGTTGTGTGAAGATTGGTTCTAACTACGATTAGAACTCGACATCTAGCCGTTTGTCGGAAAAGAAGACGGGCGATGAAGATTGGTTCTAGCTACGATTAGAATTCGACATCTAGCCTTGTGTCGGAAAAGAAGATGGGCGACGAAGATTGGTTCTAGTTATGATTAGAACTCGACATCTAACTTTGTGTCGAAAAAAAGATGGGCGACGAGGATTGGTTCTAGCCAGGATTAGAACTCGAGATTTAGCTTAGTGTCGGAAAACAATGTAAGCAACGTTGTAAGGTTTTCTCTGCCAAGAATAGAGCTTGTGGATATAGTGGAAATCTCGAGTAAAGTGTACTCGAGGAGTGGAGTAGGAACGAAGAGAGAGCTGTTGTCGAACCACTATAAATCTTTGGTGTTGTTCCTTAGGTTGCTTCTTTCCTTACTCTTTACTTACTCGTCTTTACATTTAGCATTCATACTTCATAATCACTTGATATAGCAAATGTTTTGAAACATTGGAAATTAGCCTAACTCTTCTAGTTTTTACACAGTTGTTTCTTTTATGTGTTCGTGTTTGAAGGGGATAAAAGTATCAAATAGTTTGATTATTTGGGTTTTGGTTTATGTTCTTGGTGAAAAGCTTGAATATAGTGTTCTTTGATTTTTATGATTAAAAAAATAAAAATTAGACGAAAAGATATTACGAAAGAAAAAATATATTTTAGTCATTTCAGTGTATACAAAGACTAAAACAAAACCGAAAGTTTTTTACACTAACTATTTTTGAACGTTTGATATCATAAAGATCAAATGTATAATTTGGCCAAATTACAAAGATAATATTTGCAATTCTCTCTAAATATAAAAAATTATATTCTTAAGTTTTCTTTAAAAGATAAAATCAAAGTAAAAAATAGAGTATTTCGTTTACAAAACCCTAATCTCACTTTTAAAGCTCCTAGTGTGGTAAGTCATTGGGCAAAACGTCACACCCACGACGCGAGACCATCCCCCCCCCCCCCCCCCCCCCCCCCCCCCCCCCCCCCCCCGTGCTAGCCCAAAATGGCGGGAAAAACACGAGATTACGACGCGAGAACTGCACAGTGACTCGTGTTGTGGGGTCACGCCGTGTTTTTTTTTTTATAACTAATGTGTAACGGCTAATGGGAGTCTTTTTAAAAAAATTGACCGTTGGGGATAAAATATAGCCGTTTTCTCAAAAAGAAAAACCTTTGATTTTTATATTTTTACCTATATAATCCCATCTATAAACACCAAATAAACATATATCTTCTATATTTCATTATCTCCAAACAAAAAAAAAAATCGTAACCAATGGGTCAATAATTGTTTCTGTAACGTGCATAATCAAATACCAGATACCCAATTACCGAATTCGTCATCATCATCAAACCCGAATATTCCATTCTTCGCCAACTTCACAACTAGCAATCCTATTCCGTCATTCACCAATTTATGTCATTGAATATTCTTGGTTTTAGCCATTCACCAATTTATGTCATTGAATATTCTTGGTTTTAGACAATACCGATGGGCTCCCGAAGACGCGGAAAAAATCGAAAAAAATAAAAGAAGAGACCCATCAAAAGTATTTGAATTTCTAAATTATCGTATTTTAATACATGTATTGTTTAAATTTTTATTTTTTTAATGTTTTTTATTTGTAATGTTTTTATTTATAATGAAAATTTTAATTTACATAAAATACTTTGTGTAATTTAAAAAAAAACACAACTGGTAATAATTTGACTCTAGTACATGTCGTATTTGAGAACTATCCCCTGTTTATAAACTGCATTATCGAAGTATCGCAATGCATATAATTAAGCGTTTGTGTTTCAGAACAAAACTAAGATCAACGTTATAACTAAAAAAAATTCAATTGTCCTGAAATGGTGTATGTTTACTACAGATTCACATGTAACGATATGTGTCGGTGTAAGTATCGTGACGTGCCTATCTTCGTATCATAGTTATTACTATTGTATTGTCACCCAAATCTACAAGATTGACCGCTATGCCAACTTAAGCTACAACTTAATTTGGCATATATGTAATTATGGCTTTGCTTGAAGTAGAATGGAAGAGTAGGGAGCAACATTATAAGTATCACCTATGCCATCGACACCCTCGGGTACAATATCATTTGGCGACTCAAGATTGGTGTCGACCTGTATTAACAAGAAAGAGAAGAACAAATTCCAAATGAGATTCAAACATCTAATGTAGAAAGTAGTACAAGTTAGTATATGTTTATTCACTAATGTAGTATATGATACATATATATATATATATATATATATATATATATATATATATATATATATATATATATATATATATATATATATATATATATATATATATATATATATATATATATATATATATATATATATATATATATATATATATATATATATATATATATATATATATCTATATCTGCAGACTGCAGATACATCACGCATAATGGTGGATGGGTAGAAAGAGTTGTCATACTTGTCCTTCCAAGAGATAATTATTCAACAATTACATTACGATGGCGCCTTTCAGGTAAAAAGTCCTAACTGCCATTGTTTATTTTTACTTTCTGTGCTAAAGTTGTTTTCTTCTTAAAGCTACTAGGAATATTCAAAAACATAACTTTGGTATCGAACGGAATAGTGTTTGTAATTGACATTTGTTATTTATGATATTTTTCAAACCAAGTTTGGCTTCCGAATACGTAAACATTCACTCAAGAATTTGTCCATGGACCAAACACATAGATTAAGAAAAATGCAGACATTACAAGTTTGATTGCGGCAAAAGTTACAAAAAAGACGGTTTATATATTGACCAATAAATAATGCTTTCATTTAGTTTCGTAAATAAAAATTTGAGCAGGATAACAAAGTAACTTAACAATTGAATCCACTATTTTAAAAAGTGGGGCATTTATTTTGGAACATCTTAATTTGGTAATTATATATATATATATTGTAATATGATGAGCTTTCATATGTCCACGCGTATGTTTTAAGTAGAGTTTAAAACTAAATAAGAAGACTAACCACTCGAAACCAGCGTCGTTGCTGAGGTGGAGAAGGTATTGAAACATTAATAAAGTAGTCATGTGCATTGAATGCCAAGTAGATGTCCCCTTCATCCCCATCATGGAGGCTGTTCAAAAAAGTTATCAATAACAACGACTTTCTTATATAAGGTATAGCTCAGTCCGCTAAAAGTATAAAGAAAACTCTTATATGCAAATGCAAGTATGCAATTGTCACTGGTCTACCAAAAGTAGGTGAATTATACACAACCGAAATTGACTTAGATACACCAAAACAAAAACCCTGCAAAATTCACGATTTTGCACTTAGTTATTTCTCTTTTCTTGCGCCGTCAAGGCAAATTATACAATTGAATGATTTTTGTTGCGTGTCAGTTAACTTTAGTTGTATACAAACCACATTCCCTACCAAAATATCAGACCCCTTGGGTCTACTGCTTTCACGGCTACACACTTTCAGTTAAAATAACTTACGTGAATGCGATGAATTTGCTCTCATAGTTATCCCAGTTATCTTCATGCCATGTTATCTCCTTCTGCAGTGGAACAAGTCCTTAATTAGTTTCATGCGACTAAAAACAGAATATTTTCTAGTTTCTACGAGCATGTTATATAAGTGATACAAACCATATTAGTATTCCAGTATCTTATTATTATTTATTATTAAAATTTCCTTATTATTAGTTAGTTGCCTCTAATATATTTTCTTGGTCACCGAGTTAAGTCTTTTTATATACAGGGCATTAGTGTTTGTAACTGGATTAGGGTAAATATTATGAATGAATTAGTGGTTTAACATCATTATTGGGAGCTTATTCGACCTCTCGAACATTGATTACTCTATCTATTTGTTATTAACTTAAGTTAGTTTCCTTTCATATCTTGGTGAGAAAGCTAGAGAGTATTAGAGTAAGTCTAGCTGTCTAGGATCAATTTGGGGGGTAGGTTTATCACATTAACATAAACCATTGGGGGGTTGGTTTATCTCATCAAAATAGACCATCTATCTTTATTTTGTTTGTTTATATCTCTATTATCGTCCAGTTCATATCAATAAGCTAATTAAAATAGAATCTCATAATGAATTAATAAGAGAATAAACTTAAGTTGTATAGAATGGGTTTTGAATAGTTTTTCAGGTCCTATATGTGTGATATCTGATGAGAAATTATGACCGGATGAGGTTCCAAATACAGAAACAGCCCACAAAATGCAGAACGGAAGAAAATGGATAAACAATGGAAATTCAAATGCAGAGTATGTTTTACCTTGCCGATGAAAACTTCTTGTCTAAATACTCTATGCTTTAGGCGGAATTTGATCACCTCAGCAAAAAATCTGAAGCAGTCATTCTTTCTTGCATCCAACTGATGAGTCAAAATAAAAGGTTTGAGAGGTAAAGATTATGGTATATATAATGAAACATTTTAAATGAGGAATAAGAAAATAGGAACACCTACTTGTCCCCATTGAAAATGGTTTATAGCGGTATCGTGTCCATAGCTATTGTTATTTCCATTGCGAGTATGGCCATATTCATCTCCCATAAGCATCATCGGTACACCCTATCAGTAGCAATCATATGAAATTAGAATATCAACAAAGGGCCACACGGTATTTCTTTTTTAAGAAATATACAATTTCCATGGACTGTCTGTCAAACGAACTACTTTCAGTTTTACCTGAGATACCATTAATGCCAAATGAAAATTCTTCATTTGCCGGAAACGTAGGGCTTTGATGTTGACATCAGATGTTTCCCCTATTAGACAAAATATAGATACATATGTTTAAAACTACAGATGGCGAAATGAATGGATTGGGTAACAGGTCAAAATGAGTAATGGTCATAACAACATGCAAATTTGGCATAAAGTGGGTCAGATGTCGATCCATTTGACCCGTTTCCCATTTATGCGAAATTCTTGTTTATATGTATGACCTGTTAGTGATAAAAACATAATACCAACGGCCTAATTCATGAGTTAATGGATCAAAATCTTCACCTCTGATTAAACCCTTGGGCCGCTGAATATTTTCAGATTGAACATATATTTTCCATGTATAATAATCGAAGGGTGACGTTTAGAGAAAACTCATATGAGAATTACCTTCATGCCCACAATTCCAGCTAAGGTTATCATTGCTTCCATCGTTGCCACCCTCTCCATTAGCATCATTGTGCTAGAAAAGGATATAAGATGATAAGTAAATATTAAGGAAACTACGGAGGTGTGAAACTCAATAGTACCTTGTAATTATATGACACAAGGTCATAAAGAGTAAAACCATCATGTGCTATAACGAAATTGACTCCATGGTATGGCTTGCGCTTGTTTACCTATCAAATAAGTGACAAGGGGAATCCTTAGAATGATGAAAGTCCTTGCTATTTGCCAATGTCCAATATAACCCTTAATCATGTCAAAGTAGAGGGATTTTGTGAGCCATAATTCTTATCATTGTTTTGAGTTTACAGTTGGCAAATAGGTAATTAGAATTCTGTCTGAAAGAAAATGTTGCACTTGTTTTGCAATATCGCAAATTGCATTTATATTAGAATGGATGAAGAATGGTATAAGTACTTACATTGTATAAATCAGCAGAACCAGCAACTCGAGTTGCAAAACCGCCCTTCATTCCAGTGTCACCCTATAGCTCGTTTACATATAAAAAGTAAAGACCAAAACACCCGCAGCCTTAGGCAGACCCAGAACGGGTATAATTGACATGATTTTATCGATGTAAGAGCCATTTACCTTTATAAATCTTCGCAAGTCATCACGATATATCCCATTCCATTCGGCCCATCTGCCAAGCAGAAGCAAGAACTCAACAAACGCAGTGGTCGAATTTTAAACCACTGTATTTTGGCATCTCACAGCATACTAATCACGGTTATTTGTAAAATCATGGAAATAAAACTAATGTTTAATAATCAGCAAGTTTTGAATGAACATTGTACATAATAATAAAAATAAATATCATCCCTAGATTTATTTTTTATCAAAGTTTGTTCATTCTTGGAAGCTGCAGTGTTCTTAAATTGCATGTTCACAGCAAATGTAGCTTGTTTGCAGGTAAAACCAAGTTCCATAATTAAATTTAACAAGGTGCGTTGCTCTAATACAATCTGGAACTTTATAACAGCCAAATAATGTAAGGACATATTGGGAAGGATATATGTAAATTAAGCAAGAACCAAGTGGAACAAAGATAGTTTATGAAATAACAAACAGATAGAAAATTACCTGTCCCAGTTCGGGAACTTTCCAACAAGATATAGACCTCCACAGTCCCATGGTTCAGCAATAATTTTACTCCTAGATAGTATACTATCTTTTGCTATGGCCTGCTCCATTTTTGTAACATGTATGTAAGTAAAAGAACGTGCTCCTTCTATAAAATTAACATTGGATGATTTTGATAGGCATAACACATTATCATTTTTGTTCTCTTCTAGATACTACTTTTCAAGCAAGACAACATAGATTTTGAGGATATGTTCGCTAAGAATTTGCAAGCAAAGAATTAATGAAATTAAATAATGCAACGACTTTTCCGAGCAAACCTAAAGTAAACCAGTTTGTTCATTCCCCTAGCAAAATCTTACCCGATTTGACCTGCTACTAAGATGCCCATTTTGCCACATTTATGTAAGAAAAAACATTACAAAGCATTAGTCGCCCCAGTTGACCTACCCTGACCTGAACCTAGTCAAAGCTTTTGTATAAACCTAGTCAATGTTTCACATGTTGCAAAGCATGTTCTTTCACATGATAAAATGATTAAGCGGCATTCAAGTGATTGCTGGCAATAATTTATGCAGACACTAAGAAAATTCCCAAAAAAAAAAAAAACAATAGCAATTGCGAAAGAATCATGAAAAATCAATGAAATCAGAAATCTTCATTTCCAGCCAACAAGGGAATGCCAAACTTACCTTAATAAGTGGAGGAGCATCAAGTGGAGAGCCATCTGTTCCTCGACAAAGAACACTTGCTAGGTCAAAGCGAAATCCATCCACATGATACTCGGTGACCCTTAAATTTTTAAGAAAATAACTTATATAATGTTGATTTATGATGAACAATAACCAGCAAAATAATTTGAAATAATAGAAACTGTACCAGTGCCTGAGGCTATCAAGTATGAGTTCCATGACAACAGGGTGGTTACAGTTCAACGTATTACCTGTAGTCGTCGAAACATATTTTCGGTTTATTTCCATATAATCATAAACCAAGCTGAGACATAGTATAGAAAACGAGCAGAATGTAAAGCAATAATGATGCGGACGACGAGATTACCACAGCCTGAGAAGTTTAGTAATTGGCCATTACCATCCACCATGTAATACGTCTGTAAACAAACAGATACACAAGATCAATAGTAAATAACTTGGATGATTTGTGTTTCATGGTGAATTCTGGCAAAAAACATGGAAACTTATTCAGTGCCCCAGCGCAAATAATATTGAATTTTTATTTAAAATTGCAATACTCTGTAGGTAATGACAATAAATCACATAATTACAAAGTTGTGCATTAGTTACTGTTAGATTCTTTGAGGTTACTACCTTGTTGTCTATGCCTCGGAATGATGTGGTATAAGGGTTCTTATCATCAGCCTCATTAGTATGGTTATAAACAACATCCAAGATGACCTGTATGGTTAAAGAATTTCAACATATCTCACTAAAAGCACTTAAACTTCTACTGATCAGAATAACGACACAATCAAGGTTCACCAAAATAATCTTAATACCTCAATTCCTGCAAGATGCAAAGCTTTAACCATCTCTTTGAACTCCTGGGAAGCACAAATTGGTCCTCCACCAGCACTTGCATACCGAGTCATTGGAGCAAAGAAATTAATTGTCGAATAACCCCATGTGTTGATCTTCAAAATCAGAATATCGGTGTAAGATCAATTAGTAAGATGAAACTATAAAAAAGGAGAGACGCAATTGAAATGTCGATATAAATTTGCATAAATATTCACAAAGAAAGTTATAAACATGTCAATACTGATAGAAAATATATATTACCATGTGATCTCTAGGATTCGGGCGCCTCTGGAATTCAAACTCATCAAACTCAAAGACCGGAAGCAATTCCACTGCATTAATGCCAAGCTCTAAAAGATGTGGTATCTTCACAGCAAGAAAAAAAATGTGGTATCAATAATGTGCTTTTGTTCGTGAGTTATAAGCCAAATATATGTAGTTCATTGCAAATTTTGTTAAAGGTCAGTACTACTGGTTGTTAAAGATCATATCATTACCTTGTCTATTATACCAAGGTAGCTGCCACGTATGTCTTCTTCTAATCCACTAGATTTATCAGCTGTGAAAGCCCGGACATTCATTTCATATACGACTAGGTCCTTCTGCAACATCAGAAACAATTCTAATCAGAATGAAATACAAACACCATGATTATAAAATACAACTTAAAATCAAAATGGTATCTTGATATCAGTGATGTGCTTTTATTTCGTGAGTTACACACATTAACTGAGGACGGGAATATAAGAGAATATATACACAGAATCAAAAATACATTGATAGAAAGACGAGAGGAAGCTGGAGCACGAGTAAAACTACTAACATCATAATCATTGGTCTGAACTTTTACCTCTGGTATGTTTGGTTGGGCATAGTTTTCTCCCCAATCAAATGGGGAACTACTAAAATCATAAGTCCCATGAAGTTTAGAGAACCTTTCTGTTGAATCGCCAAAAATCCGACGACCTTCTATTAGTTTTGCATAAGGGTCTATAAGAACAGCACTGTTGTCAAAGCGATGCCCTTGATGCGAACCTTGAGGACCATCTATCCGATAACCATAAATGACATTGCTCCGAGGCAAGTCCTGAAATGAGTTGTCCTTTCATGTTAAGCAAAATATTAAAAAGAATAAACAGAATTCTAAATGTATAAACTAAGGACAGCAATGAATAAATGACACTAACATGAATGATGATGATAAAAACAGCTTTAATCGACACTAACATATGCTAAGCATATAAAGAACAAAAAAGCAAGAAACAAAACTTGCAATTGATGGATCTGTGCTAATGTCAGTCGTCTTTAAGTGAGCCTCGTATGAACCTAAAAAATGTTCAAGCAGACGTGTAAAAATGTAATTACCTGAACACATATGTGCCATATATCTCCAGTTTTGTTTAACTGTGGGTCCAATCTCAGCTCGACCATTCCAACATTTTCCCTAAAAAATTCCGTGTAATAAAACCAAGAGAAAAAGGCAATGAAAACCAAATACAAGCAAACAGAAATTAACTTATATAAAAAAAGTCTGAGATACACTCTCACCTCTCAGGAAGTGATATACATAATGTAACTGAAGTTGCATGCTGTGAAAAAAGAGCGAAATTGATTCCGTTTTCGGTTTCTGATACACCAAGAGGATCTGATAGGCCTGGAATGCTTTTCAACGATGGTCCGGCTTCTGACATCACCGCAACCTCATCCTGAAATATTTCAAAATGGAAATACTTAATCAACGAAAGCTATACTTTAAGGAAACAATCATAGTTTATTGTTAAAATTACTGTGCATAATAGAATAATGTAAAGAACAGTATTTCCTAGGCATGATTAAAGACCTATTGAAACCAAACAGTCATATACATACGAAAAAATATTATCTCCACCAGGCAGATATAATACTATATGTCATCTCATCTCAAAGAAATCATCTACAACAGCAGACCGACATAAGTTCTCAATTCCTTATATGTCTATATTGGCATCATCATCATCCTTTCCAGCTGACTTAATTCGACTCTAAACCATTAGATGTTCTTCCTTTATTTTTCTGACCACTTTAACTTTCTTAAATATTTATGACTATGACTTGCCATATATGCTTTCGTTATTCAGGACACACTTTAATAGGAGATTTGAAGTTAGTGATTTTCAGACATTCCTTATTACCAAGACTATCTGCTACGATCCCACATCGGCCAAGTATGGGATTGGTTGGTGGCTTTGGTATCAATTGAGAGCTAGAGCTAGGCTTACCTTTCGAGGTTCCTACACCTGGAGTGGTGACATATGGAGTGGCGGCTTGGACCCGAAAAAAAAGGGAGTCAACCGTGACCAACATAGCCGTGACCAACGAGCTCGGGGTGGTGGCCTATGAAGCAGTGGCTTGGACCTAAAAAAAGGGGTGCCAACCATGACCAACGAGAACGTTGGTTCTTCAAAGCGTGGGGTATTGTTACGATCCCTAACGACCAAGGGAATGTTGGTGGCTTATAAAGTCTAGGTGTCCCCTCCTCTTTTAAGCTAGCTTTTTGGATTGAGTTCTACGACTAGCTTGTCCCTCGGTGTGACCTAGTATGGGATGGGTTCGTATCACTATCACTAGTTTTAAATTTTTCCATGTCCCTTATTGATACCCATCGCACACGTTTTCTGAACACACTGTGATCATCATACTTAATTTGGTTCATCACAGAAACCAAAGACATCCCAACAACCACGGCTCTTCTATTACCTCTTTCATCAATAAGATTTTCTTAACACAACATACTTTCATATCCCTTTTTTAACCCCCTTCTTCTCACCTTCAAGCGCTTCTCCTCACCATTTCGATGTCCATGATCTTGATTTTCCTTCACACGGAACACCTTTTACATTCATGACTTTTAAACCTCGCCCATTAGATCTTATTATCGTTTCTTAGCTATACATATCCCCTGTATTCCACAAGGGCATATTGCGTGGCACTCTCTGATAACATCTCCACTCTCTGATAAGTTGACAAGCGCCAACCTACATAGTTGTTCCTATTAAGCGAGCCCTATTCTCTTAGAATAATGAGATATGTGACACAGATCTTCTATCAGACGAGGATAACGCATTCTAATATCTCGTCGTACTACACAAATTAAGACACCGAGTAGACGGCATGCACTTACATTATAAAACGTAATCTTGGCATATCCTAGAATTCTTCTTCAGTTTAGCTTTGTAATATCCACGGGCTTATAATCTATAAAATCCTTCAGAAAAGTAATTTCTTCGTGCATTTGACGGGTTAAAAAGATGAAACACAGCACCACGTCTCAAAGAACAAACAATCACAACTTTTAACATAACATCATACATGTGAATCAGATGGAAAGTACCTCAATAACAATCTCTTCTGCACGCTGACTATGCACGTAAGCAGGTTTATGCTTCATACACTCTGACCCTATAACCTGATCCAAAGGAGCTCGGTCATGTATTCAGTTGCAACAAGTCAAATTGCATGTAACAATAAGTGTAGCTATTAATGAAAGAACACTGGAGTGGAAGGGCAGATGGATGTATACCTTACCAGAAAATCCACTCACAGAACTTCTACGTGATGCATTCCTACTCAATATTACTCTGTTTTAAATCCCACATTTGTAAGAAAACATTAATCACATAAACATACAAACGAGCAAATTAGACTCTAGAGAACATTTACGTGTCGGGAGTTAGGATTACAAGTGTAAGGATCAGCGTAAGTGATAAAAATATTTTAAGGGGGCGTTTGGTTCATGATTTTTAAAAACAAGGAATTCAAATTCCAAAGAATCTTAAATTCTAGGATATTATAAATGCCAACATTTAAAATACTGTACCCGGTCTAGTTGACAAAAGAATGTAGATATTGAAATACTGGTTTGCAACTTCATAATGTGTAAAAGAGCTCCTAAAAGCTCAACTCTCCTAAATACTACTTCATTCAGCGTTGGAAAATGAGCATTAAAAAAAAAAGATAAAGCAACTTGTTGCTTGCCAAATGATCATTAACATCACGCTCAAGGCACATAAGAGCCCTAACCATATATCTACTTGTTATCAATCCATATAGACTCACAGCTCCTAAATACCCCAACCAAACGTAAACTAAGAATATTGAAAATCACTCAACTACTTACATCAAGTAGATCATTGCAAAAAATTATTTACACTAATAAACTTATAGGGTTAAAAGAAGCAGAGAGGTAGGAGGGGGGGGGGAAGGGTGAGCACCCTCCCCGTAGCAAGAACTAAAAAATTAAAGGCATAAAGTCTTCTACAAATTAAAGGGATAATTACTGGTACATGTAGCTAACTTGTTAGTTTCGAGTTCAGTCTTTTTGTGCTTCTATATAACCATACTTTTGAATTCCGTCTATTATGTTACCCATCCGGTGTGAATAAGAGGGTTGATTAACGAATGGCTACCTAGAACTAAAAAATGTGGCAAGTTTTTGTTGGGTAACCATGGTATGTGAGCTTTTGGCGGACTAAACCGCTGAGGTCTTGCACATAGCAGGAATTGAAATTCCTTGAGGCGTCACACATTTTAGAGCGGGTGGTTAAAAATTCTATCAAAATCGTTTAAAATATGAATGAAAAAAAACAACATTGGTATGAAAATAATAATAATAATAATAATGTGATAGATAGAAACCTGTTGGCAGGAAGAGGAGTGAATTGTGAGAATGTATGAGGAATTGATGAAATTGTTGTGGTGTTGAGAATCATTCTGAAACCAAGAAGCGAAGCATGAGGCAAACACACACACACACTTACCACGTATGTTTAAAAAAGTTGTTAATGATTGAATTTGAAGGAATGGAGTGATGAGTGATCCAAGAAGACGAATAGAGGGATTTACAGTTACGAGAACAGAGAGTAGCAGCCTACGTACGTTGTCTGCCACGTGACTTCCTTCACTTGTCACGTGTCTTTTAAATATCTCCTTACTTTCGTCTCTAACCGTTGCTTTTCTTTTTCAGGGTTTCCTTAGATACACACAAAAACACAAAAAAAAAAAATACAAAATACAAAAATTCCTATTTTACTCTTTTATACATAAAAAAAACTTTTACACGTGAAATTAAAAATCTTAAAATAAAATTTAACATCAACAAACATTAAACAAAAAAAGAGAAAGTGAAAAACTAAAAAAGTAAAATTTAACATCAACAAACCTGTAATAAAAATACAAACGAAAATATAAAAATACTGACGAAAACGTAAATAGTCGAAAGAAACCTTAAAATATTAAAGAAAATGTAAAATACTGACGAAAACGTAAAAATAATGACAAAAACGTAAAAAACAGACGAAACAGTTAAAATACTCACGAAAACGTTAAAATATTGAAGAAAACGTTAAAAAATGTAAAAGATAAAAAAACTGACGAAAACGTTAAAAAATAAGAAAACCTAAAAATACGGACGAACATAGAAATACTCACGAAAATGTAAAAGTATTGACAAAAACGTAAAAAACCAAACAAACACATTAAAAACTGACGAAATCTTACAATACTGACGAAAATATAAGAGTAAGCATTAACATTCAAAATCGCAACAATAAAAACAATCAAATCGGATAGAGGACTAAAAATGACCTTTGACGATGGTGGTGATGGCTTGCGACGAAGATACAACGATAGTGATGCTCGAAGACGGCTGGAGCTAGGGATGAGTAAGGTACAGGTACGGTACCGAATTAGTGGTACCGAATTTTCCTCGAGCATAAATTAATGGTACCGGTACCTAACCGAACGGGATTTAGATATCGATACCGGTACCGGGAAATCGAGATTTTCTCGTTTTTTTGGGGAAATTCCCGAATTGGTACCGGTCCCGTACCGAATTTTTTTCACCTTATTTCGTGACACTGGTACCGTACCGAACGGGATTCGGGTATCGGGTATCGGTACGGTTTTGGTAGGGTTTCGGGATTCGGGTCCAAATGCTCATCCCTAACTGGAGCATTACTGGATATGGTGGTGAGAGTTGTGTTAGAGTTTGGTGAGTGTAATAAGTGTGAAAACACTTATCCTTTTACCACTTAATTATAATAATAACCAAGCCAAAACGTGTATTTTATGTCGTAAATATCGAAATTATGCGTGGTTTGTGTTTTTGTTGTGATTTAGGAACAAAATGTGAAAAGGGAAGAAAACACGGGCCTTCACGGGCTTTTATCGAAGAAAAAGACAAAAGACGAAGTCGAAAGATCAAGAGTGCAAAAAGAACGGAAGTCCAAGGCCTATTCTGAAGATTTATCGAAGAAAAAGTCTAAAGACGAAAGTTTAATGAAGCCGAAGAACTCAAGTCTAATTAATGAAAAAAATTATAAGACGAGTTCAAATAATCCCGAGACAAAGTCGAAAAAGTCGAAGAATTTAGAAGACGAAAAGACGAGAAAGAAAGAAAGAAGGAAGCTTCCAACATATGCTTACCTCCCTAATCTCCTATAAATACCCTCCTAATACCACATTAGGAGGTGTTGGCTAACTTGACAAACTAGTCTTCCATCATTTTCATTACTTGCACCTTTATTTCATGTCATTTACTTAATTGTCATTTAATTACTTGTCTTGCACCTTTAATTTCTTGCCTTTAATTTCAAGTAAGCCTTTTAATTTTGTTATTGGATCTTATTTTTAATCAAGTTCTTATTTTTAATCTCTCATTTTACCTTTCTTGTTTTACTTAATCTTTATTTTTATGTGCTTATTGTTATGCTTATTTGATTAAATGTTATGTTTTTATGCTTTTGATTGTTTTGGATTATTGATTTTATAGCTTATTTGTGTCTTTCTTAAATTTACTTAAGTGTTTATAAAAGTTATTTTTATTAAAAAGTCGTTTTTAAATACTTTTATTATTTAGTGTTCTTAAAAGTTTTTGAATTTTAGCTTATTAGCTTTTTCTTATACGTGTTTTTGGTTAAGTTTATAGTTTAGTGCTTATTTGGTTAATAGCTTATTTCGATTTTGCTTATTTACGTTTCTACTGTATTCCGATCAAGCCCCTCGGAATGGGGTTTTACATTCCGACCAGCATTCCAATTGCTGGATCGGAAAAGGGTTTGTGATTCCTTTTTGGATTCCGATCTGGATTCCTATTAGCATTCCGATAGCTTCGGTGTTTCCATTATTCCGATTGGTGATTCCGACTTGGATTCCGATTTGACATTCCGATTAGGGGTGTTTGTTTGGTATTCCGACAGGAGGTGTTTTGGTTATTCCGACAGCTTTGGTTTACAAGTATTCCGATCACATTCCGATTGAAGCTCATTCAGACCATATTCCGATAAGGGGAGGTAAGCACCTATTCCGATCGGATTCCGACGAGGATTCCGATAGGAGTGTATTCCGACAGGGTTTGTTTTAATCTTTTGCCTTAGTTTTATTTTTAAGTTTGCATTGTTTTAAGTTTTTAAATTTTCATTTTTATTAAATTTTCATTTTTATTAAATTGTCAATTTTACTTTTTGTCGAGTTTTAATTTTACGTCATTTAATTTCTCGTCATTTATTTTTAAAATTTTCATATTGCACCATTTACCTTTTAATTAGTTTTAGCTTTAATTAACCGTCATTTACTTTGACGTCTCGCAAATTATTTTACAACAACCAAAAATATTCTTTTTCACCAAAAGACGACTGAGTCGCACTTAAACCAGTACTCAATTCGAATTGAATCGAGAAACGAACTTTTAACCTAGCAAAAGTGTTATTAAAGAAATAAAGGAAAAAATAAATTTAGTGTGTTCAAAGAAATACATAGAAAATAAATAAAAGTTATTTTTCTGTTTTGTGTATAAAATAGTAAAATAAAAATTTTGTGTTTTGTGGAGAGTTTTCTTGAAAAATATTGATTCGAACGTAATCTTTATTTTCTTATTTTTACAAAACATTTTGTAAAAAATAAAGTGTTAAAATATGTAAATCTAGAGAGAGAAATCAGAAATGATTACACACTAACTTTGGGAAAGAAACAAATGTAATTATGTAAAATAAAATGAGCAACCAACCTCTCTCCAACTAAGGAGGGGATTATATATTCAAGCCTACAAGATGGGCTTGTGCTTACACTTGGGCCGCCACCTATATTTATATAGGTAGGCTTTGCTTTTGTTTACTTAACTTGATATTACTAGACTACGAGTTATCACTAATATATTATCGGAGTGACCGATCCTTCCTGAATACGTAAAAATGTATTTCTAACAATCTTCCCCTAAGGGATGTCACTCCAAAGTACAATGGGGTTAGCCAAATTACACTAATAAAATAAACCTAGCATACTATGTTTATCTTGAGCTCGTAGTCCTCGTATTTCTTTTATTTTCTTTTTCTTGATGAATATGCTGACATGATCTTTATCTTTAATCTTTAGCACGTTTCTTTTGCCTTGATCTTGTGCATCCATCACTTGTGATATTCGCCTCCTCGTGACTTCATGTCCCACACACTTATACCTTTGTAATTCTTGAAATCTTCATAGTTTGATATAGCGGAAGACTTGATGTTGAACTTTTTAGAATGTTGATGTCTTAAGTGCAATAAGTATAAGCATGTAGGGACGACTTCTTCTCGGACATCGCAACACCGTTTTCAAATACAGCAACATAAGTAGACACGAACGAAATGCCTTTGAACATTTCATTCTAATTCGGTAGCATTTTACCTCTGGTTGGACGACATAAAATATCGTACTTGTGGCAGGTAGTTTCAATTAAGAATCTCCTTTACAAGATTTGCGGGTAAACCCGTTCTGTTTACTCGACCATCCCAAAGTAGACTGCGAACGTAAAGAGTGAATCATTTGGATAAAATTATCCGCATGATTAAACCCGTCAATTCAGATTCCTGGAACAAGTTTGATTCATTTAAGCATCGCACCATCGTTGCTTTCCAGTTATCACGAGCTTGATTCATATTGAATCTTGTAATTTACCTACCAAGTGTTGTTTGATGTGAATACTAGAACGATTTCCATTAGTCGCTGTAAATACTAAATCATATTACTCTAAATGTTTTGGAAATATCACTAAGATATTGCGTAGAGTCCTGGAACGAGTTTGAATTCCGTTAAGAATTAAACCACTGTTGCTTTTCAGTTATCGCAAGTTTGATTCATAAAGAATCGTACAAGTCACATACCATGAGCATTTTGATGTTCACTCAAGAAGGATTTCCATCTTCATTGTATATACTTGCGTATTACTCAGATGTTCAGACAAGATCATGAAGATTTTGCGTAGGACTCTTAATATATTTCTTACTTTTCATGGTATGTGAAGAAGCAATGAAATATAGAAATGTGTCCTAATGATATTATTGATGATCTCAAATGGCTCTAGACTCGATCGTGCATTTTGGATTATAGTGATCGGAGGCTGGAGAGGAGTGCCACCTTGTCATTACGAATATATTCGGAGTGAACAAATTGATAGATAACGTGTTAATCTCTTTGTGATTAAAATAAATACCTTTTGAGAGATATCTGAGTTAGCTGGGTGTAACACCCCAAAATGTGGTATGCGGAAGCTAGGGGCGTGCATGGTTTGGTTTGGGTCGGTTTTTTGTCAAAACCGAAACCGAATGTTCGGTTTTTTTCATAACCGTAACCGAATCGGTTTTTCAGTTTCAATCGGTTTTGCGGGTTCGGTTTCTCAAACCATTCAGACTTTTTTTTACTTGAAAATATTGAAATTATGAAGAAAATTATTATGGCAAAATAATCAAGGCCTAACACTCGATTTCTTCAAATCTTCCCAGTAAGGCACTAATATAATTGGTTATAGTAGGGCAAGTATTTTCCTTTGTTGTCTTAATTTATGACCATTTTATCGAAACTTCTGGCAGACAAGTCAGAAAGATACAATAGATGTCACCAATGATTGCACGAAGGTGCACAAGAAGAACCCGTAAGCTTCAAAATATTAATTATAGTCATTAAAGTGAGAGTTGGCAATGATTTTTTCACCAGGCTAGATAGGATTTGATTCTTCAATATTTCATTCACATAAATAATTCTGGAGCAATGTTGTAATATAAAGACTAGGTGCAGGTGCAAAGTAATTTTATTAGTTTATAGTTAAATGTAGCACAAGTATTAGATATTTTAAGTTGGTAAGATTGTATTAATATAATAGTGAAACTATGAAAAAAGATTAGTTGCTCTATAATCTTTTAATTTTGGATTAATAATTAATAAAATGGTTCGGTTCGGTTTTTATATGAAAACCAAAACCGAACCGTAATTTTTTGGTTTTTTTAAAGTTAAAACCGAACCATCGGTTTTTAATTTCGGTCGGTTTTTACGGTTCGGTTTTTTTAGTTTTCGGTTCGGTTTCGGTTTTTTTGGTTTTTTTGCTCACCCCTAGCGGAAGCGGTAAAACTCGGTGGCTATTACGTCATTGTATCATAGTTCAAGGTACAAGAGAACGACTCTAAATGAGACGTTTTATATTAAAAACCTTGTTGAATTGAATTAAAACAATAAAGTACAAAGGTCTCAGTTTTCAAAAGACAATGTAGCGGAAGAATAAAGTTTAAGATATCAACGAGATAATAGTTCAAAAGCATAAGTAGATAAATATCTTAAGATAGCCATGAAATGCATGCGGACTCCAAGTACTCCATACAAGCATATAATCATCATCATCAATTACCTGAGATAAATGCTAAAAGGGGTCAACATAAAGTTGGTGAGAATATAGGTTTCAATTCAGGGTCATAGAAAATGGACCGCAAAAGTTCAGTTCATGTACACATGCAACTATGGGAGATATAATGTCAAGTGTAGGATAAATCAGGTATTCATAATATTTATGATAGCTAAGCTCATGACATCGAAACTAATGATCCATTACATGCTATAGTAGCACATATAAATTTCCCCAAATGAGTATCCAGCCAAGATAACTCAAGTTCACACAAATGATATACACTCGTCCGGCGTCAGAATGCCCGAGTGGAGGTTGTCAAGCCTCAATAGATCTATCCATAACATAAGAGCTTACTCCAACACAGTAATTAACGATTCATGATAGTAGGGACTATGGC
This sequence comes from Glebionis coronaria, assembly GCA_025667525.1. Classification (NCBI taxonomy): domain Eukaryota; kingdom Viridiplantae; phylum Streptophyta; class Magnoliopsida; order Asterales; family Asteraceae; genus Glebionis; species Glebionis coronaria. Next base: position 211,731,231 of record CM046875.1, read on the forward strand.
TAAAGCAACTTAAGCTATATCATAAACAATGCTCACATAGCGTTCACAAAATACAGTTTTATTGCGTCCAGAAGCAAGTATAAAGCATCTATCACATCCCAAAACATTAAACACATAAAACAGTGTAATAGGGAACTATAAACTCACCTCAAGCAATGAATCAAACCGAACAAGTATGATCAAGTAATAGCGAACACCACTAGCGACAACCTAAATATAATAATATAGTTTAGGCGCTAGCAATTAAATCACATAAGTTCGTCACGTATGTTGCTCATCAGTCATATGCATTGTTTCATAGATAAAATATGACTTTATCGAAATTATATCGTTATAAGTATTATAGTATACTTAGGCAAAAATATTTATTTTTGACTCGACGGAATTTCGGCAGCCTTTCGGCGTAAATTTTAATTTACCCAAATTTAACTTAGTAAATTTCTCGACATGATTTCTACAGAAAATTCGACAGCCTTTCGGCGCCATTTTGAAATTTACCATTTTTAGTAATACTCAGCTCTCGACCTAATTTCCTCTAATTTCAACACTTTTTCAATCACAATCAACCCATAGCTCTTTTTCTGCAAAATACCAACTTCCACTTTCAAGTAATAAATCAACGAATTTCAACAATAATCCAAGTATTTCCGTTTCGCGCTTTTACCCTTTTCAAAACACTTCCGACAATCATATACAATATTGGTACTTATTTCGACATTTAAAATAACTCGGTTTAACTCGAAAACGTCATTTCGACCAATTTAAAAATCTTGACAGCAACCAATTATAGGGGTTTTCCACAAAAATTAAGTTTTCTGACAACAAAAGTCAATCGACCATATCTTGCTCATTTTAACTCCGATTTTAGCGTATAATATACCAAAACGAAGGTATTAACTTGTATTTTCATAATATTGTACTAAATCTAGTGTCAAAACAATTTTTATAATCCTTTAAGGCTTGTATAAGATTCGGACAGAATATAACATTTTTATAAAAATCCATTTTCAACCATTTTCAAGTAAAATCACTAGTAGTAACACTACTAGTTTTTCTCAAATTTTCATAAACATCCATAATATGGTAAAACCATTCTCAAGTTCATAAATCAAAAAATATACTTACAAATATTTTATAAAAACTTCAAGGTGTGTTTAAAATACATGGATCTAATAGATCCATCCATAGATTATATAGATCTAAAACTTTATCACATAAAAATAATTTTTATCTTTTTATTTTCAAGAAAACATATGATAAGTAACATGCATGCGTAGATCTACAAAGATTATGCATGGAAATAAAAGAATCGAAATAGGTTTAAGAAATAACCTCAAGTAGCGTATCTACGTAACCACAAGAACCCGATCTACAAGTAAATCAACTAAAGATCAACAAGAAATCAACTTCTTCAAACTTCTGCCAAATCAACTCAAATAACCAAACTATGAAAACACTTTCTTCCTTTTACTTGTATAAACCCTTGGTTGAATGTATTTAGTGCTAAATCTTCTTAATTTTAAGCTTTCAAACATCAACAATGGTGGAAACTATGTATGTGTTTGTGCCGTGTGTTTAGAGAGAGAGAGATGAGAAATTTTGTGTTTTGTATGTGTGTCTGTAAGATGAGAATTATTGGTGTAGTATAGGTTAAAATGGTAATAGGTTAAAATGTGTATAATGGGTAGTAAGTTAAACCAATGTTTTGAAACCCGGGTCAACCCGGTTCCGGCCGAAAAAACGGGTTATATTGACTCGGGTTTCATATTTTCGAAACCCGGCTCGACCTGCCGGGTTTGGGGTAACCCGGGTAAAACCGGTTCTCGAGACCCGGCCGGGTTACGATTTTTTCGGGTTTTTTTTTTTAAAAAAAATATGTAAATTTTACGTATTTGCGACAATATTTTATTTTTATATACTATATTGGTTGGTAAATAATTTATTTCTTCAATATACGAGAATCTTTATTGTGTTTATATATAATTTTTGTTAATTATTAAAAATATTAAAAAAAATTAGAAAACCGGATTAACCCGGGTTGACCCGGACCCGGTGACTCGACCGAGTCAATTTAAAACATAGGTTTCAAAACATTGGTTAAACATGAAACTTGGTAAAAATTTAAACTTACCTTAATAGTGTTAAGGTGTTGGACGTGGGTTTTGGGGGGCCCACATGAGTTAATAATTCAAAATTTTGTTATTTGTAATTAGTTAAAAATGTTTAAGGTAAAAAAGTTAATTAGTTTTATGTAAATATCAAAAAGTATATAGTTAAGTTTAAAAATGCGTAAAACTTAGAAATTTGACGAAATAAATTAATTTTATACTTTTTCGACGAAAAATGATATTTTATGATTTATACGATTCATTGCGTAATGAATCGTATTTTCTGTGAATCGTATTTTGCAATATAACGATGGTTAAACGTAAAATACAAAACCACGTTACTTAAATTAATTATTCACAGAAAATACGATTCATTACTATAAATAGCAAAAATACAAAAATACGTACACGTAAACATTACTGAACCAATTAAATACTCAGATCACGTAAAGAACGATCACACAGTTAAAACTAAACAGTTAAGCACATAATTCATAGTTATGAACAATCTCACGGATTATCGTCAATTCATTGACTGATAACGACCTAATTATACATATTCAACCTATCATTATAATGCCACTTTGTAGTATAAATAAGAGCTTCTGATACTTAATATGTTGTGTTTTATATGCAGATATAAAGTATGAAGGAGCAAAGTGAAGATATGCAAAGAAGGGGCCTCAATATGCAATAAAGGCAAAGTTATTAAAAGAAGATTCTGAATCGCCCAGAAGTGTGGCGCACAAAGTTGTAAGTGCGGCGCACATTCGCATCTCCAAAGTGCGGCGCACTTGAGGAGAAGTGCGGCGTACATTTGACCCCAGACATCACAATAAATAGAGGCCATTTCCACTCATTTTACACACACACCTCTCTCTCTCTCTCTCTCTCTCTCTCTCTCAATACTCCATAGCTCGAGTATTTTAGTCCTTTTAGTAAATTTTCAGTATTATCCACTTTTAGGAGATACTTGTAACGAGAGTATTCCACTCTTCGATTCTTGGAGGAACGATACAATCGTGACACTTGTGTACTCGTTTATTCAATCCAATCTAAGTATGATGTTCTCTTACTCTTTTCTAATTGTTACTTTGATTAATATGTTAGGCTAAGCTATTTGTGACTATATGGGTATGTGACTATGATTAGTAATGATGTTATGATATGATCCTTTATAAATGATTTCAAGCTAATGTTGTAGAACCATTTTACCTCCTAGTTCTACAAACCATATTTTATCTAAGTTGATTTGTTACGATAGTTTGGCGTTGAGAAACGTAAATTGTTATAATAAGTTTTCTAGAACTTGTCTATGGTCATGAATCTTTGGTTGGAGAAATCCGCTTAGAAACTTGATAAAATATTGAACTTGTTGGCAACTTGTTTTGAGCTTATCGCTTAAATAAATATAAGTCTTGAATCAACCCAAGTAAATTGTGTAAACTTCGTTTTGACGAAAAAGGATTATCACACCTTACCTACATAAACATATCTCGATCATTATTATCATCATCACGAACTTATACGAACTGTCCCATATTATTCATATTTGTTATTATTGATATTACTTCAACCATTTATTTCTTCAATTGTTATCTTGATTACCAAAACAAAACTAAGTCTCAGCGAACGATCCTGGCTTACCAATACAAAGCTATATTACGAACGAAAGGGTATACTTGCCCGTGTTTGTCTTCTAGTCCCTTGTTTTGTCTAAACCTTGTAATATCAAATTAAGACTTACAAACGAACATCAAGTTTTTGGCGTCGATGCCGGGGACTTATAATCCTGTTTTGTAACCAAAATTAGTATAATTCTTGAAGAAATTGAACCATTTCTACTCATTTTAAACCAAATTTTTTTTTCTGCAGTACAGAAAGTACGCCGCACAAACCAAAAAGTGTGTCGCACTTCCTGTAGCGAACCAAAGTGCGCCGCACAAACCAAAAAGTGCGCCGCACATTTCTACTGAAAACACTAAATACCTTATTGGATGCACACCCGTTCATCCGGAACACCACCAACATCACCATTACCTGAACCTGAACGTACCCTTAACCGAAGGCTACGTAGACTTCATCGCCGTGTACCTTTAGCTAGGAGACACGAGCAAACTCAACCTCACATAATTAACCAACCTTTTGAAAATCTTTCACAAATCCTATTTCTCACCAAACTCATCAACCGTTACGATCCAATGTCGGACACTAATGATGAACCAATGTGGTCAGCCGATAGAGTTGTCGCACCAACTCCTGGCTCTGCAATCGTTTTACCTGAAATTGCGAACGATTTTGCAATCAAAGGAAACCACTTAACCCTTGTCAAAAATAACCAATTTGATGGTCGAATCAAAACCGATCCTCACAAACACATCCACGAATTCAGCGGAATTTGTAAAATGATCAATAATAAGTGTGAAAACACTTATCCTTTTACCACTTAATTATAATAATAACCAAGCCAAAACGTGTATTTTATGTCGTAAATGTCGGAGTTATGCTTGGTTTGTGTTTTTGTTGTGATTTAGGACCAAAATGTAAAAAGGGAAGAAAACACGGGCTTTCACGGGCTTTTATCGAAAAAAAGACAAAAGACGAAGTCAAAAGATCAAGAGTGCAAAAAGACCGAAAGTCCAAGGCCTATTCTGAAGATTTATCGAAGAAAAAGTCAAAAGACGGAAGTTTAACGAAGTCGAAGAACCAAGTCTAATTAATGAAGAAATTAGAAGACGAGTTCATTTTATTTATCGACAAATCCTGAGACAAAGTCAAGAATGACGAGTTTATTGTCAAAGACGAAAGACGAGAAAGAAAGAAAGAAAGAAGGAAGCTTCCAACCAACCATACAATCCACTCCTATAAATACCCTCCTAATGACACATTATGAGGTGTTAGCTAATTTGACAAATTAGTCTTTCCACTTTATTTTTCATGCACCTTTCATATTGTCATTTACTTAATTGTCTTTCTTTGAAGAATTCATGTAAGTGCTTTAATCTTGTTTTAAATCTTTGATCTTTAATCTTATTAATTCAAGTTTATAATCATTCTCATTCTTCTCTTCTTGTTTTAAAATCTTTTGTTTGATTTGTTTAATCTTCAAGTTTTAATCTTTATGCTTATTTTGATTAAAGTTTTCATCTTGTTGTTCTTATCAATGTTTTTATACGAATTAAGGTTTTAGCTTATTGAGATTTTTGCTTATTTTGTGTTTAGCTTATTTTAATTTAAGTATTTTCAAAAGTTTAATCTTTTTCTTTTAGTTTATTTTATAAATCTTACTTATTTAGTGTTTTGAAAGTCTCTATTTAGTGCTTATTTAGTTCTTTTTATTGTTGATTTGGTAAATTTTGGTAAGTGCTTATTAGACATAGCTTATTCGGTTTTGCTTATTTGCATTTTTATTTGCATCGAAAAAGGGTTTACTTTTCCGACTGTTATTCCGATACCTCCATCGGAAAAGGGTTTTCCTTTCCGACAGTTATTCCGATAATTTCTATCGGAAAAGGGTTTTGTATTCCGGTCGGTATTCCGATAGAATTTGTAGATCAAACATTCCGACAGACTTTCCGACGGAATTTTCCGACGGTGTTTCCGATTAATATTCCGATAGTTTTCATTGATTGTTATTCCGATACATTTTTAGTATTCCGACTGTTATTCCGATGGGATTCCGACAGGGGGTATTCCGATAGAATTTTAGTTTCTATTTTCTATTGTTATTTTTATTTTATTTTCAAATTTAACTTTTCCCGCCATTTTTACTTAGTGTTATTATAAACTTGTTTTGTCTTAGTTTTATTTTTAAGGTTTCAAATTTTACTTTTTGTCGAGTTTCAAGTTTTCGTCATTTATCTTTAAACCTTTATTTTTTTACCACTTACTTTTTAATCATTCATCGCTTTACTTACTTTGATATTTACTTTAAATTTTGCACTTTTAATTTACTACAACGACAACCCATTTATTTATCCACTAAAGACGACTGAGCCGCACATTCAACCATGATCAATTCGATTAGACGCCGAGAGCAACGAACTTTTGACCTAGTAAAATCTAGTTATTATTCAACTATGGAGAAGGACAAGCCGAAGCCGTCCAACTCATGATGTTTCCATCATCTCTGACTGGAGAAGCCAAGTCATGGCTCGACGAACTTAACGAAGGAACCATTCGAACATGGGAAGGTCTTAGAACTGCTTTCATTAGCCGATTCTTTACTCCTGTCCTATTTGAAAAACTCCTGGGAGAAGTCCGAAGCTTTTTCAACAAGAACGAGAAACTCTCACTGACGCATGGTTAAGAATGAAAGAACTACTCAGAAACTGCCATGGTCATGGACTTAAGAAAGAAGGAATAATCAAGATTTTCTATCAGGTCTTGACGATGTTACCCAAGATGCATTGAACGCCGCAGCGGGCGGAATTTTCCTTTACAAAACCCCTAACCAAGCTTACCAATTAGTGGATGACAACGTCCTACTTAAGCTTGATTGGTCCAAAAATCACAAAAACAAAAACTCACGAAAAACCGTAGCTTTTGTCGAAGGAAGCAACAACCCAACCGACACCGAGAAAATTATGGCTCGAATGGATGCCATGTCTCTTAAGATTGAAGATATTAAACACAAAACCTGCAAACACTGTGGAGGAAACCATCCTTCTAGTAAATGTGATGACGATGACACACCCATGACGAAGAAAGAAGAAGCCAACTTTATGAATACCTTTCGTCGAACTCGATTTTATAACGATTATCGTAATCGCGACCGTGATAATTGAAGATCAAATGATAAACCAAGTTATGATCGAGACGAAAAGAAACCCACTCAAACCGAAGACAAAAACAACCTCGAAAGCAAAATCGACAACTTTATAGAATCTCAAAGAAAAACCAACATTTTTGTTCGAGAGACATTCACTGACTTCAAAACCAAGTTCGAAACCACAACAAAAAATCACCAAGCTTCCATTCAAAACCTTGAAGCTAAATTTGATCGTTTGGCCGATAAACAATCGAATCGCGCTTTTGGTTCTCTACCAAGCAATACCAACCCAAATCCCAAGAACAACAACAAATATCAACCCCCACAAGATCGTAACGAGCAAGTGAATGCCGTATTCACGTGGAGCGGTTTATCTTACGAATCACCTACCAAACGTACTCAAGTTACACCAATCGAAATTCCATACGATAGTGATAATGAGGATGAAGCCCAACCAACCCATACCAAACCAATTGAAAACCCAACACCCAAACCATATAAACCATAAGTACCATATCCACAACGCTTACGCAAGCAAAAATGCAAGCTAAGTATAGTAAATTCCTAGACATAATACAAGAAGTTCGAATTAACATGCCTTTAATAGATGTTCTGGCTGGAATGCCAAATTATGGAAAATTTATCAAAGAACTTATCAAGAGCAAGCATAAGTTTGAAGAAGTTTCTTCAACTTTTCTTAACGATGAATGTTCTGCCATTATCCAAAACAAAGTACCACCAAAACTGGGAGATCCTGGAAGTTTCCTAATCCCATTTACTTTTCCTCACTCATACTCTTGCAACGCCTTGGCCGATCTTGGCGCAAGTATCAACCTCATGCCATACTCTTTGTATGCTAAACTCCCTAAAAACGTTTTGAAACCCACAAAAATGAGCGTTCGACTCGCGGACCGTTCTTTCTAATACCCAATGGGGATAGCTGAGAACATGCTCATAGAAGTCGGAAATTTGTTTTTCCTGTTGACTTTGTAATCTTAGAAATGGAAGAAGATAGCAAGGTAACACTTATCCTTGGTAGACCTTTCCTACACACAGCTGATGCTATAATTAGAGTAAAGCAAAAACAACTCAACCTTGGAGTTGGAGAAGATCGAATTTCTTTTTCTATCGACGAAGCTATGAAACACTAGTACTCTAATGACGATACTTGTTTTAGTATCGATGTCGTTGAAGAAATCGTTGAAGCCGATTTCGACGCTCTTCTTGACGAAGGATGCGAAATTTTGCATTGTCTCGAAGGAACTATCATCGAAGAAGATCTTTTCGCTGAATTTGATGCCTTCATAGCCGACCATACCGATGATGAACCAATCATAAAAATCGAAGAAGAAATCGAAACCCCATTTGAAACCATAACTTTCGAAACCGATTTCAAAGTTAAGAAATCTGTTGAAGAACCTCCTAAAGATTTAGAACTTAAACCTCTTCCTAAACATCTGGAATATGCATTTCTTCACGAAGAAAAATTACTCCCTGTAGTTATTTCATCCCAACTTTCGGAAGAACACAAAGACGATCTAATTGACATTCTCAAGAAGCATAAACAAGCCTTTTCTTGGAAAACTTCTGACATTCCTGGAATATGTCCATCATTCTACAAACACAAAATCCAACTTTTGGATAACAAGAAACCAATTGTTGAAAAACAACGAAGATTAAATCCTAACATGAAGGATGTTGTTAAAAAAGAAATCCTTAAACTCCTAGACTCTGGAATAATATACCCAATCGCTGATAGCCCATGGGTTAGTCCTATTCATTGTGTACCTAAAAAGGGAGGTATCACTGTAGTAACTAACGAAAACAACGAATTAGTACCAACACGAACCATCACCGGATGGCGAGTTTGTATTGATTATCAAAAACTAAATTATGCAACCGCGAAAGATCATTTTCCTTTACCCTTTATGGATCAAATGTTAGAAAGACTCGCAGGAAATGAACACTTTTGTTTCCTCGATGGTTTTTCTGGATACTTTCAAATCCCAATCGACCCTATGGATCAAGAGAAAACCACGTTTACTTGTCCATTTGGAACTTACGCTTATAGGCGCATGCCTTTTGGCCTATGCAATGCACCTGCTACTTTTCAGAGGTGTATGATTGCAATCTTTCACGATATGATTAAAGAATCAGTCGAAGCCTTCATGGACGATTTCTCCGTCTTTGGAAATTCTTTCGGGAATGTCTAAACAATCTCGATAAAATGTTAGCACGATGCGAAGAAGCAAATCTTGTGCTAAACTGGGAAAAATGTCACTTTATGGTTAAAGAGGGAATTGTGCTTGGACACAAAGTGTCTGGAGCCGGCCTAGAAGTTGACAAAGCAAAAATAGACGTGATCGCAAGACTCCCACCACCTACTAATGTTAGAGGCATTAGAAGTTTCTTAGGTCATGCCGGTTTTTACCGACGATTTATCAAAGACTTTGCGAAAATCGCAAGACCTTTAACTCAACTTCTAGAAAAAGAAAGAACGTTCGATTTTACCGACGAATGTTATTCAACATTCAAAATACTTAAAGAAAAACTTACATGTACACCCATTATTACAAGCGCAAATTGGAACCTTCCATTTGTGCTTATGTGCGATGCTAGTGAACATGCCCTTGGAGCCGTCCTTGGACGAAAAGATGGTAAACAATTTCATCCCATCTATTTTGAAAGTAGAACTCTTAACGCAACCCAAAAAAATTATACAATTACGGAAAAAGAACTTATGGTTGTAGTTTACGCGTTTGACAAATTTTGATCCTACCTCGTATTGTCAAAAACGATAGTTTACACCGATCATTCAGCTTTAAAATACTTATTCAAAAAGCAAGACGCTAAACCTCACCTAATACGATGGATATTGCTTTTACAAGAATTTGATTTGGAAATTAAAGATAAAAAAGGAGCTGAAAATGTTGCTGTCGATCATTTATCTCGCATAGTGAATGATTATTCTAGCAATGATGAAATCGATGATTTTCCCGATGAGCATATAATGCAAGTAAGTACTAACAAAACACCATGGTTCGCAGACTTTGCAAACTATTTGGCTGTAGGTATTTTAAGAAAGGGAATGACGCACCAACAAAAGAAAAGATTTTTCTCTGAACTAAAAAATACTTTTGGGACGATCCTTACTTATTTAGAATCTGTCCTGATGGAATAATCCGACGTTGTATTTCCGGATTTGAATCTAGAAAAATTCTCGATGAATGTCACTACGGACCGACCAGAGAACATTACGTCGCGAACACCACCGCTAAAAAAGTGTTCGACGCTGGCTTTTATTGGCCAACAATTATGCGTGAAGCTCATACCTTAGTACGACTATGCGAAGCATGTCAAAGGACTGGAAATATTTCTAAAAGAGATGAAATGCCTCTAAACAACATCCAAGTCTACGAAATCTTTGACGTGTGAGGTATCGACTTCATGGGACCATTTCCTAAATCTTACAAATGTGAATACATTTTAGTCGCCGTCGACTATGTATCGAAATGGCCCGAAACTCAAGCTTTACAAACAAACGATGCCAGAGTTGTTATCGCATTCTTAAAGAAATTATTTTGTCGTTTTGGAATGCCAAAAGCACTAATAAGCGACAGAGGAACTCATTTCTGTAACAAACTCATGGAAAATGTTATGAAAAGATATGGAGTGAACCACCGATTTTCCACATCTTACCACCCTCAAACGAGTGGCCAAGTTGAAAACACTAATAGAGCTCTCAAACGTATACTTGAAAAGACCGTTCAAAACAACCCTACTTGTTGGTCTAAAAAAATAGAATATGCTCTATGGGCCTTTCGTACCGCATTCAAAACACCAACTGGAAACACGCCGTACAAACTGTTGTATGGAAAAACATGCCATCTGCCAATAGAAATTGAACACCGTGCATATTGGGCACTTAAAAACTACAACCCAGATCTTATTGCAGCCGGAGAAAAACGTAAATTTCAACTTCACGAGTTAGATGAATTTCGACATCATGCTTATGAAAGTTCACGATTATATAAAGAACGAACCAAAGTTTGGCATGATCGTAAATTACGACAAAGAAAAGAATTCAAAAAAGGAGACAAAGTACTTCTCTTTATCTCGAAATATAAATTCAAGCAACCTAAGCTTACTTCAAGATGGACTGGACCTTATCTAGTGAAACACCAATATCCATCCGGATATGTTGAATTATACGGTCAAAACAATAGCACCTTTATAGTCAATGGGCATAGACTTAAGCTCTACCATGAAGAAGAGCACTGTAATGAGATCGAAGAAGAAGAAATTCCTTTCTTCTTAAAATAGATCTGAGTAGCCGAGTCTGGCTGAAGACTCTAAACTTAGCGCTATTCGGAAGACAATCCGTATTTTATCTCCACCTTTCAACTTAAGTATGGAGGAGGACCTGTAAATAAATAAAACCGTCCTTGTATATACTGCATATTTTTTGTTTTGTTTTATAGCATGCAGGAAAATAGCAAATTGGAGCTCTAAGCTGGATTCGTCTCTTGAAGTCCCGCAATTTTCTACTAAGCCCCGGGAAGTTCTCGTTTCCCTTTGAATTTTTCCTATTTTTAATATTTTATCAGTTATTACCTCGAGGACGATGTTCAACTTAAGTGTGGAGGAGGTGACAAATAGAAAAAATGAAATAATAAAAAATATAATAAAATTTCTCCACATAAATTTTTTTTTGAAAAACAATAAAAATATATATGATTTGTAAATAAATAAGTTTTTAGCAAAGCAAAAATCTCATTGATTGACATTATAAATTAGCACAAAATCCATTTCCCAAATATGTGAGAAAAACTTAGCCTTATATTTCTCTATTTTGTGTGAAAGCCGATAATCTAGTATGCTTCAGAATTTGTGCTTGATCATCATTTATTAAACCGCAGTGAGGTTAATTTATAAATATTTTCGAGAGGAAGCAAAATAAAATCACCCTTATATCATTTTAGTTAAGCTACATTGGCTTACTAAAATATGTGGCACTTGTACGCATATGTTATATTATCCATTGTGACAATATCCTTATATGTTATGCCTAACCACTTGTCAAGTTATAAAAGTTTATGATGTTCTCTTAAAAAAATGTATGAAAAAGAAAGAAAGAAAAAAAAATAATCAAGCATTCTATTATAGTTTGTTCTATAACTTTGACAAAGGCATATACTTTTTGATCCTCCACCCACATCATTTATCACGTTTTGCTTCTTTGAAAATTTAGTTGGTGCTCACGCCGCAACGGTTATGTTTATGTGTCTTGTATAAACCTATAGTAGCTATCTATTTTATGACCGAGCTAATTGAGTGTTACCTTACAATTACCCTTTTGTGAGTGACATTTCTGTGAACTTAAAATCCAAACACTATCCATGTGAGGTGCTGAATTTATTTTGTCATTTGCTTTTGCTACTCATAAAAATTAAATCATTTTCCTATCATACTTCACAACACTTAAAAGCATTTTTAAAATTGAATTTGTTTTCTCGCTTTGATTGCTTGAGGGATGATAAGTGTGAAAACACTCATCAATAATGATCCAAAAACCACTCAAAACACAGTCAAATACATTATATTTAACTGAAAAATATCAGAATTACGTGGGTATTTGTGTTTCATGTGTTTTCAGGTAAACAAGATGCATTTTGGAGCAAAGACGCGTTTTCAAGGGATTTTTATGATAAAATACGAAGAAAAAGACAAAACCAAGCTTGGAAGGACTAATATTGCCAAGATCATGAATATATAAGGGCCTGTGTTGAAGATTTCACAAGCTTAAAAACTAAAGATGGCATTTTTCCAAAGTATACCATCAAACTGCCAAAAGGAATGAAGTTGAAGGGTTATTAATGGAAATTGTCTATTAAATACATAACTTTACTTGGTCAAAGAAAAATGTCAACTTCTTCTTCATCACATCAGGGAAGAGAAAAGACGACATGTGCATTTTTTTCCCAAGATATCCAAGTCCAATTAAAGGTTAAACAAAAGGAACTCAAGTGAAGATTAAAGAAGAAAAGATGACCCTTTAAACATCCTCTACACAACCACGTGTGTTATTTGTACTCTAATCAGCTATCAAAGAACTCCCAAAAATCTCCCAATGCCATGAGATAGCTAACCACTTGTCCACGTGGCACATCACGATTTGTTCAAACACGTCATCTCCTCACCTCTCACTTCTTCTTCGTCTATATAAACCCACTTTTCTCTCATTTGTGAATGTAATCTGTAGTTGTAAAAACACATAGTTGAAATTTTCACTTCTTTTTTTACTCATACAGTTAGTGTGTGTTTGACACTCACACACTAATCTGTTAGAAGTTAGTTAGGTAGTTTATAGCATTTGTAACAGAGTTCTACAACCGTTTGTAACCATTTCCTTTTATACAATCAATATACATACACTTCATTCTCAATTCTGTATAAACAACTCTCATTATTGTTTTGGATTGATTTGATACTTGTCAAGTGATGTTATAAAGAGGTGATCTGATGATTTCGTAGCTTCCATTGGTGATATCTAGTTAGTCCAGTCGGTTACATACACATTCATTCAGCACTCTGTTCATGAGTAGGATCTTTCTGTTTTCGAAGAGAAATCAAGATCGTTAGTTTTTGATTTTGTTGCGTATGAATTCAGTAAGGAACTGCAGTTTTAGACCTCAATTCTAAGTTCGACAAAGTTGTTGTTAAATTCGCTTCGAAGTTGAGTTCTTGTTCAGTTTTGGAGTACAACTATAAGGTGTAGACGAGTTCAGATTCAGTCAGTTTCAGCTTTGGAGTACTTTGCAAAAGACATTGTGGTTTAGTCTCAGACTTTTGGTTCAGAGATAGCATATTATCATCAACAGCTAGATGGAGTACTAGATTTAGAAGATTTTAGCATTGGTTGTGGTATAGATCAGATTCGGATTCGACTAAGTATAACACGACATTAAAGGTCAGGCCTGGAGGAATAGGATGAATTTCTGAAACTGTAAGTTTTGTAATGGACTAATGACAGAGTTTAAGCTTCCATTGGTTTATTGGTGATAAATGTTCGAGTTCGGGTTCATTCAGAGTAGGAGCGTTTGAAATTGCTTATAGAGTGAGTGGATAAACAGTAGATGAATTTGATGACTTTCAGTCCTAGTGCAGCAATAGCGGTTTTTCATACAGCAAGATCAGTAGCTTAAACGCCATAAACGGACAAGTTTCAATTTTTTTGTTGCTGAGATAAAGATGGTCGTGATGGAATGATTCCTGATCAGAGATCATTGGTTCGATACCGTAGTTAGAGTAGATGCAGTTTTTACTCAAGCTCACGAAGATGTCAAAGTTTAGATATTAGTTCGAAGTGACGAGTTCGATATCAGTTTTTGGTGGTCGTGTTGAGGCAGCTCAGCGCTGACCTACTTCATCAATGGACTCCCCTACGGAAGCCCAGGTTAAGCTCGTTTTAGCTAAATGCGAATATTAAACGCTGCTAGTTTTTAGATCTGCTTCTTTGCATTACTGTTTATCTGTTTTCGCTTGTGCGTTTGAATTCACGATTGTGCTTATTAGTTTTTTTTTGTATATTCATGCATGCATTCATGTGTGCATGTAGTGGATATAATTGAGAAATGTAATTGCAGATTTAGTAAGGAATGTAAGAGAAAAGAAAAATGCAGAATTTAAAGCCAAATAGTTAATGATGATTGAATCATCATCTGTCAGTTTCTGAATAAAGTAAAATCTAGTTTGGTAATTGTACACATTTAATAACCAGTTGAATTAAAAGACTTATAAAATAGTTGTTACTTAGATAAAATTTAGACTTGATAGATTTGCAATTTTTACTTGTATAAAAATCATTAGATCAAATTTTGTAGAATTTTCTTTTAAAAAAAAATAAATAAATAAAATAAATAGTTTGTTTAAAAGTTAGTTGTAAATTTTGTTAGAAAGTTAGTTAATTTTTCTTGTTAGATAGTTGTTAATTTGTTAAGAATTTTGTTGAGTAGTTAAGTTCTTGTTATTTTGTTATAAAATTGGTTAGTTAGTTACTTGTTCATTTTACTTGTACTTTGTGCTTGATTGTGGTAAGTGCTAGATGTTTTAGACTAGTACGTATAGGTAATATAGTATAATATTTTACACTTTTTAAATGCTTTGTGCCAATTAGATATAAATTCCAAACAAGTTTTTACCACTAAAAACAATTAAGTCGAGCTTGAATAGTTACATCAATTCGATTAGACCGAGAGACAACTACACTAAAAACGAGAATATTAAATGGCGCCGCTGCCGGTTCTTTTCGTGAAGATTAACGGTTTCGAGTGAGACGTATTGGATTTTGGGATCCGTTCACTTTGTGAACGTTATTTTTACGTATTATAAATCAAAAACATAAAAAAATACAAAATATAAAATTACAAAAAAATAAACAAAATCACAAAAATCAATTCTTTTCCTAAAGAATTGAAGCAAAAAAATAAAAAATCCAAAAAGTAATTTTTTTCTAAAAGATTACACCCAAAAATATATATTATTGGATTTCCTCGGTTTTTATGTACATATAGTATTTTCTTTAAAAAACCCCAATAAATACAAAAATATTTTCTCTATATTATTATATGTAGATACGTATACGTATACGAACAACCAATACACATATCTCCATAAGTATTGCTTTTGCAATACACCGTGTTAGGGAGCGTTCTGGTCCTTGACACGTGTATCGATCAAATTAAATTAAAGGCAGAAATAGATAAATACTTCCAATAGGCAAGAATTCGAAGAATACAAACTACTAAAGTGAATAGATAGGCGACGTGCTATAAAATTCCGTCTAAGGGTTAATAGGTACTTAAGTGCTTCGCGCCACCTAACCCCCCGTTCACTAGTGAGTATTCTAAGAAGGAAAGCTTGTTGGGGGTTTTGCCACACAAGTATTACTTAAATATATTATATTTTCTTGTGGATATTAATTATTGCACCTCGAGGGATATAATATCTTCTCCTTCAAAAGTCGACCGAGAGCTCCTCTCTCACTCCTCGAGTTTACTTACACGTGTACTCGCACACATGTAAACATACTGATTGGTGTATTTCATTCTCCAAAAAGGAAGAACAACAAAACCGTCCATCAAGCCGATCACGAGTATCGCGCTTTCGACACCGCTATTGTAGCCATGGATCAACGTCCTATTATGGAGATCCTCCAATCGAATGTAGAGGGAAATGCCGATGCCATTGTTATACCCGAGATATCCGCATACACTTTTGAGCTTAATACACATATGATCACTTTGGTTTCTTCTATCCCCTTCTTAGGGAGACCCATAGATGACCCCCACGACCATATTAAGAGGTTCTTGTTACTTTGCAATACACTTAAGTATAATGGGGTCCCTCCTGATGCCATTAAGTTGATCCTATTCCCATTCTCCTTAGAGGGTCTTGCTAGAAATTGGTATGATAGGCAACCATCTATGAGCATCTTCACTTGGGAGGATTTAAGGAAGAAGTTTTTGAACCAGTTCTTTCCTCCATCAAGAACGACGGCTTTGAGAAAATTAATTATTGGTTTGTCAAGAGATTGATGAAACACATTCTCATCTTTTTGATTTTTGGTTTATATGTAACATATGAGTGATTGGGGAAATATGTTTGTATATTATTTTTAGGTATTATCATGTCTTCGGGATATCAAAATGACCACCAGCGTACTAAATAATACATGCTTAATCTTTCTTCTTTACGTCAAACTCGTTCTACTCAAAACACTTCTCGTTGTCTTGAATCTTGTTGTTTTCATGAAGGACGCATTGTTCCTATCAACTTTCTTGGACTTGACTTCATTCGATTCATGTTCAATTCCATTGTCTTTGATTGTTTCCTTGATATTAATGAGCCAATCTTTCCTTC
The DNA here is from genome assembly GCA_025667525.1 of Glebionis coronaria. Taxonomy (NCBI): domain Eukaryota; kingdom Viridiplantae; phylum Streptophyta; class Magnoliopsida; order Asterales; family Asteraceae; genus Glebionis; species Glebionis coronaria. The sequence goes on from CM046875.1 coordinate 211,748,031, forward strand.
CTTCCTTTTGTTCTTTAGCTCGTTCACATTGATTTGCATCAATAATGGTTTATCTGTAAGATTTTCCATCAAGGGGAAAACCTTTTTATATACTCTTGAAGAATTTGGTGAGATTCTCAAAGTTCCATACGAAGGTCAATGTAGGTTCACCGATGCTTGGAGTTTAAACTTTTTAGAATCGGCCCCTATTAATGTGAATTATGTGACCGAGATACCCTCGGTTTCGGTCATCTCTTGTGCTATTGCTAAACCTCGTGAACACCTTATTCTTGGTAATTTTGAGGGACAAGTTCGTACTCTCACTCCTTGGGAATTACTAACTAGCGATCTTAATGATTTTATGATCCCTTGGGCCGAAATCATTAGGGAAAATGCAATGTGTTTGGATGGCAATCGTAACCATGTGCCCGCTTGTCTTGCACATATGTTATATTGTGTTGCTACCTCCGCTCCATACAACCTTGCATTTTTCATAGCTAGAAGAATAAGATTTGTTCTCAGCGGGTCTCGTTCTAGTCTTTCATTTGCCATGATTCTCTCACGGCTTCTTAGAAAACTTCTTCTTGACTTTCCACCCTTAAATGCTTCATCATTTCACTCCGTGGATCTAGTCATGCTTCCTATTGAATGAAACATCTCTTTTGAACCCACGCATGATTCTAATGAAGATGGAAATGTCTCTCAAGACGACTCTTTCAATCCTTGCTATGATTTGTCATCCTCTATCTCTCAATTGTCTTCTCTAGACATTGATTTCGACTATCAATATTGTCTCAATCTTCACCTTCAAGAACGCATAAGAAGTGAATCAAGGCAATGAGGAAATGCTCATGGATGAATGATACATCCCACTCTTGAATGGTTAACATGTGTGTAAACATGTTTGGATTGTTGAACATTATTTCCTTTATCTTTATTCTTTTAGGATGTTATGTGTTTATTAACTAATACTATGTGTTTGGATTACTTAGTATTTTAATCCTAATTGCCTATGTGATCGATCTTTCGATTTACATAGCTTTGTGCATCTTTTGTGTTAGTTAGCTTCCTAGATTTTGATTTATAGTTCACTTTGGCTTGATAAACCTTTGTGTAAAATCTGGGCTAGAAAAAGCTTTAGGAAGTGCACTTTTTCGAACCCCCTAGTGGCGGTTCTTTATCTTCCCCGCGCTTCTTTATCAATATCGAACCGCGGCCCTACATAAGGAACCGCCAGCAACTGTTTCGACAGAATCTTTGCTTTACACTGTTTTTCTTAATCTGTGTAAACATTGATAAAAATTTTGCAAAAAAATCTGCACTTTCCTAGTCTAGGCTACCTAATTTCATTATTCACCTAAAATGATTTTAACCCATTACTAGTTTGGATCATCCCTTCCTCTTCTTAAACCATCTCTTGTTGATTGTGTTCTTCATCACTTCAACTTCTCTCTAAACCTAAACTTACAACCATGGTGTCCACTAGAACATCCAATTCTCCCAAAATTTCCTATTCAAAAAGAAACCTTAAGATGAAATTCAAGTTTCCTAAACTTGGTTCTCCATCTTCTCACAAACCCAAGAGTGAAACTTCTCCTATTTTCATCCCTTCGTCACTTTCACCACCCCTTGCTCAATGCAAGACCAACTCAACTCATGGTACCAACCATTCAGATGGTTCTACCTCATCTTTATTCCAATCAAGAATGAATGAGTTGTCCTCACCCTTCACTCCTAGTCCTCCCTTGGATGTGAATACTCAACCTCAACCTCATCAAAGAATTCCCTTTGTTTTTTAGCCTCTTCCTTTCACTCCACCAAATTCATCCATATCACCTTTGGATATCGTGCCTCCTCCACCTCCTCCTCCCTCTAACACTCTACTTTTGGGTGTTCCCATTTCCCGCTTCTTGGGTGATCCACACTTGTTTGACTTTTTCATGCACAATGGAACCAATTGTCCTTGTTGCTTGAACAACTTCCACCTTATTGATATCCTTAGGTTGGAGATGATTGGGGCTCACATCAAGTTGCAAAGCTCTTGTTGAACCTATTTGCTAATCCTCCTCCTCCTAGGAGATGAATGATCATTTTCAAAAATAAATGTTTTTAAAGAAAGTCAAGCCAAAGAAGACTATGCTATCAAGAACTAGTTTAAGCTAACTTTGTATTAGTTAGTTGTTATTTATTTTCTTGTATTTACTTTCCTTCATGAGTTTTCCATGAAGTTGTTCTATGGATTTAGTTTTATGTGTTTTAACCTATATGGTCACATTAATCGACTTCGGTTTATTTAAAATTGAACCTAAATCTATCACAAACTCTAAAACTTGACTTGAAATTGGATCAAATGTTAACTAAATATTTTATCACCCTTTGTCAAGACACTCTTTGTGAGTGTGTTGCTTTTATGCAACCCTAGCATACTCTAGTGCTAAAAGAGGTAAAAATCCAAGATTTGCAAATTTTTGAAAGAGTTTTATTTTTCTTCAAAACTTTGAAAATTCATGGTTTCACGTCCACTGTACGCGGCTCCATAGCTAGTCGTGCGGCTCCATATCGATATGGAACCGCCGGTTCCTTTAAGGAACCGCGGACAGCAAAGCCGTTTTTGGCTTATTTTTTGTCTTTCTTCTTTGACCACTGTCTTGGTTAAGATTCCTTGTTTACCAAATTTGGCTAAACATTCCCTAAAACCTTTTGTTTTCATTTCAAATCTTTGCCTTGTCTACTTTCTTTAAATTCTTCTCTTTTGGGAGTTCTTCTCTTCATCCCTCACAATGCCTAACTCTTCCATTCCTAACCTTGACATATCTTTGTCACAATCTTCTCAACCTAAAGCTTCTTCTTCTAAGCTTTCAAAGAAACCGAAAATCTCGGTTCGACCCATTTGGATCAAGAAGAACAAGAATCCTCATGATTCCTCCTCTCCAAGACCCTCCAAGAATTCTTCTTTCTCTCCGATCAAATATTGGAATGAGACTTACTCTATAAATCCAATTACCGGAGAAAAAGAAATTATTCCACCACCACCTAAACCTTTCAACTCTCCACAACTCAATGACTTATCTTCTTTCCCAAATCTCATTAGGCATTGTGAAAACATTTCTTATCCATTATCTCCCTCTCCACCAAACTCTCATTTTGATGGACCTCCCCCATCTAACGACTTTGTTTTGCATCATGGATCCTCGTGGGCTTGTTGTCAGTTTCAACAAATTGAACTTGCTCATGTTTATGACAAGCTAAATTTCCTTGAATTCCTCCTCACTCGACCTCCTCTCAAAGTTTTCGTTCCCGTGAACAAAACTTCGAATGATGCCTCGTCTTTTTTCTTTCCAACTAAGGCACATTTTGTACTTTAGTTGTTTGAGTCAATAAAACTTAAGCAATCTTGGAAGATTATCACTACTAGAGTAGTTTAAGCTTTGTGATTTATTTTCCATATTTTTTGCTTTAAATATCCATATTGTGTGTATGAATATTTCTTTTGTATGTTCTTTCATATTTGTGTAATATTAATGTTATGTGTGTTATCTCTTTCCCGCTAATTCTTTTTCACACATTTGTTAAAGCGTTGATCATGGTTAAAATTTACTATTGATTATGGGTGATTCCATAATTTCTAAATTTTTAACCCCTTGACATTTTAATCATTTTGATTGGTTTGGATGTTTCTTTTCTTCCTTTATTCCACCAATTGAACTTTGATGTTGTCAACACACACTCTTTAGACATACTTAGCAAATACTTACTTCTAATTTTGGGATTTCTTTTCTTCCTCCCTCTCAAGTTAGTTAGTAGGCAGTGCACATATATACATTGGTGTTTCTTTTCTATCTTCTAACCTTTGTGTAGCATGTCACCTTAGCTCTCTGACTTGGTGCCCCAAGCAAGGGGGAGTAAGCACCAAGGGGAAGCTACTAGCAATGTCCGGTTCTTCTCTTCTTCAAAGACTTGTGCTAACCTTTTTGCTTCGCAAAGGGGAAGAAATGATAGTGATAAACTCGTTAACAATTCGAATAATTTTGTATTTTACGTAAATGAGTTTATAGTTTGTCGTAATAAAAAAGGGGGAGATTGTTAATGCAAAGCAATGCCTAAAAACATTATTAGTGCTAACTAATCTTTCTTAGTTTTGATCACGACAAATTACAAAGACATTTAGCATAAAATATAATCGTAAAACGAATTATCTAACAAACACTATCATCAAGGTAATAATCATTACACTACCATATCTTAATCATGCTTAGTGATCATAAAAGTGATTAGCCTTAAAACTCACTTTTGTCAAATGTGACAAAATATTTTTTAATAAACTTTCCTTTTAAGAAAATGTTTTATTAAAATAGAAAATGAAAATTTAAATATGGCATATTCCAAATGCCATAAGAATATCCTTTGAAGGTTTAAACAGCCTCAGATATTTCAAATCCACTAAAAGAAAAAAAAGGAGCGGAGTCTACCTCCGCGGTTCCTTAAGTGCCTACGTGGTTCTCTATTGATAAGGAACCGCCTAGTGCAATAAGGAGCCGCGCTCAGCTAGCCGTTGGGTTTTGTCTTCTATAAATAGTGGATCAAATCTACATTTTCCATAACCCTTTTTGGACATCTCTTTCAGCCTTCTTTCTCCTTTCTAATCCTAATCATTTATAAATGATCACTTAATGTGTTAAGTATGTTTACTTATGATTATCCTCTTGATCTCCTTCTTTACCTTGTCCAAAGAGAAGATCACTCACACACTTGTGATGTGATTAAAGATGAAGCCTTGATAAAGATCATCCTTTCCTAAAGATCTAGTCATGTTCATCATGTGTTTATTTGTGTCTTGTGTAGATCCAATGTATTGTGAATACTTGGACTAGTTGTGTTCATCCAAGCTATTTGTGAATACTTGGATTAGTGTTGTGTAAATCCTTTGCATATGTGTGTGCTTGGATTTGTGTTGTGTAGATCCAAGTTACATGTGTGTAATTGGATATGTTTAGTTGAGTTGTAATAAGTTGTGTAAGTTCTCACTAAACTATAAAGTGATGTAGTTGTATCTTGTGAGTTCTTACTAAACTATAAAGTGATGTGTAGTTGTGTTGTGTGAAGTTTTCACTTAGCTTCAAAGTGAAGAGTCGTGAAGATTGATTCTAGCTTTGGATTAGAACTCGACATCTAGCCTTGTGTCACAAAATGGTGAAGTAGGCAACGTTGTGATGATTGGTTCTATCTTTTGATTAGAACTCGACATCTAGCCTTGTGTCGTTAAATGGTGAAGTGGGCGACGTTGTGTAGATTGGTCCTAGCTAAGATTAGGTCTCGACATTTAGCTTAGTCTCGGAAAATAATGTAAACGACGTTGTAAGGTTTTCTCCGCTAAGAAGGGAGCTTGTGGATATAGTGGAAATCTCGAGTAAGTGTACTCGAGGAGTGGAGTAGGAACAAGGATAGAGCTTCGTTGCCGAACCACTATAAATCTTGGTGTCTTTCTACTAGGTTGTTTATTTCCTTACTCTTTACTTACCTTCATCATCATTACACTTACTACTTGTCATTGTTAATGCATTAGAATTGAACCTAATCATTATGCAACTAGCTTTCAAGTAAAAGATAGTTTTGGCACTCACCTAATTGAAAGGAATTTTAATTACGAGATAAATCGAATAGAAACTATTCAACCCCCCCCCCCTTCTAGTTTCTACAGTGCGTAAGTCATATCTGATATTTTATACGACTAGAAGTACATGGGCCTAAAGGGTCACACACTTAAACATTTAGACCACTCTTTATTAAGATATACAATAATATATTAATATATTTATTATGTATACTTAATTTTCCATTATTGAATACTTAACGATGGTTAGTTAAAAGTTAAAAGGTTTCACAATAACTAATTATAAAGGATTAAGTACTTCAAGGAAATTAGCATAAATGTGTATATTATAAATAAGAAGTAAACAAGTCAAAACCAAGGGATAAACACCCTTGGTTTGGCCGTGTATATGGATGAGAGGGAGAGAGACATAGAAAAGATTTTATTGTCTAGTAAATTATGTGTATGTTTACACATGTTTACTTCCTTATAAATACCAAATGGTTTTAACACTTTTACTTGCAATTGAAAAACCTGAAACTCCCTTTGGTACACCATTGTAGCCGTCCACTTCAAGACAAAAGGAGGAAGAAATTCTTGCTTTTTGATTTTAAGTATTCTGGTAGTAAGACATAGCAATCAAGAGTGGTTGACTAGGGTGTTGTGTGGATACCGTTAGAGAGATCATAACTTTGATCTTGGGTTTTGGAATCAAGAGGAATTCATATGGTTTACATAGAAGGGAGGGTTCTTGATTTCTTGTTCTTGATTTTCACCATTGTAATCAAGAAATGTATGTTTTCTAGTTATTCTTATGTTAATTACTTATGTATATGCGGTCCTTTACGTTCTGCTACAATACTATTGATGACTTTAGTATATATGATATTATGTGTTAAACTCCAACAATTAGGATGAGCATACCCATATTTGAGTTGTTCCTTGAAACTCTTATGATCTTCGCAAGCTTTGTTGATAAACTCAATAAATATTGGTGATGTTGGACTAGCAATTTGTTGGCTAAAATGGTTGTCACGAGGAAGATAAATGTGTTCATAAGTTGGAGTGTTATTGTTGTTTGTGTTTTTGGGTGATTTGGTCTTCCAAATAGGTCTCACCGACATTCTAGGTTTTCTTGAGATGAAGTTTGCGGAAGACAGTGAGAATGAGGTGTGGAAGAGATGGGGAGAATTGTTCCTTATATATAGAAGACGAGAAATATATATAAGAAGGGAAGCAAGGCTAATATGATTTAAGAATAGGTTATGTTTAAGAATTTTAGACAATTCTGACATAAAAGAGAGAAAAGAAGATAGAATGTTGCAACTTCAGTCAGGCCCGTCTGTCAATGAGTGCCAGTGTTCTTAGTTTCTCAGTCGGTGCTCTTAATTTAAGGGCACCAGCTGCCTTGAGCTAAGGTAACCGACAGTCTGAATAAGGGTTAGATTGATTCATCGGTAACTAATTTAGCATGCGAGGTAGACCCTGAATGATTTAGATCGATATTATCATTAGGTGAATCATGAACCGTACTCAGGGTAAGACCAGAGTTACCTTCGGGTATAACGGGAGTAGAACCCGGTGTTTGCTCCACATTCGCATCTTGCATACGATCATTAGTCTCCATCTCATCTCAGCCGTCACATCACCCGACCTGGTCAAACCATGTTCCACTCCACACTAACTGAAACCTAATTTTCCTCCTTCACACCTCTCCCCCTCCCCTTTTCGATTCAAAACCACTCTTCATCTTGGACATATAAAAAACACAACACAACCAGCTAACGACCCTAACTAAAAATTATCGAGACACGAATCCTAAGGAGTTGTGAATCGAATAAGCATTCATATAAGCACGTCTAGTACCCAATTCAACCCATAAAACCCTAATTGATTTTGAAGATCGTAGCAACCGATAATAAAGTTTAAGGTTTTGTCATTCGAATGTAACAGATGAGAACAATGAAGAGCAAACCCCTTGAAATCAATAATAGGATATTAACGTTCCTTAAAAGGGTTAAAAGCAAAACGGTAGGATCTCAAACAATAGAATACTTATACACCGAATTACTTGGTCAAAAAGATCAAACAACCGACCAACAGTTATTCAATCAATACAAGAGACCACTATCCGATTAATAATTGCAAAGGCACCGTCCAATTAAAATATTATATAGATCGGGTAATGGTTTTTGGTGGTTTTAGTCGTATAAAGCGCCATATGGAAAGTAAACTTTTAGGGTTCTTTGATAATATATAGTTTTGTTATGAGTTAACTTGTCATTGCTTAAAATTATATTAACCTAAAGTTGTAACTTAAACAATCGTGTCGATTGTCGTGGGCAAAATGGGTCTTGACAAAATGTGTCTTTCGGCGAAAACATGTCCTTGGGGCAACATTTTCCCGACGACAAGTCATTAGGTCTCAATCTACCGCAATACCTCCTTTAAGGTCAAACCCGACAAGCTATGTTGCACGGAAACGCCTATCGGGTGTCGTGCCCGTCCCAGAAACATTTCGGATACGGGAAACAGCCGGAAACGCGCCAAAAATGTTTTCGGAAAATGAGAAACGTTTCATGCATATCAGAAACGCCATTGCTTGAGAAGAAACACATGGGAAACGGGGTTTTTCGTGTTTGTCACGTTTCTGGGATTTGGTTTATAGGTAGCAAAAAAGATCCAACGAAAAAGGTGGTATTTTCGAGTGGACTAAGTTATGGAGGAGGGAGAGTGTTTCTAAAAGATGGTGGCTGATGAAAATAAGGTTTATTTTTATTAGTTACATAGTGGATCGGACCTTATTTAAATGGGCGAGGTAGTGGATTTTATTTAAATGTATTAAATGCGTTGGTATATAATTCAATGATTTTGAAAAAAAAATCAACATTTGTATAAACTATATAATTAAAATTATTAAATAAATTAATAAAATACTCAATCGTTTCTAGCCATACCTGTTTCTTGAGTTTTGAGTGATTGACGTTTTTAAATACCCGTTCCGTCCCGTCCCCGTCAGGGGCGGATGTATATGTTGGGTATGGGGTGGCGGCGCCCCCCATAACTCGACAAAAAAGACGAGATTACAGTGTAATTTTTCTTTAATTTTGACAGTTTTTTCTGAATGCCCCCCACTAAAAACGCAAATTGCCCCTCACTCACACATTGAATTTCGATATTTAACACTCTAACACCTAGAAATCTTCCATTTTCAAGTTAAATTACTCGACTTTTTATTCGGATTCTAGGTTGTTTTTACCTTACTATTGTTAAAAAATTTTTTTGCCCCCCACTGTCTGAAATCCTGCATCCGCCACTGGTCCCCATGCAACATAGCCGACAAGTTTCTTCGATGCCCGTGTGAGGCTCACAATGCCCGTGTGAGGCTCACACATTTCAGTCAAACTCAAACGTAAACAGAACATTAAGCTATATTTCCCCACGCACATGTCCTCGGTCGAGGTATCTTTTATCAGGTGAATGAAAGTAAAACTAAATAAGTAATTAACTTTATTTATTTATTTCAATACTGATTTAATGAAAATGTTTGTCGAGGACATGCCTTCGGAAAAACATGATGGTGATGCTGTACCTGCACAACTTTTCAGATTTTTTGAGAAATTTTTCCGAAAGAATCTATCAAAATCTGTGCACATCCAAAACCAAAATGCCAATATCGAGAAAGATAAAGGACTCGTCACTAACGCTTAACAATCGAACGCCAAACACAACCAAGTTTTGATCAAACATTTAACTGATGAATGGAAGTCAAAGGTGACCAATTTTTCCCCGAGGACATCTCATCGGGAAAACTTTTGGCTCATCTTTTTAACATACTGAAGGCTTGGTCAATGACTATTACTCGATTTTTTTGTCGTTTAGCTAGTTTCGCCGAGGACAAACTATCCTCTGAAAAACTGGCATCGTCAGTTCATCTTTTTCTTGTATTGTGTCGTCATCCGTAAAGCTAGTTTTATTGTACGATCACCACCATGCATAAAATAGCTCATGAAATTGTAGACAAATGTATAAATCGATACAAAGCATCGTTTTTTGAACTATTCAGCCTGCAATTCCATACGATACAAAGCTAGAGCCTTCTATCGACATTATTTAAAGAAATGAGTTGTCGCATGGATCCTTTGACGGACTAGAGTACGTACGTACAGAAAGAATTGTGGGTTCAATAATCTTGATTAAAATGCTCCCAACTAGTAGCGATTTGAGATCAAAAACGGTTTGAAGGTCATCAGAATTCCAATCCCCTCGATTACATTCAATATGAAAAATATCATATGTACTCCTGTGGAAATAAATGAAGTTATAAATCTCAGAACATGTGTCTTTTTAGTAATGCGTACTCTCGATCACTGCATATTATAATGAAGCTTTGATTGTACATCGACTTTTGAATAACTAGAAAGTGACCTTGCTAGCTAGCGAAAGTGCTCAATAAGTATATCAAAATAATGTCTCACAAACGAAGATTAAGAGTATGTTTAGATGAGTTAGAGTTAGGGCTGGGATGGTACTGGGGCTAGGTCTTATATTATAAATAGAAATAGAAATTTTTTATTTTGTAAAATTTGTTTGGCAAATGAGTTGTCTTGGGCTTTATTATTGCAAATTTACTAAAAAAACATATAACTAAATGAGCGTGTTAGATATTTTGGTGAACAAATAAGTAATTTATGGTGCAAAAGCCTCGGCGGTCTAAAGTTTTTAGTCCTCTTTTATGAGGTTGAGACTTATGACTTATAACTCATTTCGCAAGCCCACGTGACAAGCAAGACTTATTTTATAAACCGGCTTAGTTAAAAAGCTCAAGCCCCCGTAAGCATGTTGCCAAACACAAAGAAAAAGATTTCTTGTTAAAACCACAATTTTTTTCGCAACTTATAGCATATATCTCACAATATATTTTACATGTGTCTTTTAGTGAGGCTTGAACCCACAACCTATTAAAAAAAACATATATAAAAGAAAGATAATGGTACCGGGAAGAATTGCTGCATTTAGTCTCTTTTGCGACCAGGATAAACTACAAAATGAAAGGACACAAATGAGATTACAATGATGTTAATCACGTCGTATTAATCTATATTTCTTTCGTTTCATAATTATAGTCTAATGTTGATTTTGCGGTTTTGGTTTTGCAACATTAACATTAGCTGTTAGCTTTTGTATTATATAAACCTTATGCAAAATATTGTAAATGAATTGGGTTTTAAAAGTTTCATCAAGTATGATATAACACAAACAAAGATATTTAAGGTCAAAGTTTCAAAATAAAGGCCGAAAAAAGTAACAGTGGTATATAAATATAATTATGGGGTGAAAGGAGTATATGTTGAACCGTAAACTAGAATAAAGATAACCTTTGAAAAGTAATTTTAAAAAAGGTCTCAAATTCGAGTCTCGCTAACAACTAACTTGTCGTTTAAAAAAACAAATAAATACTCACAGTGCTCCCCCAAATGCAGGGCCAATTGCTTTGCAAATTGACTGGAGTGTCACGGATATACCATTGGCTGCACCTCTTTCATATTGATCCTGAAATTGATATATGCGTGTATAGATTATTACTACGGAGTACTATTGGATTATATTCCTCAACCACTACAAGAAAGTATAGAAAAGTAAAAAGGTCGTGAAGCGACTAATCTCACCACAGCTGAATTTTGCAGCATGAACGTCCCAGTTATGATGCAGACCTAAAAAATATGAGAAACATAATTATAGTGATGGGAGATAATATTAAGACTATTCACAAAACGGATAATCATTTGAATACTCCGATCTTAGTTTTGTAAATTATTTATTCTTTGGTAAAACAAAAATTATTGCCTCAAATATCAGATATGTGCTCATACAGCCATGTCTCTAATCTCATAAGGAGTATGTAATGATTATAGTCTGCAGAAACTGGCTAATTAATCAACTCAAAATGTTTTGCAGTTGACCAGCGAGGCAGTGAACACATCTTTTGTCTAGTTTTCTAAATTATCATATATTTGATTAATAAACTATTTTTAATTATTATGATCACATATTTTGTAAAGGAAAAAAAGCTAAGGGATGCGGACATACTCAAATCTCTTTGCTAACTTTTATACCATAGGATCCATTTACTCTTTAACATATTTCTTAGTTTTACAAAGTTTAACCAATTGAAAATATACCATTTGTTACCTAATTGGGACAAGAAGAGAGCACCTTTCCATAATTGGAGTAAAATTACCCCTACTTGTTACCTAAATGGAGTAATTTTCACATAAATGGAGTAAAATTACCATACTTCTTGTTACCTAATTACGCCAAGAAGAGCACCTTTCCATAAGTACAAAAATCAAGTAATAATATTGAGAAGATGGCATTTACTCCTTGAAAACTCACCGATAAAACGTTCTTCACAATCGACGCAACATTTAATGTAAAGATGAGCATGAAGCCTGATAACAATGCTATGTACGGATAACTTGCAAGTATGGGTATAGATAAAACCTACACAAGGGATAATTCTGATGATCAGATTTGACTTAGGGAGTCAAATAAATTAGTGCTGATCAAATTTTGTTTTGAAGATATTTATTCTTTCATGCGACAACTACACTAAAGTACAATAATTAGCATATGCTATACTCCGTATTAATCAAGAATACATGCTATTATAGTAGCTGAAACAATTATTTTTTGTTTGAAAGTTTAATATCAAAGCAAAGGAAGACAATTATAAGAGAGTGGAGGAATTGGTAGAATTGCTTACTCCACAGATACGTGATACAACGATGGGACCAAATATCCTCTCCATGATTGGATATAATGAGGTCTGGAAAAGGAGAAGGCCAATCCCTGCAGAAAGACTTGTGTGATCAGCATCAAACTTTGCGGGAGGATGTGGATGCCAATCCAGCGAATTCCAAAAGGTGAAATTGATGATATATGTATTAAAACTAGTAATAAGAAAATGAAGATGAAATAATCGATTAAGTAAGCATTATGGTTTATAAAAGAATATTCCCCCGACACAATATCATTAAAATGTTGAAAGTGCATATAGTTACTGACTTCAAAAGCTCTCGTCTGGCCTTTCATTGTAAACCAGTTAACATTCTTACATATTTGAGAAAAAAGACACTTTGTCCGACCTTCAAGAATTGGTACTACGGTCTTACCTGAAATAGAAAGGACGGTGCCAACATCCTTGGTAGAATAACCGAGGCCTCCCAAACTCTTAGGGCTCACAGCCCACAATGAGAAAATCTATGATTCAGAAAGCAAACAATATGTTAAAGTTATGATAGATGTTTGGATGATCCTATGTGAATTTATTTTAGAATCGTAGTTTAAAAAGCATGAAAAAATGTATGAATATTGAGCCTCCTAAATGTGCAATGAGTCTTGGCTAGTTGAGTGCTTTACTTCCAAACAATCAATAAAACTTCACTGCAGACTAATTAACCATCATTCTTGTACAAATAACACTAAATTTCAAAGGCTGAGCAGCCTTGAACGAATTACTTATATGCACTTGTTGGTCAATAACTAATCTTCTGACAGAGTAATGGCTATTTACTTTTCATTTCTTTTTGCATTCTTGTGAAAGGTTGATATGTTGCAACTAAAACTGAACCACGTCGATTTCTGTAAACATTTGGTTTGATACAAGAGGCATGTTTAAAGAATCTGTTGTCGTTTTCGCAAGTTACCTCTGAGTAAGCTACGTCATGGAGCGAAAAAACACAATAGAGAATAATAGAAGACATTAAAGGCCAGTTCTTGAAGAGGCTTATTATATTGGATTTTTTTTCTATATCCGTGTTTTCCTCAACATCAGGGATACAGGAAGTAGATTCCAACTCATCTTTCTTATGGAAGTGCAACGTCTCCTGCAGTTTGAAAATTGGTTAAATAAGCTAGATTCATCTAATGAAGTTGAAATTAAGATATATGTCCTAAAAACATAGAGAGACTTTAGGTATAGGTTTTGGTAAACTGTTATAGAAATCGCTTTCCGATATTATGAAACGGTAACTAGCCTGGTTATAGAAAATCGTATTGGTTCGAAGAGTTTCTAAGCAGAAAAGATAGGCAAAAGCACAGAGATGATGGTTGAGTTTTTAAATCTATAATTTGGACCAAAGTATCTGTTATATCCATAAATTGGTTGACAGCGGCGGGTAACACGAGCAGCTATTGTGTCGGCTCATAGACATACAAACCTTTGGTGTTTTTGCGGGAACACCATTGTGTCGGCTGATTGTACAAACTAGAACCGACTACCGCAAAATCAAAAGCCCCTATCTGCCCCCCTTGTCTCATGCAACTCGTCCTAAATGGCGCACATGATTTTTTTTTTGGCCAAAGCTTGGAGTTTTGCAAGCTATTTTTCAATGGAAGGTGAGTTGCATGGGACGCTCCAAAATGTGGGTTGTACATTCATTATATTGTGTTTTACCCGGTTGTACATGTAAGTGTGCAAATTAAGAAAGAGTGTGTCAATCAATTCCCTTGTTCAATTTGTCATCATTAGTATTTAAATTATCATCTCTTCCCTTAATGCTATTTATTATTAGGGTTAATTTTATAGAATTGCCGTTTACTTTTCACAATCAACATATATATTTGAGGATGGTTTTTGTTGAATTAAAAATAATAAAATGTTTTCAAAAGTACAAAATCAAAGATTTCAGCAGGTAAGATACTCCCGTGTTATCTTACATATTTACACAATTGCCCACTACGCAGATCCTAACACATTGGCCTGCTGATCTCCCCTGTCTCAAACTCTCAATTACATAAAATGGCTCATGACACTAAAATCGCCAAAAGATATTTGACCACAAAAACTAAGGTTATTTTACTGGGTTCGGATCAAGATGTTTGAGGAACATAATAGGTTTAACTTAAGAAAAACAGGAAGAGGATACAAAAATGTCCCTAAATTTTTTGGTTTGGGACTGTGACTTACGCTTTAATCATCTATTCAAGCTTAAATTTTGTGAAATATCAATGTTCATGGTTTCCAGAAAACATGTTTTATTCGTCTTTAACTCCTATTCACACACTTTTACCCAAAAACCTCCTATTCAGACACTTATCTGCATTAGATCAAAATTTTACTTCAATGATAAAAGAGGGTTAGCTACTTAGCAAATTAATGGATACATATATAGAAGTAGAATCTGAAATTCAGGTTTGAACTGTATCTTGGTCAAATGCACTAATTTCAATCAGAACAATTAATGTATATGTTAAGTGCATGAAAAACTGTACCGGAAGCCAAAATGCAGCAATGGTCACAAAAAGCGCGAAAAGGGAGATAATAAGGCAAGGCAATAAGTATGGAAATCTGCATCGCAAGTTACAGTTGGTACATAAAATTGACATCCATGTTAACAACAATAAGATAAAGAAATTAACAAAAGTTATGTTACCTCCCAAATAAAGAATCTGAAGATACCAAACCTGGAAACTTCTCTGCGGGCTTTTTGTTTTTAAAATATGCAGTAACAGAAAAGGTTAGAAACTAAAAATAAATATATAAATTAAATATGCACGACTCTTCCATCTAAGATCATCGCTATCTTGTTGGCGATGCTGGCCTTGGTACAAGTATAATGAGCATATAACCGTGACCGATGAAACTAAACCTACGGTCTTGTAGAAATTAAGGCACCCTTTGTTGTAATCCAGAGTAATCCACCTTGATCATTTTTCTTAGAAATGATCTTGTTTGTGAAACTAATCCCATATAAGCTAGTGACTTGTATGTAAACATTGTCAATAATACATCAACCAAAGTATTCCCCTTAAACCATTTAGTCACGTACACCCACAAACAATACAAACTTATAATAGTTTGCATGCGTATATGTGGATTTTTGGTATTGTACGCTCATCCACAAAATCTTAAAATGATTTATAGTATCTCTTTTAATCAAGATACATGTGGAGATATAAACCTGTGCAAGGAAACCACCCAAAGCAGGGCCAATGACCAGTCCTATGCCCCATGATGTACTAACCTGAAATAAATCACAAATTGATTAAAAAAAGGAAAAAATATAAATAAAAGTACCCAGTAAGGGCCATTACTTACAGCTGACAATCCTAAGGCTTGATGTTCCTCAGGGAAAAGTTCAGATGAATATGCCTATTTAAAGGCAAAATGCTTATCAGCAGAAAGATCAAATATCGCCTGAATAAAAAACTCTAGACCCGTCTTGTAGCCATTGAACTACTAAGCAACATGAGATAAGGAATACCTTTATTGGTCCCAGTAGCCCGTTTAGAAAACCAAGAAGAAACCTTGTAACTATAGCCATCCAATAGTTTACGCTAAAACCAAAAAGTGTGTTGAAAATAACCCTGGAGAAGGCAACATTAATATTTTAGGAGATTTGATAAGTTTTACCAAGTGGTAACCAAACAGTCTAAATCATATACTAGTAGTTACTGACACTGTTGAAGTGCCCAAAAGAATAACTGGTTTCCGACCATATCGATCAGCCACTACTCCCCAAAAGATGGATGTCAGTGCCCTTCCAACCATATATGCAGCCCCTTCATATGATATAAACACATGCTTATTCAATTTCACTAGAGGTATTGCATATCCAAAAAAAAAATAAAAAAAATGGCATACCGACAAAGCCTGCATAGTAACTAATATCCTCCTCTTTCTCTGCAATGTTAAAATCCATAACCTACATCAGAAACCAAGATTAAAAAAACTGTTTTACTGCAAAGAAGAAAATTGAAATTAATAAGAGACAGAAGTGAACACACTTACCATGAAATAAAGAAACGGAAAGAGTGACGATATCGGCAGTGCTGAGATGTAAAATGGAAATAGATGTTAGATATCAACATCGAGCTATGCATTTTATTCTGATCTAACTTAAACAAGCTGTGAACCTGTAGTTTTTATAACAACAGGTTTATAGGGGTTCTTAATCGGTTTATACACAACATACAAATCCTTGATTTACCGACAGCTTTTGTAATCATATCTATTATTTATGAAATTGAAATAAAGAAGTAAGAAAGTGTTAAACGGTCGACCATCAGAATTTGGCATATGCCCCAAAAGTAAACTTGCATTTTTTGGAATCTTTAACAAAAATTTCAATTTAACTCTTAAGTAAAATAACCACAGACTGACTAAAAAAAATGTCTAATACGCGCGGTTTGTTGACAGATTTATTATGCTGGAGTATCTTTTAAGTAACCATACCATACAGGCATACACAGTTGAAGCTGATCAAATATCTAAAAACAAGCATCAAATATACATATCATATGGTAGGCGTTCAACCTAATACTACTGCAGGCCGCATTTGTGTATTGATCGTTTACTTTCCTAATATAAAGTTTTACACGGCATAAAAGAGCAACTATATGGAACAAGCTGAGCTGAAATGGAGACGACTCTTAGTACTCTTAAAATATATAGAAAAATCAGTTAGTACGTTAATTAGGGCTGTTATTGCAAAATTTTCCTAATCTGTGCAATCAGATTCAAGTTCTTTCAGTGAAGACGATAATGGTTTTTGTGACAAATATGTCATGTTAGCAAACCAAACGTCCCCTTTGTAATGCAACATAACCCATGAAAGATTTTATTCTTTATAGTACGCATTTTATAAAATGTGAACAAGTTAGATGGTACCATAATCATTTTCATTGGATTTTATAAATCTTTTCAACAATACATTTTTCAAAAGTAATCATTTGATTTTGGTAAAGTTTAATAAAAATAACTGTAAATTTTGTGTTACCATTTGCACAACTAGGGTGAGTTTAACAAGAATAAAAAAAATTGAAGTTATCAATCACTCGTTTTTAATTAAGATTGAAAACCTATTTTTCACATTTTCTTCAGAAAAAGATAAACAATTAAGCTGACAAAAAATAAATTATCGCTACAAACTGTTTTTAGAGTCCGTTTGGTAAGAGTTTTTCTCAAGCTTTTATAGAACTGTTAGTTTTTTTGTTAAAAAAATAATCTAATAGCTCTATTTGGCACAACATTTTTTTAAAGTTGTTAGCTTTTTATTTTAACCAAATAGCTAATAAAAAGCTGTTTCATACAGCTGTTTAGATTGTCAAGATTTGTTAAAGCTCTAAATTATTGATATAACCTCCAACCATATTATAATTTATTAAAAGATACCCTTTTAAGTTATTTTACATCTTACCTCTTTTTAGCAAACAGTTAACAGCTTACAGCTAGTTTTGTCAAACATAGCCAATTTTTCATCAATAGATAGATATTTCCATATACTTTTTACTAAAAAAATTTATTCTCTTAGGTTTTAAATATTACACGATACGAAATCATAAGTGATTTGTGATGTGAGTTATATAGTTTTAAGGGAAAATCACTTAGAAATGTCGTAAACTTATCACTTTTTATGATTCTGTACATTAAACTATTTTTTGTCTCATTGTGTGTATTAAACTTTTTAATTTCGATTATTGTGTGTCTTTTGAGACGATCTTTCCTTGTAAATTGACTAATTTACCCTTCAAAATTTGAAAAAAGTAGGGGTAAAATGGTCACAAAATACATACAATGATATGAGTTTAAAAGTTTAATACATACAATGAGAAAAAAAATAGTTTAATACACACAACCATAAAAAGTGGTAATTTTACTACATTTTTAAGTGATTTTCCCTAGTTTTAATCTTAAATCATACGTGATTTCAGAAAATCCAATGTGATTTAGAAGTGTAAATCACGCGTAATTTTAGTGGTTGTGAATTTTGACACTGAAAATGCAGAAGAAAATGTTCGTCGAAGTAGTATATGTTTGTCGAAGATATGTAGAAGTGTCACTCAAATGAATGACGATTCTATTCTTTAAATGAAGGTATGTTTATGAGAAAAAGACGAATTTGGTCATTTTGAGCATGTTATAATCAATCGTTGGTCATGACGTAAGATTTTTTACGAATTTGGTCATTACCATTCAAAATGTCAACCGACGACGGTGCTCAACTATCAAACTGAAAGAGAATCTAGTTTCAAAGTTTTTATTTTCTTTTTAATATCTGTGATATAATTTTCATTTTACCCCTCCTTAAATATAAGTTTTCATGATGCACGACGTGTTCGATCTTTAACTCCTCTGGCTTAGCCGCCAGTTCTTCGGTCAACACGTGAAGTCAAGTGTTTGATTATTTCGTAGAGATTAAAAGGTAAAAAACGACAATGTATAATTGTCGTAATTTATCTTTTATTATTTGCATTTGTCTTATTTTAATTAAGGATTTGTTTAGATTTATAAGAGTTGCTTATTTCTTTAGTTTACTTTTAGCAGAGATTCTTAGCTTTCTTTCTAAGACTCTTTATTAGTATAAATATATGTAATAGGATTGGAAAAAGAAACAGATTATGAGTTAAGAAAATTAGAGTGTTTCTCTTTGAAGTCCCGGTTGAGCATCCTTTAAGGGTTATTGAATTCCTTACTCGTTGTTATTTGTGTGGTTTCTTTGCATTTACAATTTTGTGGGCATGGAAGACCTAATGGTTGTGTGAATCGTAGATTCGCCGGTAGAGGCAACGATATATCAAACCAAAAAGGACTACGTGTTGCAACGAATGAAGACCTACTTAAATGAATGAAGGAAGTCAGACGAATTCCTAAACAAACAAACCGTAGAGTCGCCGAATGAGGCAACAGTCACGTGAGTGAGGATGGAACAACTTCACTTGGATCATCTTATTGAATAGTTGGCATGATGAACGTGATTCTCCATAGAGAAGCCGTGTTAAAGAAACAGAGGGGTGTTAGAAAGTTTTAGAGTTCGAGACTTGGAAAGACAAGACTTGTGGACGAGTCTTTTTCCAAGAGGAGGAGAAATATGCAGGGCATCTTCGATATCCATCTCCTCTTCTTGGCTTAGCCGTCGATTCTTCGGTCAACACGAGATTCAAGTCAATTGGTTCGAGAAGACGGAAGGGTAAAGATGACCATCTATCTTTTAATAATTTGTCAATATCTTATATTTTTATACAAAGATGTGTTTAAATTTATAATAGTTATTTTATTTCTTTAGTTTACTTTTAGTAGAGATTCTTAGCTTTTTTTCTAATACTCTTTATTAGTATAATAGGATTGAAAAAAAAACGAGTTAAGAAAATAAGATTAATTTTATATATCACCTTATTTTGATGTTTAATTTCATATATACCCAAAGTGTTTTTAATGCAAAGAAAATAAGAGTGTTTCTCTTTGAAGTCACGGTTGAGCATCCCTTTAAAGGTTATTGAATTCCTTACTCATTGTTATTTGTGTGATTTCTTGCGTTTACAACGGTCCCGTCATCATTTCATTTTTTTTGTTTTCTCTCTCTGTAAAGGTTATCAGAAATTTGTTATCAATGATCGAGTTCATCGGGAAAAAACAGGTCGAAGGTTCACAGTGAAAAATATCATAAAAGCAACATAAATATCTTCTTCTCCTTGTATCACAATTTTCATTCTCATCATCTCCTATAAAAACACACCATTCCATTGCAGAAACCATTGATTGATTAATTAGATTATGAGCAGGTTTGATAAACTCCGTGGTGGCCGCTTTATTGCGGGTCTTTTCATTTTCATTCTTTCTAATTTTACTCACCTTTCTTCTTTATCAATCTCGATTTAATTTTTATTTTTTTTATTTTATTAAATCTTAATCTTAATCAATCATTGTCCAAACACAACCCTTGATCTAAATTTTCCTTTTCTTTTAACTTGAATTCATTCATGGAGTTTAAAGATTCGATTTCTGGGTTTTAATATAATTATTATCTTGATGATGATGACATGAATTCTGGATTTATTATGGTTATCAATTTGGATTTAATTAAAAAAAAAAATTCTATGTTGTAACAGTCAGAAGATAATAAAAGGTATATCATACTTGACAAAAAAGCAATTTAAGTAAAACTTTTGTAACTAGAAAAAAAAATCTTAAAAGTAGATTTACTGTAATTTTAAAACAATTTGCAGACAAAGTTGATCACTCGTTGTTTAAACGTCGTCGGTTGATCATTTTTTAAAAGTTAATAGGACAAATATTGTTGTTGTTAGAGAGACATATATAAAATCGGACATAATTAAAAAGTGTACTTGCGGATGACACATGTAGTAGAGTTGAGTGTATATGTTTTAGTGTGACCAAGATCTGAATTGGGATTACATGTCGTTCTAAAAACAGAAATGAAATAGGAAGAAAGATTTTGACTAAATCTGACTTTTTTCCATTTTTAACGTTGTATAACATATTTAATTTTTGAGGTAGTGAGTTTGTACCTCTTTATTAAAAAAAAAAAAAAAAGAAGTTTGTACCTCATCTTCTTAAGATATAAACCTTATTTGACTTTGACTATAATACTAGTAATAATAGTGGTTTTTCTTTTCTTGTTCCTCAAATAAATTTCACCAATAATATTTAAGAGTAATATGTTTTAACCTCACTTTTTTAAAACATTTATTTTTCTAAATTTACTTATCTTTTTATTCTTCATTTAATTTGTATTTGTTAATGCATTTTCGGTGTTCACACGAGTGAGATAAAAATAAAAATTCGTATATACTTTTGGATTCGTGGATGATCCACTATTTTGTGAATGAGTTAATAAATAATATTTGGTCACAATATTTAGATTCCATTTTTTTTTATCTTGTGCTCTAAGGGTACATGATAAACACATATAAAATATATAAAAAATATATTAGGTTTCACAGAAAAGTACACAGGAATCCATAAAGTGTGAATCCCTCTGTGTGAAACCCGGTATATTTTTTGCCTTCTTATCATGTGCTCTTAGGACACAAGATAGAAAAACCCTTAGATTAAACACACAAAAAGAAAACAACTCTCGATATTTTATTACGTAAGATTAGAGGTGGAAAAATGGGCGGGCGGGCACGGGCGAAACGGGCGGGAAAAACGGACGGGTTAAACGGGCGCAAGCTAAAAAAGGAAAAAAAAAATATAAAACCTACAAATATAAAATAAAAATCTTGTTTGAAATCCGGGATAAAAAATTTAATAAAAAATATTCGTCGAGTATACTAATTTGTATTTTACAAGTGCGCCCGTTAACCCATTTAGTTTCTTACATATGCGCCCGTTTAGCCCATTCATTATAAAGAATGCGTAAAAAATGCCTCATCATTTTTTAAAAATAGACAAAAAAAAGCTTATATATACCAAAATGGGGAAAATTTGTCACCTCTACGTAAGATTAATGATTCTCGATTCTTTGGCACATTGGTTATATAGTACGGTCATGATACTGTCATTTTTTTATCCAATAATTTACAAATGATTTGTTTCCACATCACGATCAAATTCAATTATATTTATTTAAGACTACAATTTATATAAAAAAAACATTACATAAATAATTTAAAAAATATTACACAATTACTCAAATAAAATAAAGACATCACAATAAAAACATTAGAAAAAACATTTTGAGTTTGGTGGGTTTTGAAGTCAATCATTACAACGAACGATTTATGTTAGCGACCGATTCGACTCGGTCGCCTCATCGTAGCCGATCGAGTCAAAGATAACACCGATGCGTTTAGCCTTAAATTTTGTAAGCTATTACTGAAAATACGCAAACATATCAACATACAAATATGTGTGATCGAATGTATAATACTACGTAAAATTTTCTAATACTACAAATTACGTACATAAATTTGTATATATAATTAATCTCTTAAATTTTCTAATACTACAAAATTTTCTAATACCACAAATTACGTACATAAATTACGTACATAAATTAAAACTATGCACATTTAATTCTCTGCTACAAATTCTACAAAGGGCAAATAGCATAAAAAGATATTCATTTTAAGTCAAAACTCAATTAAAAGTATCCAATTTTTTTTTTCTCAATTTAAGGTATCGATCTTTTTTCTTGTTGTAATGTTGGACAATTAACAAATTTAAAGGTTATATATTAACGATCGTTTACTTTATTATTGTAGCGTTAGTCCTTTAAATTAATGCCACTTTATAATAAACTAAAAATTCGTTTTTTAAAGTTATAGACCGTTTTTCACCATTTTCGTCTGATTTTTACCGTTTTTGTTTGTTTTTAATCGTTTTGGTCCATTTTTACAATATTCGTCGTTCTTTTACCGTATTCAACCGTTTCGTCCATTTTTTATACGTTTTCGAGCCCCTCCGACCGTCTGTGTCCATTTTACGGCTTTTAACTGCTTTCGTATGTTTTTCCGTTTTCGGCTTCTTTTTTACCATTTCTTAACGTTTTTATTAAGTTTATTTATTTTTTTCGTCCATAAAACAAATAGGCGATAACGACAAGAAACGGGCGAAAACTGTAAATAAAAGGTCGAAAACGATATCAAACACATTAAAGAAGGTCGAAAACGTTAAACCGAGAAAACAACAAAAAAAACGGACTAAAACGATTAAAAACCGAATGAAAACGGTAAAAATCAAACGAAGATAGAAAACGGTATAAAACTGTAAAAAAACGAAGTTTGAGGTAATTATAAAGTGTCGTTAATATAAAGGACTAACGATGCAATAATAAAGTAAACGGTCATTAATATATAACATTTAAATTTGTTATTAACCTAACATTGCAACAAGAAAAAAGATCGATACTTTAAATTGAGAAAAAAAAAATTAAGTACTTTTAATTAAATTTTAAAATAAGATGAGTACTTTTTTATGCTATTTACCTTTCTACAAATTACAAAGAAAATATGATTAGCACAATTAACATTAGAGGTCAAATAATGGTAAACACATGCAAAGTTTGATGGATTGCGGTTGTTTTCTTGTAAAATGTTAGACGACGATGTACAAATATAATCAATGGTTAAACTTAAACATTTATTTTGAAAAAGCCAAATTATTTTCAATATACTAAAAAAAAAAATGACAATAGATTTAAAATAGTAGTGATATTTTCACTAGTTATCAAAACTCTGGTACTCTAAAATAGTTCTATGTATTGAGGATGTCTCCATAGTTTTTTTTTCACTTATTTTTTTTTTAGCAAAATGTCATTTTCACTATTTGCTAAATAGTTTAAGGGTTTTTTAAATTTTATAATAATAATAATTATTATTTTGGTATATCTAGATTTTCGATTCGATATTGCGAGCCGACTAATCCTAGGGCGACTACCTTTTTGGATAACTCGGAGTCGTCGCATGTGAAACTCAATGACCACCTCAAATGTACACACCTAATAAGGTTTGAACCTATGACCTCTCTTTTAAAAGTCAAGAACCTTACCACTAAGCCACTTGATGATGATTTAATAATAATTTCAAACAAATACAATGTGATAAAGTTAATCTAACTCTTTTTATTTATTTTCAATATTAAACAAGTAAATTGAAACATTCATAAAAAACACAGACTATTAATTAGAAAAAAGAGCAATAAATAATATACTGACGTAAAATAAATATCAATTTTTATATTAAACAAAGTTAAAAAATGTTATTGGTCCTGGTACCCCTTACCTAAAAAAAATATACAAAAAGTACAAACAACTCAGTTCTTTTTAACAGTTTATTTATCAGCTTTTTTCTGTATTTTTGTCAGTTTAACAGTTTTAACTTGTTAAATTTTATTTTTTGATTCCGTATTTTCCGACTCACAGATTTATAATAAAACCAAAATTATAAGAATAAAAAATAAAAATAAAAAATAAAAATAAAAAATAAAAAAATATATAAATTCAGTGGTATAAATGAGAGTTTTGGAGGTCTTATTAGCCTGGCCTTTTCCAATTGGTACTTGAAACAGGTGGTGCTACAGGTTGACTGTGTCCCCATATTTATTGTAGAGTCGAAATCAGTTATAAATTCGATTACTACTGTCACTTAACAATTGTCGTAGTAGATTGGAACATTTATTTCTTCTTTTAATAACATCAAGGGATTCGTTGAAACAGGTGATACACGCTGGTCGACAGCATATTTATTGTAGAGTCGCAAACCAAGATCATTTCTCGCGAACCATGAACCAAATTGTTTTAAATTCACATGTTTTTATAGTACTAAACTACTAGTTTTTGTTCGACCTATAATAAGGAAAATTATTCTTAGGTGTTTCCCGTCTAACGGTTGAGCAGGTCACCTGCTATATGATTGAAATTTTGAAAGTATTATAATAAAAATAAGAAAGTAATAGGGCTACATAATTACATATAACCATATACATTCATTTTTAGGTGTTTCTCCTAAGAGCACAAGGTGCACTTGGTTTGAGCCGTCCCACAACATTAAAAAAATTTTATGGTATAGTAAATTTTGTGTAAATATTCTCATAACACCAAAACCTCCACAACACCAAAATTAAGCCTCATTCGTTGGCTTGAACCATGGGAAACAAACTGGACCCTCAAATTTCCACGTGTCAAAAAACTATTCGTTTAAAAATAAAAAAAAATTAAATACGCGAAAACGCGCGCCGTCCCTAGGCGCGAGACACGAAAACTCGAGACGAAGTGTGGTTCATGACGTTTTCACGTGGTGTTTTCCTACGGCGCAAGCCATTCCCCTCCCGTACCCTGTGCTCTAATATGATTTATCTATATCTATGTATATTACTTGATGTAAAAACCGCATCATTTTATAATTTGGATGCGAGAATACTAAGAGCTCGAGTACTATGAGTAAAAGGTGTTGTCATGTCGGCAATCATCACATGAAGCTTTCATATAGCAAAAAAACATGGCACAAAAAATCGTCTTCTTTGATGGCATAAAAAAAATGTGATTTGATTGACAATAGTATGACATCACAAGCTATGACACATATGGCACCAAGTTTTGTCTGTGTGATCGGCATGGAAATTTATGAGCTGGTGGAATAAACATGACCCATTAGCCAACCATAGTATTGCTCTAATCTTCAAAATGAAGACACAGTTAAAACTGTACGTGTTTTTCATTCTTGCCGAATATGTGAAACATGTGATCTGAAAAAAAAGGTTAAACTTTGTCCTTGAGGTTAATGTGGCATTTATTCTCTTTGCATTATGTTACTAGATATTTTATTGTGAGAGTCCCCCTAATTAGTGAAGTAATTAGCTAAGTCATTTTGTAGATATATTTTTGTAAGTTCTTTGTAGATATAGTACTTCTCAAATGGAAACACAACAAGCTATGCAAACGAAAAAAAAGAAGAAATGGGTTACCAAATAAACGAAAATAAGAAGAAGCACCTGATGATGAATACCAAGCGAAAAACTAGAGATACAAATCAAAGGAAAGGTCTTAAGTATGTTTCTTTTTCCCAAAATTTGTAAAATCACAACAACAAAGAAAAAAAAAAAAAAAAAAAAAAAAAAACTGAACAAAGCTGTTAAAACAATTTACTAATGAAAATTACTTGTTGGCTATGTTTGGCAAGAGCTTTTTTAAAGCTTTTTCAGAGCTGTTAGCTTTTTTGTTAAAAAAATAATCTAATAGCTCTGTTTGGTACAACAATTTTTAAGAGCTGTTAGCTTTTTATTTTCACCAAGTAGCTCTTAAATAAAAAGCTGTATGATACAGCTTTTTAAGTTGTCAAGAGCTGTTAAAGCTGTAGATTACTGATATACCCTCCAACCATATTATAATTTATTTAAATATGTCTTTTTAAGTCATTTTACATTATAATTTTTACAGTTAACAGCTAATATACCAAACACTTTTATTAAAAATAGAGCTTTTTAGTAAACAGCTTACAGCTAACAGCTTACATTTAACAGCTTACAGTTAACAGCTTACAGCTTACAGCTAATTTTACCAAACATAGCCGTTATCAGATACATACATGATCTTGTAACCTACCCTTGTAAAAGAAGTCTATATATAAGAATTTGCGACTGAATATAGATCTATTATTAGGAAAAAAATGTACTAACTAAAAATAGTAGTAATATACTACTTACCAACACATAAGACGATGACCCAAATAAAAATGAGTTGCTTGAGGGGGAAACCAGTTTGCATTCGTTTATCACGATCTACATTGCAGCCCGGGCAATTCTTGTGGTAAAAATGCTCCAAAAGCTCGTCTTTTAGTTCACTGTTACTTGTCATTTTCCTGTTTCCAAACTCAGACAATAAATGTCAGCTTGGAGAGAAAACAGTTGGAGGACAAGATTTTGAGTGTGCCAAGTAAATAAGGAAGCTCCAAAACTCTACACGACTAAGTTACAACAATGGTCCATATCTTCTTGCTAGATTTCTGTTTTTCATTATAAGGTTTCAAAGGTGTGTTTATTACATAATTTGAAATCAACACTATAAAATATACAAGACATTTATATACTAAGTGAGTGTTTGAGATTGCGCTTGCAACTAAATTATCTATTTATTTTAGAGAAATGCTAAAACCACACATATGTTAGTACAAAAAAGTTTTACACCTTTATGTGTCAAATAAATATAGGTGGTTAAAAGAAGAAAGAGAAAACATGATGGATTGTGATTGGTGTAAGTTACATGCCACATAAGGGTGTGGAAGTTTTTATGTGAGTTGTAAGTGGATGTAGTATTCCCCTTTATTTTATTTTGAAAATGGAGATAAGATAAAATGAGTGTTTGGATAATAAATGGAAAAGAGTGATTATTTGCGTTTAGAAGCTTTTAAAATGGAGTTTTGAAAAAGTAAGTGGAGAGCTACTTATTTCATTTTCAAAATGAAGAAAAGTTAAAATAAGTTTATTTTATACATTTTACTTATCAAATAATCAAATTTGTCAAACACTCAAAAAACTGAGTATCTAATGATCCAGGAGTATTATTGAGATTATTATTTTATTTAGTTTCCTTATTTTATTTTCCTAGAATATTTTGTTAACTTTTTCTCCAAGTTTAGTTTTCCTATAAAATTAGGATTTGGGTTTATTGTATGGAATCATTATGAAGTTATGAATAAAAAAAACAGACTTTTAGTCTTTGATAATTGACTTGAATCCAGGTTAGGATTTATTGTTCAATTTTCTCTTAATAATCGAGTATTCTTTTTGAATCAACGATAGTTGGAAGATTGTGTCTGTGATGGAGGCCCAAGTATTGAAGAACGGGCTGACTTGTTTCTGGAGGCCCGAGATCGCGTGACGAAGAGGGGTTTAGTAAAATGGGCATAAATTTTGCATCCTAAGTCCGTTTTCAGCCCGTGACCTGTCAAAACGTGCGTAAAAAGGAGACCGACGACGCTGTAACCATCTTTTAGCTGGTTGCGGATTTTCCAAGGCCCGAAAAGCCTTTTTACTATCAGTTTTTTGCATTTTTATGTTTTTTTCACTTTCAGTTGGACTTTGTCATTGGGCTACGGTCCAGCCCGTTGGATTTTTAGGGTTTTACTTTGTTTGCAGTCATTATTTAATGAATCTGCTGTAACCCTATCAAGACAGTTATCAGTTTAATAAAAGTTAAACCACTGGCCGTTGTGTTGCCGTGTTTTACCCTAATTTTCGGGCATTCTTCAGAATCAACGATTATTAGCAGAATTGTTTCTGGCATTCTTATTGAATCAACAGATCCAATTACTTACCTTCGTTACTTTGTTTTTTTAGTCTACATCAGTCTGGCATTCTTTGGAATCAACAGATTCAATTATCTATCTTTGTTACTTTGTTTTTTTTGCTACATCAGTTGGTATCAGAGCCTGGTTCCTGATAAAGATGTTAGAATATCCCTTTTTTGAGGTTGATGGTTCATCTTCTGATGAATGGGAAGATTATGATGCGATTAGTGATAATTATGATGGACCTCCCATATTTGATGAATATGAAGAAGAATCGATGCTAGTTTATGATACAAATATTGAAGATGTCATTAAGGAAGAAGAATGATTTATCGGGAAAGAAGGATTTTGTGGGGAAGAAGACAACATTCAAGACGTCGTAGTTGCGGCTAATAATATTTATTTTTCAATGATCCAAAATATCATGATCGATAAGTTGGGTTTTAAGACGATTAGGGTTCGTGGTCGAGTCATTTTAAAGAAAGGAAACTTGATGCAAGAGATGCAAACTTGGATGCTACGAATACAAAGGACGAGTGAGGCAAACTCGAGGACGAGATTTTCAAAGAAGGGGAGAATGATGCAGGAGTATTATTGAGATTATTATTTTATTTAGTTTCCTTATTTTATTTTCCTATAATATTTTGTTAACTTTTTCTCCAAGTTTAGTTTTCCTATAAAATTAGGATTTGGGTTTATTGTATGGAATCGTTATGAAGTTATGAATAAAAAAAACAGACTTTTAGTCTTTGATAATTGACTTGAATCCAGGTTAGGATTTATTGTTCAATTTTCTCTTAATAATTAGGTATTCTTTTTGAATCAACGATAGTTGGAAGATTGTGTCTGGCATTCTTTGGAATCAACAGATTCAATTATCTATCTTTGTTACTTTGTTTTTTTCGCTACATCATCTAATTATTGCGATTTCAAACAGGATAATCAAATCAAACCACTATTTTATAAAATGACGTTTTCAAATGATATTATCTGATTATTTATTTTCAAAATGAATAATCTGCTTTTAATAAGCAATCCTAAACACCCCCTAAAAATTTTACTTAATAATAATATAAATAATTATTTTAGTCATTTTAGCTTTTACTTACTAAAACACATTAAATATAAAAGTAAAAAAAAATTCACATTCTTTGCCTAATAAAGAAAAGAGTTAGTATTAAAGTTTTACTCTTATAATTACTTAATATTACATAAAAATATATTTTTAATTATTTTCTCTATTATTTATGTTTTCAGTAAAAATTGATAAAAATAACTTTTAATAACTTTTTAATAGAAATTTGTAAAACCTGTGGTTTTCATGTTTTGTAATGTCATCATTGTACACGTCATCTCATGAGTTATATTATATATTATCACATTTGCATGAAAACTTCATATTATCACTTGCATCATGCATGAGCATTCACACATTTGATCACGAGAACTATATATGTACTATAACATGATTGTGAATATTCAATCACTTGGCCACCTAAACTTTGAACATTTTATCATGATTGTGAGTGTAACACCCCATTTTGATAAATAGAATATCACAGGATAATTATGGCGTGTCATCAAAGCATGCAAGGTAATATGTCATAAACATACATGACCAAAGGGATAATCGGAATCAAACATCGTTTCCCAAACATAAGCCCAAAATATAAATAAAATAAATGAACTAAAGGAAGACTGAACAAGCATAAATATATGAAGGCAAGAGGAGAAGAAGTCTAAGGTAGCTCCCATCCTATGAATGTCCTCCAAATGCTCTAGTCTAACCTTGGGTACCTGCCGTTTTGGGACATGGAAAGAAAGTAACGGCAAAGCAATACGCTCAGTGAATGGATATATGACATAGCATGAATGACATAATATAGAAAAGAAATGTAAAGCACGAAAAGCAGCATAAATGAATAAGTCCTGAAAAACTTGGAACATGTTCATAATCTGGTTTTATATCTGAAAATATAGCTTATGTTTTCTTATAAAAATTTGTATTAGTTTAATATACCAATAGGTAATATAGGTCATGAGATCAACAACGATGCATGAATACTTGGAGGGGTGACCTCGTCATGCAATTAGAGAGGATGCCTCTAATTAATATGGTCTGGGTAGGAGGGATCAACTCCTTGTGAAGGATGCAAGGCACACACCACATTCAACATGAAATCCTGACTGAAACTGTACCTAGGATGCACCCATACGCCCCCACATGATAACAATAATATAATAATGGCCAAATAAACTAGAAGGGACACCACGAGCTATCACTCTGTCGTGGTGAAGTCATAACACTGGTGCCTCTAGTGTTATGGTTATGGTACCTCCATAACTAGGTGAAACTGGTCATGCATGTATATGGCTAAGGTATCTAATAAAATATAAGCATTTAAATCTGTAACTACTGGGAAAACAGTTGGCTGCATACGGGAAATCCTAATAAAGGAAGAGATTGTCCTTACTGAAGGACGGGAAATCCGTACCTTGTGTCCAGTAGAAGCTAACGGAAAACGCTGAAGAACCTACTCCGCCTTGACGGATAGTACTACATAAGAATAGGGATGTGTATGAGTTGTCTGAATTACATGTGTTCTACTGGTTCTGCGTGTTATTAGCTTGTTATACCTATTCTGTCATGTTTTACTGTTTACTGTATTATCTGTAGTTATCCTGATGTTCTGTAGAGTATTATTCATGTATTAGTGTATTATAATACTTGTATTGTAATACTACATAACTTTCTAAAATCAGCAGGTTTCCTAAAATAGAAAGTTTCCAAAAATAGCAATAAGCTGGATTATTAAGCTAGAAAAAATATAAGTTAACTTATTAGTAAAATACAAGTCATGGTTTAAAGGTTATAGCAAATTAATTAAATAACTTGGTTAACTAATTAAACTATACACTATACAAATTTAATTAAAATACTTGTTTAATTAAATAAATTACTTAGGTTAAAAACATGAATTATTTATCTAAATAATTAACCTAAGTCTTGTAATTAAATGATAAAAACAGATTTTATAACGTTTCCGAACCCGAGCCCGTTTTTACATATAAGCCGAAACATATAAGCCAAACAAAACGGCCCGTCAGTGGCTAGACTGGCTAGCCGGATTCCAGTGACGCTGCAGTTCCCCCTGGTTAGCCATTCGGCTAGCCACTTTTAGGCTAACAGCGAACCTGGCTCAAGCCAGTTGCCACTGTCTTTGTTACCCGGTTCCCTCTGTTAACACAAAGTCTCACCGAGACCCATGTAGGTCTCGGTTGACACTAAACAAACCAAAACCAAACCAAATAATACCCCGACCTCGAGTCGGGGTCACCCTTGTTGTGCGTCCGAGCCAAACCGAACCAAGCCGAGACCTTGGAGGTCTCGGTGGTGGTGATGATTAAAATATGTCGAGAGCTTAACGCTCTCGGTGGCATCTCGACCAACAAAACCCGAACCAACTAAACACCCAAACATGGTTTCTTGATTAATTCTAACATGCTTTATACCTTGTTTTTAATATTAATACATGAAATCATAGTAAAAGTATAAAAAGAATTAAAAAGAAAAGGTTTACCGAAAGTGTGATTTAGGGTTAATGAACACGAACACTACATGAATTATTTAGATCAAAAACCAAAATCTTCATCCTTGTTTCTTTGTTTTTGGTCGATGGCAAGATGGAGACCCATCTACGGTTTTCTTGATTTTCTTGTAAAAATAACTATGAGGAAATAAATCCCCTGTAGTTTTGTTTATTATGGGGTTATCATGGGTCATGGGCCAAAAGGCCCATTCTCTCCCTTTTGTTAATCTTCGCCGCGACACCCTTAAAGCCCAAAAGTAAAGGTTTTTCATGTTAATTTTAATAGTCGTGTATGATCGTGTTTAATGTCTTGAATTTAATTATCGTGATCATGTCACATTTATAATATTCTTATATACTTGTTATAATTGTCGTGACTCGTGTAATAATATTATAAATAGAAAGTTTTTGATTTATCGTATTTTCAATTATTTACTGTTCACATGTACTGCTCATGGTATTTTAATGCGGGTTTTACAACTCTTCCCCTCTAAAAGAACAATTCGTCCTCGAATTAGGGTCGTGAAAATGTTGCGGATCTTACAATTCTTCCCCTCTAAAAGGATCATTTGTCCTCGAATTAATGGTAAGCTAACTGATAGAGTTATAAGAACTGAAGGTACATGAGGACTAAAAGGACATGTAAGCTGAAAGGACATGGATATGATATGGATGGAAAGGACATGGAACGTGACGTAATTGACACGAATATTTCTAACACATGGACCGAAAAGGAATAAGAATCCAGATGGACTCCTCCGTTTCCAAGTTGCTTCCCACTTGGGACGTTATTCTAACTGGTCTTGGCGAGAAATAAAAATCTCGATCTTCATGACTCTGCCTTGATGATACAGAGAAAGTTTCTGGTTCACCAACGTAAGATGGGTTCTCATGAGTCTGATCGAGTGGCTAAGAAATAACGTATAAGGATAATAAACGTTACGATGCGAAATAATCTAGAATAATGACATAAGGAATGTCTTAGTAATGAAGTACGAGACATACTGAAACATAGTACGTCAACAATTGTGAACGTGATACGTGAGCAATTGTGAGCGTGGTACGTAGAGATATGGTAAATGTAGCATGGAAAGATCATATGGTAGACGTCGTACGCGCCACATATCGTGAATGTGATATGAGCAACATGGAATGAACATGACATGTTAAACATATCATGAATCATGGAATATCTGAGGTTGTACGCCAACCAGAAAAAGGTAAGATGTGGAATGTGACGTGAAGCGTCAGCCTGAAGATGAAAAGTTTATTAAACTCGAGTCTGGTCTCCCAAGCTTTCTATAAACTTTCCAGAACAAAAGTGAAACTTAAATCGTACGCTAGAATATGATCATGAACGTGAATAGTGTCGTGAACATAAATGCGAAAGCAAAACATAAAATTTAACAAGGACGTGAACGTAATGATGAATGAATGCGTACGCGGGTCTTCTTCTGAGCTAATAGCTGAAAGAGTCCAGTGATCGTATGATCTCTGGCTGGGAAATGTCTGATAATCTGCTAGTTGTGAAACCCTTACGGATGAAAGGATTTTGCAGACTTGGTCAAACGGTTGAAAACAACCCAGGTAGCATCACGCTTCTTCTGATCTTGCGAAGGTCTGGTAACAATTCCATGAAGGTCTTGTCCCTCCTCCGTTTCACAATTTCCAATGGTGGAAATAACTCCTGACTTGTTGGTGTTCTATCTTAACCTGCCGGTATGGAAGATACTTAGATATGAACTTAACTGTATCTTGCTTCATGGAAACTAGATACATAGAAATTTGGAAAACTGATAGTCTCTGTAGTTGGACTATTCTTAGCGTAGGATCCTCTGGATCACATAATTTAGTGTAGGGTTCTCTCTTTTACGCGTAAACCGCGTCATGTTAAGATTAACCATAAGAGTCAACGTGATTTCAAGCGTGTCACTGTAATCACCCGGAATTCTTACTGGCAAAATTTTAGGTGAAATTTCGGATGTCGTCTAATTTGCAGCATAGGCGAATATGTTCTTCATGCTTTCCTCTAGACTTAGAGAAGATCAGGTTGTCCTTGATGAAAGTACTAACGAACTTGTTTATGAGTTCATGGAAACTCAATCTATCAAGTCCAAAATGCTGCTGAAGCATTCTTGAGACTAAAACAAAATCATGGACTCAGCATGTAAAACCTCTGATTTTACCTTATTGACTTTGTCAACTGTTGTACTCTTTATTTTTGGAATCTATGCAATTCCACTTTTATATGACTTACTATTAATCATATACCTTTGTCATACTATCTTTCATATTTATTTGTACATATTATATGAACCCTTAGTCATTATTGACTACTCTCGCAATTGACTGGCCACCTGAATGAACTAGGACTCATCACCTCAGTAGACATTTTGGGATAAACTGTATCATTATTTACTTAATTTATTAAGTACTTAGACTTATATTTATATGTACATATTTACATATATCTCATACTATGAATAAACACCTAACACTTTAAAACAATGTACATTATTTCACATTGTCATTTCTTTACTTCATTCAAGTAAAATACTTATAATGATATATTCATTATATACTTTCACTAAGTTACCTAAAGGTTTAACTAAAATACCTAGAAACTTAACAAATGCATACAATATAATACAAGGACTATTATTATCACCCAATACTTGATACAAGTTAACACAATTACCCTAAAAATACCTATGTGAGCCGTGTATATATATACATACACACTCCTTCATCCTACAAATTACAAGTTACCATCA
This sequence comes from Glebionis coronaria, assembly GCA_025667525.1. Lineage (NCBI taxonomy): Eukaryota > Viridiplantae > Streptophyta > Magnoliopsida > Asterales > Asteraceae > Glebionis > Glebionis coronaria. The sequence goes on from CM046875.1 coordinate 211,782,494, forward strand.
TCACTTACTATACCCTTCAACTATGCAACCATACTATACACCATACATAACTACTATTCCATGTCATATTTTGTCTCCTTTGACCTTAATACCACATGGAAACAATGCCATCTTGGAAGGGAAAAGAACATGTGTCTAATACTTGCAAGATCTTGTGATATCTAACATATCCTCCATAGATTCATTGTACAATACTAAGATACTCACTTGATCTTCTCTTTCCTATTATAGCCGAAACACACACACAACACAAACATTTGAAATCAATCTCATATCTCTCTCTCTCAAGAAAACACGGCTAGAGCATTTACACCATAAACAAGATCTTTCAAGCTCATGCACTATGTCTCAAACAACTTAAATACTAATCATTGTCACTTCTACAACCACCTTGATCTTCAAGACAACCAAGAAGCCCTTAAAAGCTCAAGTGAAGGCCACGACTAACTTTTGGTTACAAGGGTTCACCATTGTTGAAACCAAGCTCTAATCCCTACTCATTCTCTTGTCCATTCCTAGATCTACCTAAACAAGTAAGCATCTTAAAACTCGTCTTTTCAATATACTCATCTTTATATACATAAACATACACTTGCATATCACTAGTAAAAACTTAATGTTGAAACAAAACCATGAAACCCTAGACCATATAGGTCATGGCTAAAATGGGTTATGATTTAATGTGTTATAAAAATCTTGTTAACCATGATGAACACAACCTCATGAACTTGTTAAACTATGAAAACTATGAAAAATCTAAACATGCATATTATAGACGTGGGTTTTAGTATTGACTAGCTTTTTAATACTTATTCAAGCCTAGAATCACTAGATCTAAGGTTACCAACTAAAAATGTAACTAGTTGCCTTAGATTAATAAGCTCACTATTTTTTGCCTTATAGGAGTTAAGCTTTTAAGCCCACTGTAATAAGCTTGCCTAAATAAACTTGATTTTTATTAAATAATGTTTTTATAAAACTTTTGGTGTCAAAACTATGACTTTATAAAGTTTCGGATTCAAAACATGTAACACCCCCAATTTCATAAGGCAGCGGGATATCAACATTGGGCGTTACTTCATAGCACATCACACACAGTCATAGAAAACGACCTCAAAAGAGACGTTTTATAAAATAAACCATTCGATAATTTTATTAAATCAGAGTTTACAAAAAAAGAGGTCCCACCAATTTATACAAACCTTAAGAAAAAAATAAAGATTTGTCAATGTATCGAATAGAAATTGTTTGTTTTGCCTTTACTTTATCCTGCGCGACTCCATGCTCCAACTGCTCTTAAACCTATACACCTGAGAATACATGCTAAATTGTCAACACAACGGTTGAGTAAATTCATAGGTTTTTAAATAAACAATAATGGGTTTTAAATAAATCACAAAGCTTTTGAACACAAGAATCTCATCCACTGTCAATATTGTAACACATACAATACTCAAATTCCACGCTATTCTACTAAGCCATGACACCGAAGCCTTAAGTATAATAATGCCCTAGTCAGGTATCTTGCCAAATACCCCCTTACTTCTAATACAACACACCTGGCTGAGCCTCCAACCCACAGGTGCGACCTGCCCAGGTGGGGGCCATCCCCGATGGATCCATCCGTCTGTACCAGCGCCTACCCATCATAGGTAGTTAACGGTTCATGGTTTTATAGGGACTTTCCAAATTTTGGCAATACAACACTTAGCAAATAGCGGTTCACAATCAATACAATCAACGCTTGTGTTCATCTTTCAAAAGCATATAATCAACCATCTTACATTCATTTACAACAACATGTATTCGTTCAAAGCATATAGCAATCCACATATTTATTCATAAACATGTATTCTCTCAAAACCATATATATAAACATCATATTTTTATACCAAGAGCATGTATTCCCCCTCGCGGGTTTATAAACACATATAAAGAAGTAAAAGCGAGGCTATGAACTCACCTGATATAGCTATCAACGTTTATCGAGGAACAAACATCCAATAGTCGATACACGACTTCACGAGATAACAATCAATCGTTGATCGAGAGCGAGATGCCCAACGGTCGTCATATGACCGAACGAGACCTATAATGACGAGACTCGTCTTAGGCTCGAAACTATACATAAGTCAAACATATATGTAAATAGTTTACTTTAGTAAGTTTGGACATTGCATAAGTTTTATAAAACTTTTTATGAAACCTTTCATAACAATTTAACATATATCTTCTCATTATGACCATTAAGCCCATTCTAGCCCATTAGTGACCCATTAATCATTTATATAACCTAAGTCCATTTCAAACTCATTATTGATATCCATATACATTATTAGTCTCAGGTCCAATAATGGCCCAATAGCCATTATAAGTGTAAGTTGGGCTTTTGTGGCCCAAATCCGCTTCATATGTATTACGGGTTCTAAAACGCCTCATAACGATGTAAACTTAATGTCCATGATGGCCGGGTCTCGGGTATTCTAGTTATCAATAAACAAACGAGTCTATTTACTAAAAAGCGGCTCATACCATTTCGGTGTTTACAAAAATCATCACGTTTTACTTTAATTTAATATAGTCTAATTATTACAATTTTCACGACATGTCTCGTTAATTAGACCGTTTCTCCTAAACCGTATATAATATAGATGAGTTATTTTTACTAAATTCATTCTTAACTTATTTAGTTTACTTATTATAAGTTCAATTGCCTCTAATTTATATTTATCATAGCTTATTTACCCATTTTATTACTTAGAAGAGTTGGCTGTTGTTCGCAGCCAACTTTAGTTTCACCGTTTTGGCCGCCATTTCCAAACCGTTTATCCGTAGAAAACCATTCGACTCGTGGAGATTCTACATAAATTTAGATACAACTTTTAGTTTTACATATTTAGAGGTCAGTATATAATTTTTAAGAGTTTTTGGCCGTGCAAAACTGGTAGATCAGATTCGACACTTTTCAGTATTTTGACCATATCTAATTTATCGGGTATCGTCACGAGACGGGCGACCCGGCAAAATCACAAGAAAACATATATCTATCCACCTAGGACTCTTAAGAAACCTCAAAACCCACTGATCAATAACTTTAACCACGTTTTTGCTACTGATCAAAACTATAATCATTCCTACTTATTTTAAAGGGCTTGTTTAACTTGTTTTTCATTGTTTATAGTTTATGTAAATGTCCAAATCACTCAAATAAACTATTGCATCATAATAATCAGTGTGAACAAGATCTATATTTGATAATAAATTATACAAATATTAATTAAATAAAAACCTTACAAAAAGATGATGAAAACAACAACATGAACCAACCACAAAGATCTTTGCATCAACTTTATTTGAATAGAATTCAATATATAAAACTTAGAATATACTTAAACCATAACCAGTAAGAAATCCTTGATATTAAAAGTTGAGATAAGATTTTTGTTGTGAGGCCTTGACGTCAAGAAATAGAGAAATGAGATAGGTGTTAGTTTTTTTTTTAATGAGAATGATATGGGTGTTGGTTTGTTAGTACTTTCAAGATGCAACAAGATACATTCAAGTGTCATTATATTTGACACGTAACAAATGTATCATTTACATTCATGAGACGTGTGGTTATGTTGAGTGGGGTAAGATTTAATATAAATTTTGCCCCATAATTTTCTAAAGCGGTTATTATCGAAGCTCGATATTTTAAAAGTTACGCGATATAAAAGATACTCGTTAGACACGAAAAATAAACGCTCAATATAAAATAAAAACATCGACATTCGGAGAACATTTATATTTCGATATATAAACGAGTGCTTATGATTTAAAATACGTTAACGCGTTATATAAACGAATGACGCCTATAGGCTTAATGTAAATTACAAACAATGCTCGTTAAACAAAAAAATTAAAACGACGACAATAGAAAATATTTCTATGTCATAATAAAAATGGTCACAGTTGATGACGGACATAAACTTTGCCGATAAATAATAAATAACACGTATTCGATACTTTAAAGCCTTAACCTTGCCAGTTAGCCGATAATTAAATATTATTCGTAGAACGAACATGACAAATAAAAGTCAGGTAATAAATAATGGTTCGAATATTAGAAATAAGATTAAAGATCGGTCTAAATATTGATTTTAACGTTCGGGTTACTACATCATCTACCCCTTTAGGAAGCGATGTCCCAGCACTTAATTCGTCTGAATAGTCTTCGGTTAAAGGGCGAAGATGTGAGAGATAGACAAGTTGTCGCTGAGCTTTCTAATGTAGGTTGGATGAACAAAATTCGAAGGCATGGGTATACATAATGGGCACAAATGAGTGAACGTTTTAAATGTAGGTTTAACCCTTATAAGTAAAGAATAATACATAACTCGAAAGAGAAGCCATTGAAAGCGAAAAAATTAACAAGTCGTCAATTTTTGTAACAACTTCAAGGTACCTTACTATTAGCTTATCAAACATGCAGCGATCGATATAAGTTTGCAAAAGTCCAAATGACAAGTGATGAATCAAAACAAGTGGGCGCATTTGAAAAATTTCTAATGTGACAGTCAATTCAAAACCATCAATGATCACATCGACTAGATCGAAACATATATCATCCACGAGTTTCATAATAACAATTACGTCATAAAGGAAACTCACATGGATCCCACATAAATCCATCCAAAACATTGCAGAATTACTCGAAACAACTTTACCCAGTTGCACGATCTTGAACATGCAAACCTATTTCATCAAAAGCGAATTTCATCGATACGGAAATTTTTCGGAGTATACATTACTCGATCGGAGGAACTACGATCCAAAAAAAATATAAAATACATCATTAGGCACATATAATCACGTTACGACATGCTTGCAAAATAGCCAAGCCATGCCAAATCAATAAGTTCAACTAGTTAACTCATGCTTGCTAAATAACCAAGCCATGATAAATAAGAATACTTGACAAGATTTTCGGATAATCCGGTCAACGAAAATTTTGCAAGTTAATGGATATTCACGGGCCTAATAGCCATGGATGCATATCCTGAAATATTATTTATTTAATTAATTAATTAATTTTTTTTATTTTTTTTCAGAGGGTGCTCACACACGGATTCATACCCAAATGATATTACATGATGCTCATAAATGGATCCATACCTAAAATATAATACAGGGTGCTCATACACGGATCCATACCCAAAAGATATTATGAGGTACACGTTACCCAAGATCATACGTCATTTCAGAATGCCGCCTCGATCTCACACAATGTATGACCAATTGACTAAATCATATATCATATAAATACATTACAAGAAAAGGCTTTGTACATAAATCTGAAATATGGCTAGCCACCGTTGATCACCAAGAAAGCTTTTAGTGAACACTTGTTAATTAAAAAAAAATCAAAATATTTATATCCATGCTAAGTAGTCGTTGATGATTTAATCATCGGTCAAACCATAAATACACATTTAAATACTGGTATCGATTAAACAAGTCGTCTATTTTTGGAACGAGTAATGGTCCTTAACGGTTATCTTATTAAGCTCGCGATAGTAGGGACTTATTAGAAATAGTACATATAAATAAATCATAACTCGAGAGAATTCTAACGTATTACTCGTACATAGACGATAATCAATAATAACCATAATGACGACCGTAATGAACGATTCATATCAACGAAACACGAGTCGAAGAAATACACCCGTATACAAAATAAACATAAACCAAGTCTGGCAGACTTGAGCCCACTCATTTATAATTTTTGTTTACATCCAAAGGCGTCCCAATCTATGTAAACAAAGATTATAAATTTATGGTTCGGGAATGTAACACCCCCACAATTGCTATGCGCAGCGGAACTACAACAATGGGTGCTACACAGTATTCATTGCACACAAGATATATCAAACGACGCTAAAAGACGTCAACTTAAAACTGGAATTTAAAAATTGTTAGATGATACATGTCCACGGTTTTTCCAACCCCAATTTGGTACAACAGAGTTTAGCGTTTTTGGTCCCCATGAATCTCAACCCAAGAATTTCAGTTTTACAACAACATAACATTAAAACTTAAAATGTTTAAGTAGAAAAAGGAGGAAAAACAAGCGGACTCCAAGCCATACACACAACATCCATCCCATGCATGCTCCATTCTACACTTCAGCGGTTACCTGAAACACATGCCAAAATTTTGGTCAACGAAAACGTTGAGTGGAATTCATAGGTTTTACAATCCATTTGAACGTATATAAAATAAAAACCATTCGTGATCATTTATAGACTTGTCGATCAAACAATCTATAATCAGGATACTGACAATTGTGTTTAAGCTCATGACACTAATCCGTTAACTCAACCACCCGCGTAATAAATACCGGCGTGATTCAGATGAAACCAGTGCCCCTTCTAAAGGCATCAGTTGCAATTATACCTTATTTCTCATACAAAATAATCTACCGCAGAACTTACTCAACGTACAGCTTCTCGGCTAGCATTGGGTCGTTAGCCCCGTAGTACTACAAATTGCATAAGCGGCTATTTCCCCCTACTCGAGGGCAGGACAATAGTTAATAGTTCATGATTTTAGGGACTTTTGCAACTTTGGTACTCAACACAATTTCTAAGGCAACTTTCGGGTCTAACAATCATTCATGATATACGTTCCTTTTAAAAACTAGCATGCATTTCCCTCGCGGGCAAAACAATTTGAAATAAACATAGCGAGGCTATAAATTCACACCTTAGATATTAAGTAGTCGGTAGTTCGAGGGATGATCACTGACGACGAAACGGATGCCCGGTTAAATCAACACCTATCACAAATAACGCGTAATGAGTAATCTCATTTTAAATACTTCACGGTACTGTATAAAATACATATATACTAGTCACTTAGGACAATTATAACTCACGCCAAAACAATACAACAAGCATCACTCATTTTATACCATTCGTTCTCATTATTTACGCTATCCATTTTTATCCATTCTCGCCGGTACTTGCCGAAAGTACGGGCTGTTTTACCATATTTAACCATACTTACAAAATTTGACAAAATTCTCAAAAATCCTATAAGACCTGTAGATGACATGTTTTTAAGCCCAATAAAAGTTTTTACTTTTACGACCCGTTACGCAACGCTTTTCCAAAACTACATTTTACGGGCTGAAATTGTACTTCGACCAACTTTGACCTCTTGGACCTATATGAAAAGTACCTTTGACTTCTTTGACTCCTAAGTCAACTTATAGACTCATTTACACAGGTTTGGGACCAAATTTTGACCCTTGACCATTTACCAATTCATACTTGTGCTCCTCGGGATTTGACTAAAACTATACATAAATTCGGATTATGAAAGTCCTCGTCTCCCGGTACTCGATCTTTAAAACCTCATAACTTTTAGCTCGTTTTGAGTCACGGGCTCTACCTTATACCAAATTAAAGACAAAAAGACCCTCTATAACTACATTTAGTTTTCAAGACCTGTAGGAAAAATAAATTTTATGAAATGACCTCAAAGTTTCTGCCTAAATTTGACTACTCCAAAATCACGCTTAGACTCGATTTCAAACCTTCTAACCACCACTAGGCATCATCCTAAGCCTTCCCAAACATATCCAAACACAAGTTTTCAGTCCTACCCCTATTGATCAACCAATCTCAAAATCCTAGTCATCTAAAAATGAACATGCAACCACTTAAACCTATGTAAAACATCATTAAACACATAACCAAACACAAGGAAATGCTCAAAATTTATCAACCACCATGGCTCCCCAAACACCCCTTGTGCCGTGGGGTTTGGGTGGCCCAATCACCACAACCAAATTGATTTTGGTGGGTTTTTATTGGTGATTATGCTTCCATAACACATGAATTTAACATGCATTACAACAATTAGCCTCAAAAACGAATTTGGATCATCTTGAAAATTTTTGGAAAATTTATGTTAGTGCATGTGTAATCAAACCACGGATTAACACTCACCAAGGGATTCTAAGATGTGGTCTTAAGTTAGTTTTTGTGAAAACTCAAGTAAAAAAAAATGGTGGATGATGGTTCTTTGGGTTTGGCCGTCGGCCTAAGGCAAGAGAGAGAGAGTGTTTGATCTTGTTTTTGTGAAATGTGTTTGTGTGTTTGTATTTGTGCCATTTTGTGGTATTGGGAGGGACCATAGTGCAAATAAAGGTTTCTTTTGGCCTTAAGTTAAAAACGCCATTAAAACTTTGCGGGTTCGACTCACTAGTCAATTTTGAAAATTTTACGGGAGTCGGAAATCATCCCGAACACTCCAAAATATTTTTGGGATACTTTAAATGTACTCGGAAGGCTATAAAACTCACCCGACTCAACTTAACACGAACCGTAAGTAAAATTCTCGAAAAATTACATTATCGATAAATCGTCAATAGTTATAGAAATTTGGGCATCCATCGGTATCGTAGTCGTTATCGGTTCTTCTTAAATCGTCAATCGTTAAATTACGACCGTAAACGTCGGTTTCAACTTAAACCGTCAAATAAATCCACGATAAAAATTCTTAAAAATTTCAAAAATATTCGTAAAATAGGATTAAATAAATAATGTTGGGCTCGGGATATCACATCCACAAGTGAGCCACAACTTAAGAGAGATGCTCATACTGAACAGCTCTTGAGACAATAACTTAGCATCATTCGGCACTTTCACTGGTGTTACATCCTTCCCCCCTTAATGGAGCGACGTCCCGGCACTCTCCGGTTCTTATACTCGCCTTTTGTACTACTAGGAAGATAAAGGTACTTCTTCCTAAAGAGGTCTTCATGTTCTGTTCTGGACTTCGGTTCACGTCTGGTGTTCCATCACACCTTCACCATGAGTATTTTACCCTGCTTCAATCTCTTAACATCTCGAACCTTGATCTCCACTTCAATTTCTCAAACCCTTCCTTCGGTTATTGACACGTCTCTTCTCACAGCTTCTCGCGGTCAACAAGTGATTCTCAATCTACACCATCTCCTCCGGAGTCTCTCAAATCATTTCAGGTCCATTCAACTGACTTTTTCCTACTTCATTTCATCCAACTCGCGGTCTATATTTTCATCAACATAATTCTTCAAATGTCGCAGCTTCCAAGCTAACATGGTAAATGTCGTCGTACAAAGGTACTACCATCGGCAATGGTCGATCTCAACAACTACCAAAATCAATCACACACGCTCGGAGCACGTCTTCCAACGTTCGAATCATCCTTTCCCTTGGTTCGTTGTCTCATACAAACAATTATTCATAAATGAAAATCGCACGGGTCACACATAACCCCATCGAAAAACGTTCTAAATATAAAAGACGAAGTAATTTTACACTAGTCGTACAAAATCACCTTATCGCAATATTTCATACATACACCCCTAGTTCGTCAAATACGAATTCATCGATACGAAATCATTCAGCGTATACATAACTCTCTCGAAGACATCACAATCCAAACAAACGCAAAAGCCATTATGAAACACATACAACCATATTACGACATGTTTGCAACATAGCCAAACCATGCTAAACCAATCAGTTCAATCAGTTAACCCACGCTTGCTAATCAGCCAAGACAAGATAAAACAAGAATATTTACATAATTCTCGGATGAGTCCAGTCAAAAGAAAATTGCAAGTTAAAGAAGGTTCAAGAGCTTGCTAGCTATGGATGCATATCCAAAAAGAAATAAAATACTTACATGTCATCGTGGGGTGCTCACACACGGATCCATACCCAAAAGATACTACAAGAACACCATCTTACTTCCAACCCAAACGTGGTCAAAATCTTAATAAATATCATCGTTCACAGTAAAAAAAAATACATTACATGGCACGTGTTATCCATGATCGGACTTCATTGGACAATGTCGTCTCAAGTTCTCACAACTTACGATCACTCGACCAGATTACTTACCACACAAATACATAAAAGGCAAGGGTTTACCACAAAAACATCAACTAGGGATATCTATCGTTTAACCATCGATAATCAAGGATGGTTGAGTCAAGCAAAGAGGATTCCTCACTTAAATAAACGAAAACGACAATGGAATTGTCTTCCAATTACTGATGCACAGTTTGTAAACTTCAACAATTTATCGTGTGTCATAAGACATATCAAAAGATCAAGAAAGAAAATATATAAGGTACGATACATTTGATGTAGGAGAAGTCTTCGTTATTTCCCTTAGAGTTATTCGAACTCTGATTTCCTCTACTTCGGCATTTTTCCATCTTTATTAAAAACTCTTCTCCCGGTGACGATACGAGCCCCTTTGGTATTACATCAACGCCCTAGCGATTCCGATGAAATTCGCACGTTACACACAACTCATAAAAACATTTTCCAAAATTACTCGGTCGCAGTGACTTACTAAGTCAACGCCAAACAGAAGAAAAGATTTCAACGAACACAAGAAAATTCAATAATTTTCTTTAAAAATCAAAGAAAATACGATTACTTGCATAAGGATCCACCATTTTTAAAAACGTCCTCTTCCAAACATTTATCAAAAACACTACCGGTTTTTAAAGACGACCAATTTATTTGAAACTACATCGCCCTTCCAAAACTATGCATAACTAGCTAGATCATGCATACTTGAGGATCAAGCAACAACAACCAACAAAACAGGACTCTTCCCGAATTATGCCTAGTTAGCTAAGCTGTGCATAATTGAGGATCGAGTGACAACACAAACATTATTATTACATACCAAACACGACTATGGAAGTTTTCGACCTAATCTTCAAAATAATTAAACCATTTGAAATGAAATTTGAAATGGGAAAATATTGTTACCATCGTTTTAAGAAACACGTCCAACATTTTTCGTTCACTTTGGAAACATACCTTTTGCTTCGCCTTTTTATGAGAAAATAAATAAATAATTAAATAAATAAATCGACACCATTTGCATTTAGTTCACCAAAACATTTGACACACTCATACCTATTTTCACAATAGACTATTCACAAAATAACGGTAAGGTGGTTCATGATTAAAGATCATTGCAAGCACAACAAGTAATAAAATTAAGATCAATGAGATCGAACGAGGTAAACGAGCAATATAATTGCCAACAGAAATTAACTACATTAGAAATGAAAATACTTCAAATATATGACGAAAGTCTCAGGATAATAACAGCGATCTACGAATACATGGAGTGAAAGTTGAATATCAACACAAGCGTCAAAAATAAAAATAAAAATAAAACAACGATCATAATTCCCATCGTCTCGAGTTGCACACAAACATTCCACGAAGTGTATACGGGAAGAGAAGAATAATCACTTGGTTAAATAGAAACAATTTCGCCAGAAGGATCGAGTTCTTTCACCTCTACAATTTGGTAAAGCGGCTACGCCTCCTCGCTTTTGTTAAATATAAATAAACAACCACTCTAATGAAGATTTATAGCATCATTCAAGTAAATACATAATTTTTTTTTTTGGTTCCATTAACCGAGAGAAGAAAGTTACGGCGTCCATGATCATGACAAAATACACCGGGTGACATACCCTCATCATCAAGTACTAGCGATGTAGCGACACAAAAAAAAATATAATAATAATGGTTTCATACCATAGACAATATTAAAATGAACAATCACATGACGACTCATGTTTAGATACAGACTCACAAAATCAAAGAAGGGATATCGGACGATCGAACCATCGTGACTCAAAACATTATATATACATCTTTATTAAATAATATACAAGTAGGCGTGTGTTGTGTAATCCAGTTGCGTATAATAATTAGTGTGACCTTATACATTGCAAAACCGAACATTTACACATTCTTAATTTGTGTTACACCATTAAAGAATTCATACCTTTCATTTTTCCAATCTTTACAACGCTTTCATTTCTGGAAAAATTTCAATCTCTCGGAAATTATTAACATTAGTAGATGCGGTGACTCGGTTATCATAATCGACAAATCATTAGGCTTGAAAATCTCCATACTCGTGTCAAAATCTCGTTAATGTTCATATCTTAAGCACCAAAAACATACGTAGTAAGAATTTCCCAAGTTTTACGTTTTTATTATTACGACTTATATTATCACATATATACACATATCCAACACGACTCATCCTAGTCCCATTAACTCTTAAAAATTCAACCTTTGACTTTTATTACACACATGTTTTCCCCAAAACTGTTTTGTTAAATCATATTCGCGTAATTCGACTCAAATGATAAAGAGGTTTCACGTGGTATTATCTCGGATACTTACTGATTTTTGTCGAGACTTAAATCTCAATAATAATAATATAATAAACAATCAAAATGCTTATCTCAAAAATTTTAAAATATATAAAATTCAACTTTTAATCCTTAGCCCATTGTCAAATGATTTTTAAAATTAACACATCTCGTCGCGGAATAAAACAAAAGATTTTTCAAACGATTTTAAACAAGCCTCATCAAATTACACATATTGATTCTCCATAATGACAATTAAACAAACAAATGATTTCCAATGACGTTCCATCAATGTTTAAAATTTTATTTCAAGCATTATAATTTCATACTTAAAGTGTATATTCCGATTTTATCCCAGTTTATTTACTACAACGAGTGGCGAGTTCTAGTTTACACCAATGCATACGTATACATAACCTTATGTTTAAAATAAACCAATTTTTACAAAGTTTCTACCTCCAAATTATATGACCAATTTTTCTACTCTATATTACAAATTATGCCAAAAGTTTGCTACATTGACCCGAAAATTAATTCATACTAAATCCGAGTTACATATACTCAATAGTCATCTCGCAAATTTTATTATAAACTCCTTTCTCGAACTAATTTAAACAAATTCTTAACAAGTCCATCACAATCTTTTAGTATCAAATTTTAATATATGAAAACGAGGATTTTACGAGTAATAATAATTACTTATTACGATTTACCAACCAAGGTTGAAGGAAAATAATTTCACAATGTCCATTTATTCTCTACACGAATTTTACTTGTTACAAAACACATCATACGTCATTTTTATCCGAAAGTTTCATTCACCAAATATTAAATATATAAAACACTTTATGTTTAAATCATTCAATCAACAAAGTTCGATGCTTACTTAACTTGCACAAATGCCAGACCTCGTCATGTAAAATATTTACTTCAAAATAATGAAACAACAAAACAAAATGAAATAAATGGAACGAGAATACGTATGTCAACTAATTGTGGTTATCGGCCTCGGATGAGTCTCGAAATCGTACTCCACAAAATTAACACAAAAACCAACCAAATTCCAAGTTATCGCGCTTGTTCACAACGCTAGTCTATTTTTAAAACACATCTTTAAAATTCAAGTAGAACAGTAAACAACGATTAAATGGCAACACGCCTCAACCACGTTTCATAATATACACACATGATTCGCCGCCCCAATGTACGCATCGTCGATTATACTTCGTCTATGTTATAGTTACGTGAACTAACATATCAAACCCATTAGGAATAAAGGAAGTAAAGTAATACGTAAGTAAATTACGTTTCAAAAGAAAATGTCCAAAATGACACATCACGGTGCGATAACGACAATCGAGATCGACCTAGTCGATATAAAATATGTTACGAAGCATCATTTACGTATCTAGAGTATCAAACGAGGTTCATATTCGGTTATTCGAACAATAAATTAATTATCAAGATTGATAATTTGCGGTGAGGCCGAATTCTCAACAAAACCGCATTATAACTTGTACGATAATCACTCAAGGACCATTGCTTCACGTGCAATGCCTTTAAACACCATAGTATATACATACTTTTACATAAAAATCATTCCTACATACACGTAGGATTACAACGCGATGTTGCCATGTAATGCAATGTAGCCCGTTATGCCAATTACATGCAACATATACGATAATCTTTACAGGAATTTGCAAATTACGATGATAAGTACTCAACATACAAAACAATATATCTCAATATATATCTCAAAGTATTTACTTACTAAATACTTAGGGAATTCATATCAATTTCGAGGGATACATCTAAAATATAAAGCAATGCTAAAGAATTCTTACCGGAGCCATGCAGGATAGTTGTGTGTGCTTGGACCATTTCTTACGACACCAAAAGTTATAGTTTAGGATTTTCAAAAACGACCTAGTTCTCTATAACTCATGGCTCTGATACCAATCTGTAACACCCCCACAATTGCTATGCGCAGCGGAACTACAACAATGGGTGCTACACAGTATTCATTGCACACAAGATATATCAAACGACGCTAAAAGACGTCAACTTAAAACTGGAATTTAAAAATTGTTAGATGATACATGTCCACGGTTTTTCCAACCCCAATTTGGTACAACAGAGTTTAGCGTTTTTGGTCCCCATGAATCTCAACCCAAGAATTTCAGTTTTACAACAACATAACATTAAAACTTAAAATGTTTAAGTAGAAAAAGGAGGAAAAACAAGCGGACTCCAAGCCATACACACAACATCCATCCCATGCATGCTCCATTCTACACTTCAGCGGTTACCTGAAACACATGCCAAAATTTTGGTCAACGAAAACGTTGAGTGGAATTCATAGGTTTTACAATCCATTTGAACGTATATAAAATAAAAACCATTCGTGATCATTTATAGACTTGTCGATCAAACAATTTATAATCAGGATACTGACAATTGTGTTTAAGCTCATGACACTAATCCGTTAACTCAACCACCCGCGTAATAAATACCGGCGTGATTCAGATGAAACCAGTGCCCCTTCTAAAGGCATCAGTTGCAATTATACCTTATTTCTCATACAAAATAATCTACCGCAGAACTTACTCAACGTACAGCTTCTCGGCTAGCATTGGGTCGTTAGCCCCGTAGTACTACAAATTGCATAAGCGGCTATTTCCCCCTACTCGAGGGCAGGACAATAGTTAATAGTTCATGATTTTAGGGACTTTTGCAACTTTGGTACTCAACACAATTTCTAAGGCAACTTTCGGGTCTAACAATCATTCATGATATACGTTCCTTTTAAAACCTAGCATGCATTTCCCTCGCGGGCAAAACAATTTGAAATAAACATAGCGAGGCTATAAATTCACACCTTAGATATTAAGTAGTCGGTAGTTCGAGGGATGATCACTGACGACGAAACGGATGCCCGGTTAAATCAACACCTATCACAAATAACGCGTAATGAGTAATCTCATTTTAAATACTTCACGGTACTGTATAAAATACATATATACTAGTCACTTAGGACAATTATAACTCACGCCAAAACAATACAACAAGCATCACTCATTTTATACCATTCGTTCTCATTATTTACGCTATCCATTTTTATCCATTCTCGCCGGTACTTGCCGAAAGTACGGGCTGTTTTACCATATTTAACCATACTTACAAAATTTGACAAAATTCTCAAAAATCCTATAAGACCTGTAGATGACATGTTTTTAAGCCCAATAAAAGTTTTTACTTTTACGACCCGTTACGCAACGCTTTTCCAAAACTACATTTTACGGGCTGAAATTGTACTTCGACCAACTTTGACCTCTTGGACCTATATGAAAAGTACCTTTGACTTCTTTGACTCCTAAGTCAACTTATAGACTCATTTACACAGGTTTGGGACCAAATTTTGACCCTTGACCATTTACCAATTCATACTTGTGCTCCTCGGGATTTGACTAAAACTATACATAAATTCGGATTATGAAAGTCCTCGTCTCCCGGTACTCGATCTTTAAAACCTCATAACTTTTAGCTCGTTTTGAGTCACGGGCTCTACCTTATACCAAATTAAAGACAAAAAGACCCTCTATAACTACATTTAATTTTCAAGACCTGTAGGAAAAATAAATTTTATGAAATGACCTCAAAGTTTCTGCCTAAATTTGACTACTCCAAAATCACGCTTAGACTCGATTTCAAACCTTCTAACCACCACTAGGCATCATCCTAAGCCTTCCCAAACATATCCAAACACAAGTTTTCAGTCCTACCCCTATTGATCAACCAATCTCAAAATCCTAGTCATCTAAAAATGAACATGCAACCACTTAAACCTATGTAAAACATCATTAAACACATAACCAAACACAAGGAAATGCTCAAAATTTATCAACCACCATGGCTCCCCAAACACCCCTTGTGCCGTGGGGTTTGGGTGGCCCAATCACCACAACAAAATTGATTTTGGTGGGTTTTTATTGGTGATTATGCTTCCATAACACATGAATTTAACATGCATTACAACAATTAGCCTCAAAAACGAATTTGGATCATCTTGAAAATTTTTGGAAAATTTATGTTAGTGCATGTGTAATCAAACCACGGATTAACACTCACCAAGGGATTCTAAGATGTGGTCTTAAGTTAGTTTTTGTGAAAACTCAAGAAAAAAGAAAATGGTGGATGATGGTTCTTTGGGTTTGGCCGTCGGCCTAAGGCAAGAGAGAGAGAGTGTTTGATCTTGTTTTTGTGAAATGTGTTTGTGTGTTTGTGTTTGTGCCATTTTGTGGTATTGGGAGGGACCATAGTGCAAATAAAGGTTTCTTTTGGCCTTAAGTTAAAAACGCCATTAAAACTTTGCGGGTTCGACTCACTAGTCAATTTTGAAAATTTTACGGGAGTCGGAAATCATCCCGAACACTCCAAAATATTTTTGGGATACTTTAAATGTACTCGGAAGGCTATAAAACTCACCCGACTCAACTTAACACGAACCGTAAGTAAAATTCTCGAAAAATTACATTATCGATAAATCTTCAATAATTATAGAAATTTGGGCATCCATCGGTATCGTAGTCGTTATCGGTTCTTCTTAAATCGTCAATCGTTAAATTACGACCGTAAACGTCGGTTTCAACTTAAACCGTCAAATAAATCCACGATAAAAATTCTTAAAAGTTTCAAAAATATTCGTAAAATAGGATTAAATAAATAATGTTGGGCTCGGGATATCACATCCACAAGTGAGCCACAACTTAAGAGAGATGCTCATACTGAACAGCTCTTGAGACAATAACTTAGCATCATTCGGCACTTTCACTGGTGTTACAGGGAACTTATAACTTTCTTGTTCAAATAAAAAGGCGTCCCAATTTATTTCAACAAGACGATTATAAATCATCCTACTCAGTAATACCGTCACAGAACACGATATAATAACCAAATTAAATGCCAAGAAAAGTATAGGGTGTCAAACTTACTCAATGATTTATGTATTTAAACGTCCCATACCATTTGAATAAAGAAACCATCGACAATCTAAGGTCCAGTGGTTTAAAACTTTCTTATTCAAATGTCCCAATCCATTTCAATAAGAGAACCTTAAACGACACATAGTTGGGCGATTTAAAATCTCTATATTTAAATGTCCCATTCCATTTAAATACAAATTTTTAAGTTGCTCAACTAATGACTACTATGAGCATATCTTTGTTGTACCCAAATTATATATAGTTGATTGGGTATATATATATATATTAGGTCCAACACTGGCATCCTCCTTTTCGCCAACAAAACGTAATCAAACACAATAGATTAAACGTCTTATTACGTAGAAGATGTCTCCTTGAAGAAACGATTCTTCAAAATCATAAGGAGTACATAAATAAAATAATATGTTTATCAATTACGTTTCAAAGGAGATGTCCTAAAATGGCACATCACGATGGGATGACAACAATCGAGCTTGAATTAGTCGATATGCAATATATTATGAAACAATATATATGTACTCAAAATATCAAACGAGTTCCATACTCGCATTCGGATAATAAATTAATTATCGAGAAAGGTGATTGGCGGTGAGGCGAAACTCTCTATAAAACCGTATCATAAAATGTACGATAATCACGCAAGGACCATTGCTTCATGCGCAATACCATTAAATACCACAGTATATACATTCATATACATACAACCATTTCTACATACACATAGGATCACATTATCACAACCAAGCATTGGTTTCTAGGAGCCATGAGCGCGCAGATACTTTGTAAGGCAATCAAACAATTTTACGAAAGTGCAGTTATAGTCTAGGTTTTAAAAATGACCTAGTTCGCTATAACTAGTGCTCTGATACCAATCTGTAACACCCCCAATTTCATAAGGCAGCGGGATATCAACATTGGGCGTTACTTCATAGCACATCACACACAGTCATAGAAAACGACCTCAAAAGAGACGTTTTATAAAATAAACCATTCGATAATTTTATTAAATCAGAGTTTACAAAAAAAGAGGTCCCACCAATTTATACAAACCTTAAGAAAAAAAATAAAGATTTGTCAATGTATCGAATAGAAATTGTTTGTTTTGCCTTTACTTTATCCTGCGCGACTCCATGCTCCAACTTCTCTTAAACCTATACACCTGAGAATACATGCTAAATTGTCAACACAACGGTTGAGTGAATTCATAGGTTTTTAAATAAACAATAATGGGTTTTAAATAAATCACAAAGCTTTTGAACACAAGAATCTCATCCACTGTCAATATTGTAACACATACAATACTCAAATTCCACGCTATTCTACTAAGCCATGACACCGAAGCCTTAAGTATAATAATGCCCTAGTCAGGTATCTTGCCAAATACCCCCTTACTTCTAATACAACACACCTGGCTGAGCCTCCAACCCACAGGTGCGACCTGCCCAGGTGGGGGCCATCCCCGATGGATCCATCCGTCTGTACCAGCGCCTACCCATCATAGGTAGTTAACGGTTCATGGGTTTATAGGGACTTTCCAAATTTTGGCAATACAACACTTAGCAAATAGCGGTTCACAATCAATACAATCAACGCTTGTGTTCATCTTTCAAAAGCATATAATCAACCATCTTACATTCATTTACAACAACATGTATTCGTTCAAAGCATATAGCAATCCACATATTTATTCATAAACATGTATTCTCTCAAAACCATATATATAAACATCATATTTTTATAACAAGAGCATGTATTCCCCCTCGCGGGTTTATAAACACATATAAAGAAGTAAAAGCGAGGCTATGAACTCACCTGATATAGCTATCAACGTTTATCGAGGAACAAACATCCAATAGTCGATACACGACTTCAC
The DNA here is from genome assembly GCA_025667525.1 of Glebionis coronaria. Classification (NCBI taxonomy): domain Eukaryota; kingdom Viridiplantae; phylum Streptophyta; class Magnoliopsida; order Asterales; family Asteraceae; genus Glebionis; species Glebionis coronaria. The sequence continues at coordinate 211,801,620 of CM046875.1, forward strand.
GAGATAACAATCAATCGTTGATCGAGAGCGAGATGCCCAACGGTCGTCATATGACCGAACGAGACCTATAATGACGAGACTCGTCTTAGGCTCGAAACTATACATAAGTCAAACATATATGTAAATAGTTTACTTTAGTAAGTTTGGACATTGCATAAGTTTTATAAAACTTTTTATGAAACCTTTCATAACAATTTAACATATATCTTCTCATTATGACCATTAAGCCCATTCTAGCCCATTAGTGACCCATTAATCATTTATATAACCTAAGTCCATTTCAAACTCATTATTGATATCCATATACATTATTAGTCTCAGGTCCAATAATGGCCCAATAGCCATTATAAGTGTAAGTTGGGCTTTTGTGGCCCAAATCCGCTTCATATGTATTACGGGTTCTAAAACGCCTCATAACGATGTAAACTTAATGTCCATGATGGCCGGGTCTCGGGTATTCTAGTTATCAATAAACAAACGAGTCTATTTACTAAAAAGCGGCTCATACCATTTCGGTGTTTACAAAAATCATCACGTTTTACTTTAATTTAATATAGTCTAATTATTACAATTTTCACGACATGTCTCGTTAATTAGACCGTTTCTCCTAAACCGTATATAATATAGATGAGTTATTTTTACTAAATTCATTCTTAACTTATTTAGTTTACTTATTATAAGTTCAATTGCCTCTAATTTATATTTATCATAGCTTATTTACCCATTTTATTACTTAGAAGAGTTGGCTGTTGTTCGCAGCCAACTTCAGTTTCACCGTTTTGGCCGCCATTTCCAAACCGTTTATCCGTAGAAAACCATTCGACTCGTGGAGATTCTACATAAATTTAGATACAACTTTTAGTTTTACATATTTAGAGGTCAGTATATAATTTTTAAGAGTTTTTGGCCGTGCAAAACTGGTAGATCAGATTCGACACTTTTCAGTATTTTGACCATATCTAATTTATCGGGTATCGTCACGAGACGGGCGACCCGGAAAAATCACAAGAAAACATATATCTATCCACCTAGGACTCTTAAGAAACCTCAAAACCCACTGATCAATAACTTTAACCACGTTTTTGCTACTGATCAAAACTATAATCATTCCTACTTATTTTAAAGGGCTTGTTTAACTTGTTTTTCATTGTTTAAAGTTTATGTAAATGTCCAAATCACTCAAATAAACTATTGCATCATAATAATCAGTGTGAACAAGATCTATATTTGATAATAAATTATACAAATATTAATTAAATAAAAACCTTACAAAAAGATGATGAAAACAACAACATGAACCAACCACAAAGATCTTTACATCAACTTTATTTGAATAGAATTCAATATATAAAACTTAGAATATACTTAAACCATAACCAGTAAGAAATCCTTGATATTAAAAGTTGAGATAAGATTTTTGTTGTGAGGCCTTGACGTCAAGAAATAGAGAAATGAGATAGGTGTTAGTTTTTTTTTAATGAGAATGATATGGGTGTTGGTTTGTTAGTACTTTCAAGATGCAACAAGATACATTCAAGTGTCATTATATTTGACACGTAACAAATGTATCATTTACATTCATGAGACGTGTGGTTATGTTGAGTGGGGTAAGATTTAATATAAATTTTGCCCCATAATTTTCTAAAGCGGTTATTATCGAAGCTCGATATTTTAAAAGTTACGCGATATAAAAGATACTCGTTAGACACGAAAAATAAACGCTCAATATAAAATAAAAACATCGACATTCGGAGAACATTTATATTTCGATATATAAACGAGTGCTTATGATTTAAAATACGTTAACGCGTTATATAAACGAATGACGCCTATAGGCTTAATGTAAATTACAAACAATGCTCGTTAAACAAAAAAATTAAAACGACGACAATAGAAAATATTTCTATGTCATAATAAAAATGGTCACAGTTGATGACGGACATAAACTTTGCCGATAAATAATAAATAACACGTATTCGATACTTTAAAGCCTTAACCTTGCCAGTTAGCCGATAATTAAATATTATTCGCAGAACGAACATGACAAATAAAAGTCAGGTAATAAATAATGGTTTGAATATTAGAAATAAGATTAAAGATCGGTCTAAATATTGATTTTAACGTTCGGGTTACTACAAAACATACATCTATAAATGTTTCGGACTAAAAATAAAAATAATAAAACTTTCGGGTTAATTTTGTAATTTTCTTAAGTTTAGGGATCTAAATGAACATGTATAGAAACTCATTTTACCAAAAGATAAACATAAGGGCTTATAGTGTAAATTGCCGAGAGTTAAGGGTAGTGTTTTAACACTATCCGAAACTTCAAACTTAATAGGAGGACTTAAATGGAATTATTACTAAGTTAGGGTAATTTGTGTAACATAATAGGAACCTAGAGACCCCTTTTGCCGAAACCTAATAGCAACCCTAGGGACCCCTTTTTCCAAACTTGTAAAGTTTAATAAACCCTAAACAACCCCTAGGGGTTGTTTTGGCATAAGCCGAAACTTAAATGGAGCCCTAGGGGGCATTTATGAAACTTCTATTAAACCTAATATAAGCCGAATAATATAAGGACCAAAAGTGACAACTTGTGCAACTTTTATAAACCCTAGTTACACGTGTAACTAGGGAGGGACTTGTTTTGCCATTATTTAAAAGTTAGACGAACCCTAGGAATATTATGTTAATAATGTCGCGGGTATTTTATTTAAACGAGGGACTAAAATGTAATTTTCCTAAACTTAAGTTAAACCCTAATTATATATAACGTTAATATTTAAAAGGTAAAACTTAACTAATTATAAAAGTCCTACGTTCGTCATATTTTCCCAAACTTATAATGAAATAATTATGCAAATATCGGTAACACTAAATTAAACTAAAATGTTATACGTTTTATCAACCCTATTTATATATAAGATATAAATTGAAAATGATTAACTTATAAAAATAATATATTAATTATATTTATTTTCACTTTAAATAAATAAAAAACTTGCTTTTTATAAATATTTAAATCACCTTAGGAACCATACAAGTACGAGGATATTTATTAAACAGATTAATTAATTTAACAGTATTATTTATTTTATACTTAAAATAAATACAACTATAACTTGTACAATGATGAACTAGATTACAGATATCATAATAAAATGCTTAAAACCAGTATAAGCATGCTTAGACTTGTTTCGAAACTTTTATGCATGATGTTATGTATTTACTGAGACCTTATAATTATTTAGGTCGTTGACTGTATCGTGAGCATCATATCAAATTTACTTGTAACTATTTGTTGTACTACTGAGGTGAGTTCATGGCCCTACTTTATATATTGACAAACTTTTAAACCTTTTTATGGGGAAGAAAACATGCAACATATTTTATTTGATGGACATAAACTGAACTGCGAAACCTTTGATTACATTTGCCTATTGTAGATGAACCCGCATAACCCGTGCATCTGAAACTGTTAGAATTTTTGAATTACCTGAATGTTATAAATAGATCTATTTAGGATTGACCATCCCCATCTGGGTGAGTCATGCTCACTGTGCCTAGGCCAGGACAACAGATGTTTCACATGTCAGCACTTATTATTTTTGGGTTCCTTTTTATAAGGCGAAGGGTCTTTATTTGTTAAGGGCTTAACTGTCAAGTCTCAGTTTCGGGCAATATGGGAATGTAATTACTTTTTAGTGTTGATGCTTTGTGCATTACTACTTTAGTGAATGTTTATTGTCCAAACTTATTTTATTAAACCTGTGAATTCAGCAACTTTATGTTGACTCTCTAAGCATGTTTTATCAGGAAACTAAAGCATGTATTGGTGTGCATGGAGTCAAGCATCATGATAGGCTGCATTTATAGAGCTCATCTGGGGTTTTATAAACTGGGTAATAATTCAAACTACTGAATAATGTTTAAGACTATTTTAATAACATTTTCACTTTTATCCATGTAATAAATGTAATGATAATCTTTTATCTGCTGCTCTATACGCTATCTGCTGTTGATCCACCTACGTGACACCTAAATATTATTTCCGCTGCATTTGACTCAATTTGAGGGTGTCACACAACATGATCAAATCGTGTGCGATTAGCAGTCATGGAAATGTCTTGCTCCTTTACTCGCCACCTTGACATCATGATTGTAAATTGTTCTTGGAAAAGTGCTTAGCACTCTGTAGTCGATCGTATACGTCGTCAATACGTGTAGGGAATTAATGGTCATGAATGGTGATTTGTTTACATCGACGACAGTCGACACATAATCTCATGTTACCGTCCTTCTCCTTAATAAACAGGACCGGTGCACATCAGGGTTATGCACCTAACGGATGAACCTTGTTCAAGCATCTCTGCAGCTGAACTTTCAACTTATTAGCTCAAGAAAGCCATGCTATGAAGAGCCTTAGAAACTGGTTCTGCTCCCTAACCTGCTTGATGTTATATTCCACCTTGCAGATAGGAAGTATATTCGGAGGTTTTTCTTGAATTACATCTAGAAATTTTGAAATATTCTGCTGACTCTGGGTAAGAGGAGTTTTAGAAGTCGTGTCACAACTGATAGCTAAAAGTCTTCGCAGCCCTGGAATGACGGTCATATACTTGTAAAGCATAAATGACTTATACAGATTTTCCTGATGGAAAACCATGCTGAATATATTCAGGAGCCTAAACATCGCTGTACATACTCTGATATGAATGATAGCTTATCGCATCATGGGTTACTGTTCATAGTCCATAGACAAAATCATATTTAACTCCCGTCTATCAGAGGGAAGTGCGTTAGCAGATTGGATCCTACCGTCATACCGAACGAATGAATTCGTACACATGGATGATTCAAATCGCGTCCTTATGGTCATGAATATATGAAATATGGAATCAAACAATGAAAGTGCCATGCTAATACATGGAGTAAAACGTTGTAAATTCTACTGAATGCGCTTCGCCTGCCTCTCGCAGAACGGACATTGCGTGTTTAAACGTAAATAACACTCCGGTGATGATGCTGAAATTCTTATGGCCTGATTATTTATGGCACATCAGAATGGTTATACCCTTTGGAGGGTAGTTTGAATTACGTATGGTTGTTTCAGATAATAAACGTGAGTCATGTGTCCTGACTCATGTTTTGAAAAAATATGTGTACGACATGTGTCTTGACTGGTGTCTTGACATGTGTCTCGAGATGTGAAACAATGAGATTTTAAATTCTTAGGTCATTATGCCAGAATTTGGCGGATCGGTTGGACTGCTAACCCTTTGTATTTCTGATCGTGTCCGTAACCGAAGTTTCGTCGTTGTAGTCAGAGTGTTTGCTGTCACGGTAGTTGTTACTACCTCCTTGCAGGTCAGTTTCATGACAACCACTATTATGATTGTGACTCATGTAACTTATCAGCTGAGTGGCCGGCTGATACCGGTTTCCACTCGTATGTTGGAAAAGACAACTAAATGGCACGTGACATACAAATTTCAGGTTATGCCCTTTGGACTAACCAACGCACCAGCAATATTCATGGACCTCATGAATCGAGTGTGTAGATCGTATCTGGATAAATTCGTGATCGTATTTATCGACGACATACTCATTTGTTCCAAGAATGAACAAGAACATGGAGAACACCTTACTGAAAAATTACTTAAGGAAGAAAAGTTGTACGCAAAATTCTCCAAATGTGATTTTTGGATTCCTAAGGTTCATTTCCTTGGTCATGTGATTGATAGCGATGTTATACAAGTAGATCCCATAAAAGTCGAATCCGTAAAGGATTGGGCACCGCCTACATCACCGAAAGTGATTCGCCAATTTCTAGGTCTCGCCGGGTACTACCAGAGATTTATAGAAGGATTCTCTAAGATAGCCAAGTCCATGACGAAGCTCACTCAGAAAGGTGTGAAAGTTGAATGAGGAGAGAAAGAAGGACTAGCATTCCAAACCATTAAGCAGAAGTTGTGTAGCGCACCTATTCTAGCCTTGCCAGAAGGGAACGAGGATTTCGTTGTCTACTGTGATGCCTCACACAAAGGCTTAGGTGTTGTACTGATGCAGAGGAATAAAGTAATTGCTTATGCTTCAAGACAACTGAAAAAGCACGAGCAGAATTACTCTACTCATGATCTAGAACTTGGATCTGTAGTTTTTGCCTTAAAGATGTGGAGGCATTATTTATACGGAACAAAATGTATTGTGCATATCGACCACAAAAGTTTGCAACACATTCTAGACCAAAAGGAGCTGAACATGAGACAACGCCGTTGGATAGAATTGCTTAGCGACTACGATTGTGACATCAAATACCACCCCGGTAAAGCCAATGGTTGCAGATGCAATAAGCCGCAAGGGAATTGATCCTCCCATGAGAGTCCGAGCCTTGGTTATGAAGATTAGCTTGGACCTACCAAAGCAGATATTGGAGGCTCATATACAAGCTCGAAAACCAGAAAACATCGAGAAGGAAGATGTAGGGGGAATGCTTAGAACGGACCTTACAAAGGAAAAACTAGAACCGAGAGCAGATGGAACGTTGTGTTTACACGGAAGAAGCTGGTTACCATGTTACGGAGACTTAAGGAGCGTGATCATGCACGGGTCTCATAAGTACAAATACTCCATACATCCAGGATCTGAGAAAATGTATCAGGATATGAGGAAGTTGTATTGGTGGTCAAACATGAAGGCCGACATTGCAACTTATGTGAAGAAGTGTTTAACATGTGCCAGGGTAAAGACAGAGCACAAGAGACCGTCGGGATTACTGGTCCAACCCGAAATACCAAAATGGAAATGGGACAACATCACCATGGATTTCATCACCAAACTTCCCACCTCATCTCATGGGTATGATACTATTTGGGTAATCGTCGACCGACTCACCAAGTCTGCCCATTTTATACCCATAGGAGAAAATGACTCTTTGAACAAACTAGCAAGACTGTACCTAAAGGAAGTTGTGACAAGACACGGAATACCCGTCTCAATTATTTGTGATCGAGATGGTAGATTCACGTCAAACTTTTGGAAAGCTTTTAAACGAGCTTTAGGTACAAACTTGGATATGGATACTGCTTATCACCCTCAGACCGATGGTCAGAGTAAAATAACGATCCAAACTTTGGAAGACATGCTGAGAGCATGTGTGATCGACCTTGGAAAAGGATGGGTCGAACATATACCTTTAGTTGAATTCTCCTACAACAATAGCTACCATGCCAGCATCAAAGCCGCACCATTTGGGCTCTCTATGGTCGCAACTGCAGATCACCCGTATGCTGGGCAGAGGTAGGGGAATTTCAGCTTACGGGACCGGAGCTAATCCAAGAGACAACAGAGAAGATCACTCTCATCAAGTAGAGAATTTAAGCTGCACAAGACAGACAAAAGAGCTACGAAGATCGGAAACAGAAACCAATGCAATTTGAAGTAGGTGACCACGTCATGCTCAAGGTATCACCTTGGAAGGGTGTTGTACGCTTTGGGAAACGTGGTAAGCTAAATCCACGATACGTAGGACCTTTCAAAGTGATTGCCAGAATTGGTGAAGTAGCCTATTGTCTAGAGTTACCCCAGCAATTGAGTCGGGTACACTCTACCTTTCACGTTTCAAACTTAAATAAGTGCTATGCGGAGGAGCCGTTATCCATGCCATTGGAGGGAGTCCAATTTGATGACAAACTCCAATAGTAGTCAAGAAGCTGCAACGTAGCCAAATTTCGTTAGTTAAGATACGTTGGAACTCAAGGCGAGGTCCTAAGTTCACTTGGGAACGCGAAGACTCATTTAGAGCTAAGAACCCACACTTGTTCACTTGAGCAGTAACGTCATCTTAAGCTTTTAGGACAAAGCTAAAATAACGCGATAGAGCGGCAAAACCTATGGTTTTCATGTTTTGTAATTTCATCATTGTACACGTCATCTCATGAGTTATATTATATGTATTATCACCTTTGCATGAAAACTTCATATTATCACTTGCATCATGAGGAGCATTCATACATTATTTTAGATTTTATAAAGTCTAAAACCATGATCACAAGTATTTAAGTTTACCAAGCACCTAAACTCACTACAAAATAAATGTATACATAGTAACTTATTACTATAAGTAATACTACGAGTCAACAAAAGCCACCTTTTAATATTTTAACGTTACACTTATCAATTTTATTATATATTAATAAGTGCCCTACTTTTATTTTATTAAAATTATACGTTTATTATTTACTACTTATACTTTCACTACAAACCCTAAAACTTAACCAATTCACCTTAGAATTAAACCTACACTCACAATATCCTACCTAGATCATTTGTAATCTTACAAATTTACCAAAATCAAACACAAAACCCTCTTAAACTATACTCCTAGTCGAATACCTTATATATTACACTTAAACTATATAGAAACCTATGTACACTACATTTAACATTACTTACACTTTTACAACAATGGCTCATTAAAACATACACTATTTTGGACATCCCATATCCATTTAACTTCCCCTAGGCGAAGGCTAAACAAGACCAAAAGGCAAGTATACCCAAGTGTTGCAATTAAGATTGTGTACCTTGTGATCTAACCTAGGCTTTACTTTGTACCATACTAAGATATTATGTGATCTCTCCTCTCTCTTGGCGTGTAATAAAACGAACCAAAACCTCCCTCATTCTCACTTGGTTTTAACTTACTCACAAACACATTTGCTCCATATTCTCCTCTCTCACTCTCGGATAGATTAAAACACACACTTACAAACACATTCAATACCAAATCTTGGTCTCAAGGCTCATTTAGTACTAGCATTCATTGCTACTACAACAATCTTGGGCAACAAGGCACACCAAGTAATCCTAAATCTCGGTCAAGAACCATTCGTGTAGATCTTTGTGTTCAAGGACTTCCTAGCTAGTTTTCATCTTTAGTAACCATCTTCAAAAACAAGTGTTTTCAACCTTTATTTTCATTATCATTCCCTTACAAACTCATAAACACACTAGCATGAACACTTATACTAGTAAACCTATGAAAACCATGACAATAACCTCATGCACATGTAAAATACTTGGTAAATCAAACCCTAGATAAATCTATAGGTCACGACATGTATTTATTTTGTAGGAGGAATGTTTAGTTTGAATCTAGTATACTAATGTAAACCTCACTTAAACCTAGGAATGAACCTAGAAAACTAGTAGTCTCAATCTTGCCAAAATCCCAAATGAACTAAGCTTAATAAGCTAGATACACAAGCCTTGAATATAAGCCTATAAGCCACGAAATCAATAAGCCCATAAGCCCATAACTCATGGCATATTTATAAGCCGTGTATGATTTAAACCCACTAGGCCCAATAGCTTAGTTAGCTTATTTTGGATTAAGATAAGTGCTTAGATAAATTTCATAAGCTTAGTTAAGCCTAAAGAATAAGCCCACATCAAACCGAACCTTTATTGGGCTTGGTAAGCCCATTAAACTAATGACACATTATTTATGAACTTTTTGTGCCAAAAGTGTAACCATGTGAAAGTATAGGTCTATTTTGTAAAGTCATAAAACCACCTAAAGGATTTTCGAGAGTTTTGTAAAGTTTAGGGGTTGTTTTGTAAATTACCAAAATTTAAAGGGGTATTTTAATGAAGCCGAGAGTTACATAAAACCACAAGGACCATTTTTGTCACTTTATGAAACCTAAACGAGCCCTAGATAATCTATTTGGTTTCTTTTATTAATTTTCGAAACTTCAAGGACCATTTATGCCATTTATCAAACTTTAAGCAAGCCCTAGGGATTTGCTTTGCAATTAACCGAATGTTACAAACCCTAGGGGCTGTTTTGTCATTTTCCGAAAGTTATATAAGCCTTAGGGGCAATTTTTGAAACTATGTTAACGGATAAGGACTAACTTTGCAATAGAACTTAACGAATGAAACCCTAGGGGTGTTTTCTGCCATATACCGATTCTATTACAAGCCCTAGGGGCTGTTTGGAAACTTCCTTTATTTTGAGGACCTAAGTACAACTTAATTTAAGTTATTAAATTTATTTAATGAAATAAACTAAAAGGATTTATTAAGAAACGTGTGTAAACCGGGTGACTAATTTTGAACATTTGAAACTCTAGGACTTTTTGTGAAACATTCTATTTACATGTTTTAATTAAATAAAATCATTTATTTAATTAGTTATACCGTTAAAGTTAAAACAAGTTAAACACATTTTAATAAACTAAACGTGTACATGTTTCGATAACTTAATAATAGTTTAAAATTTAAGATGGTAACACTTAATAAATCTGTGATCATGCATTTTTCTCAGTTGCATTTAAATGTGCATTTTATTTGTGCGTTTACTGAGACCCGCATAATTTACTTAGGTAATTCTACTGCTTCGTGATCATACCATGCCAGTCTACTCAGTGACTTTATCACTACTGCATCTAGGGGTGTCGAAAAAGTTGACTCGACTCGAACCCGACCCGAACCCGAATAATCATATTCGGGTCGGGTCACTCGGGTCCAAAAGTGTATTCGGGTTGACCCGAATTGACCCGAGTTCTAATTAGGCTCGGGTTCAGGATATATATTTTTTACCTTTGACCCGACTTGACCCGACCCGACTTGACCCAAACCTGACCAAACCCGACATGACCCGACTAAAATTACACTTTTTACATTGTATTAGTACTTAATTGAGCCACTTTTTACACATTTTCCTTAAACTCGGGTTGACCCAAACCCGAGTTGACCCGACCCGAGTTGACCCGAATCGAATTGACCCGAACCCGAGTGACCCGAGTTCTAATTAGGCTCGGGTTCGGGTTATATATTTTTTACCTTTGACCCGACTTGACCCGACCCGAGTTGACCCGAACCCGACCGGGTTAACCCGAATCACATCCCTAACTGCATCACCAATAAGGCGAGTTCATGGCCCCATATTTTACTTCTTTTATAACTGGGGAAGAAAACATACTAATTATTGTATATGCAAACATTTCACGGGTCCCAAATTTACTTACTGCCTATTGTTTGCCCCATTCCCGTGGACTGTAATAGTTAATTGTGTAGCGCGAAATATTATAAATAGATCTATTTAGGGATTGACAATCCCATTCTGCGTGAGTAGCTCTCACCTAGCCTCGGCCAAGGCCACCAGACTTATATACATTGTCGGACTAAAGGGGTACTTCTCAGGAACGATCCACATAGGATTCTGATCACTTGTCTAGCTTCTATTACAGGGCAATAGGAACTACTATAGTATTGAGCTTGGAGCTCTACTACTTTCATGGTGTTTTACATATTACTACTTTTATTTATAAACTAAACCTATGAATTCACCAAATTTATGTTCACCCCCACATTTTACTTTATATGTTTTCTCAGGAAAAATAAGCAAGTTCATGTGCACTTGGATTTCCAGCATCATAGGAAGCATCATGTTTACCATCGGGCTGGGATATTACTTTGAACAATATTAAATGTTGATTTTCAGACAATTTACTTAATCTGCATAATTAAATTCATGTAATATGTTTTAATGACATTTATGATAATTGCTCTATATACTGTGTGTTATCGATCCACCAAAGTAACACCCCATGTACTATTCCGCTGCATTTGACCACTTTGGGGGTGTTATAAGTTTGATAAAAATACTTTTAGTAGTCCTTTTATGTTTTTTTTCACATATAATTTAATTATCAAATATCATATATTTTGTAATGCAAGTAATATACTCATACACAAGTATTGTTTAGTGCTTGTTATGGGAGTCAAATCAAATGAATCCACTCAAATTTTTGAATGCCATCTAAGTGGCGTGGCGGCTGTGACTGGCGGGTGTGACTGATTTTGTATTAGACTATGTTTTTCAATCACACATTCTCAATTTCTTTTTCTTTATGTCGTTTTTTATAATTTAAACTATAATTTTTAATATTATAAATAATATATAGTACTAAATAGTACTACCTCCGTCCCAATATTATTGTCCACTATTCCATTTTGGGTTGTCCCAAAATTATTGTCCACTTTCATAACTTCCAAAATTAGATAGAGGATTTTGTTTGAGTTTACCATATTACCCTCACTTGAGGTTATTATTACAAACAATAAATAAGTATAAAATTAATTGGTTAAGGGTAAAATTGTCATTCTGTAAAAAGTAAGAGAGAGAAAGCTGAAAAGTGATGTTTTTCTAAAACTGTGTGTTTTTTGTCTGTGGACAATAATTTTGGGACGGAGGTAGTAATAAATTTTCTCTCTCCACTTTTTCTTTCATACCAATATCGATTTCAAATATCATACACTAACCAAACGAGCTCCAATTTGATTATTTTCCAGGTTAACCATGATTTTTGATATATTTATCGACTAATCTATGGGGTTTGAATCCACCGCCACACAAACTCAAATAAGATAAAACTCTCCCTTTTCAAGAGATTGTCGTGGAAACATGATCAACTTTGATTTTTTTAACAAGCCTTCTATGGGCTCGCGCGTTATGTCCTATTGCTTTTAGTTGAAAGTCCTTTTATAACATCATCATTTTTTACCGTATTGATTTCAACACAATTATAGAGCTTAAGAATATTTCAATATACGATTTACATATTATTGTTAGTTAAAAGGAACTTTAGGTGTGAAATCTGATCTTCAAATTTACATATTGATTCTTTTACTTCATGAACATCCACGGGCAGTGTGTCTGTTCATCGTTCGTGACAGTATTCAGTCGGCAAAAACAGGTTGCTCGCTGGAGCGAGGGATCCTAGATGTCTAACTCGTAGAATCGTAGTCTTAATTTATCAACTACACTTCAAATAAGTATATCATGGTTTTATATTCATTACTACTACTAAATACTAAAAGTAAACAAAAGTAAAGTAAATGGTAGAAACGATCAATATGGAAGGATGTGTCAGCCTAGTTACTACTCCTATGTCCACCTGATTCGTCTACAAGTGCAATGAACTAACTAATACATTTGTTGGTGATTCTAAAGCAAACTAGGCAAAATGGTCACAATTACCGAGTCCCATATTCACCTACTATCACTCGAATAATCATTTATGCGAGATTAAACGCTAAGTTACATGTTTTAGTTATGTTTGATGACTTGGTCTAAGCATAAGGTTTGATACACCTTTAGTCATAGTGGCAATGCTAACGAAGATCATCGTTATCTCTAACCCTAACCCTATGATAAAAATAAAAAATAATAGAACGATCATCTTATGATTCACCCGAATTCGTTATTATTCTAAATAAAAAAGGGAATCTGGATTCAGGAACAGGAAGTGAGGATATTAAAAAACGTCATGGGCGTCTCTAGACATGTCAGTTTTATATTATTCTACACTTCGATCGGGCAAACATGTTAAAGAGATTCATTTCACGGTTTATTTTTGAAGACGTGGGTACAATATTTATATTGTGAATCGATCTTAACAAAAATTGGAGGTTAAAGTTAACGAACTTCGATGAATGAACAAGACATCCATCCATATCAACTGTCTATTGTTAACCCTTACATGTATAGGTACAGATGAAGTAGCAAACCTTAAGTTATAGCATGAACCAATAATGATCAATGAATTAAATCAGTTTTTGTTATGTATCTTTGTGCAGGCTTGAGTTGAACCTCGTTATTAAAAAAGTTGATATTGTAAATATCAACCTAGAAAAAATAAGGCACCAATATTATAGTGCTAGTACTAAATTTTTATCATAAGAAGAACCCATATTTTTTTGTCAACCAAAATATAGCAATACACGCTCTTACCAATCACCAAAATTAAAAAAACTTAATATATCAAAAGATCGTAAAAGCAAACTCGCCAACCAAAACAATAGAAACTTCACAGGCAATACAGAACCACACACTTCATTTAGATTGTGAAGTTGTTTCAGGGCGATAATCTGCTTTCTAATATGCAAGAATCGGTTTTGAGTGTTCAAGAAAAATAAGTATGTTTCAGATTTTCTGTTATTAAATCTAAACATATTAGCAACCCCTTAACAAAACTTAGTTTTAGGCTTTTTTCGGTAATGTTTTCCGACCTATGCTTTATAAGCCTTTGTTTGCTTACTTTGTAACTTATGAGCATATATAAGCTTATAGAGTCACAAAAATCCGAACACACATAAGCTATTGTAGGCATATAAATAAGCTTACTAAAACAAGTTAGCAAAAAATATAAAAAAATTAAGCAATTGTGAACATACATAAAAGAAGTGTGAAAACAAACAACATATAGATGCATAAAGATTAAAACTCATTCACAAAATAGGAAAAAGGTAATTCTTTACTTTATGTTTTCAGGAACACATGTTCTGGTTTATTGGCCATAAAATGAAAAAATCAAACTCGGTGACTAATAGTTTTCACAAAACTGGTTAGGATTAGGGCCAATAAACTTACATAGTATATTTACGTAGAATCAATTCAAGCACTTGAATATATGTATCTTCTTCTAATCTAATAACATATAATAAACAACGATTAGGTGGTGATGTTACACACATCAGCAAACAACGAAAATCCAAAAAACAATCGAAAGAAAAGATCGAACCTGATTTTTTAGTTGTTGCCTAAAGTGTTTTGTAGCGGTGATAGTGATTTGTGTTACGTTGGTTATTGTGATTTGTAAGTATGATAAATCTGAATATCTATATAAGTGGAACACGTATTTTTTTATTTTGCTTACAGAGAAGGGATGAGAGACACTTTACTTTGATAAAAGCGAGTTTCCCAAAATATTGCTCTTTGTTAAACGAGATTTTCAACTCGTGCTCTGCTACGGAGCGTGGTTGATGTGTGCTGACTACGGATGCAGCAACAACACCAAAGTTTTACAACCCCAAGGCAGTGTAAATAATCGTAGTAGTATAGTATGGGCAAGGACCCGGGGTTGTTACCATTGTCTCTGAGAATAGTGTAGGAGGTTTGTGTCGAACAGTGACGAAGCCAAGACTAAAACTCACCGGGGGCACAAATTTTTTTGAACCTTAAAATAGTAGAGATCAAATTTTTTAAGTATACTAACTAAATAAGACAAGAAACACATTTTAATGCAATAGGTACACTTATGATATATTTAGGAGGAATTGATGTTTTTATCAAAAAATTGACACTAAATTAAAAAAAATCCATAGGTGTCACGGGCACCTACGGGACACCCTCTGGCTCCGTCCCTGGTGTCGAACATACAGATGTATAGAGGTGGGAAAGAAGATTCTTTTTGTATCTTTTCTATTTTATGAAAACAGTAAATTTATCAGGTATAGAGGGGGTTTTGACTAACTACATACTATTAAATCTAAACTAGTGGTGATAATTCCAATGGTAAAACAAGCTTGTTAATCTAATCATACATTACTCCCTATAATGTTTTTCCTAATTATTTAGTTATCATCCCACCTTATTGATTATATGTGTAAGTGTTTTCGTTTGTATTAATTATAAGTCATACACTAACAACCAAATCTAGCATAGTGGTGTTGTGAAATTACTAGACCTACTCGTTGACATATACACCTACAACTGTCACCGTGACAAATCGTAAATCTAGCATAGTGGTATGGCGACATTTACTAGACCTATTTCATCAACACATGCATTAACAAACACTTATAAGAATCCTCCTAATCTTTCCATAAGTAGATACTATGGTCGAGGCTAAAATCAAATACGGCCAGATAGCATGCACTCCATGGTCAAGGAATCATCTTTACACTCACGTTTACCTAGTCATATTAACAGTTAATATATGAGGATCTAATTTGGTTTGTTAAATCCTAAAGTGCACATAACCAATCAAGAAGAAATAAACATAAAATAAATACACTATAGGTTTCATGCAATCATATAAAAACACAATGATTTAGCCAAACATAAAAATTGAAGAAAAGATAAAAGACATAATCAAATAACACATAGACATGATAAATGATAAATGAATAAAACATTGTTTTTCAATTGATATGGGTGATAAAATGGTGTTTCTAAGGGTTTAGAAACCCTAAAAATGACTTACAAAAGTTGCACTAAAGTACCCTTAAAATTCTACACGGATTGTATGTTTACATAAGTGTGTATGTATAGAATTTGAGCCCTAACGATGTTGGGTTTGCGACGTCGTCTGGCTGTCGAATGTTACTAGGGTTTCTTCTGTTGACATGTTGGCGATGACGTCGAGTTTTGCTTACAACGCCGTCTAGAGAGCTATTGCGACAGAGTTAGGTTATATCATCGATGTCGTCTATGCTCTAAAACACCTCTAAATCATCTCCAAATGCTCCATGTGCTTCAAAATATTTAAATGAACAAAAGAGAAAAGATTTAGGGCGTTTTAAGGCACATTTATGAAAATATGAGGGTGAAATGATCCTAAAATATGTATAAAATGATAACTCGTCAAACATTCCTACAGTTAGGATTTGCTTATCCTCAAGCAAATAAGCTTGTATACCTAATCAATAAATAAAACAACATAAATATATAGACTTTTGTTAGTAATGGACGAAAATTACACATGATATCATCTCACATAAGTGTTAAGTTCTCACATCGCTCAAGTGTATGTTTAAGTAATAAATGGGGAACAAAAACGGGATATTAAGCACTCATTACCTGGCATAGCATACAGATTACCATAGGCTCGATAAATGACCAAACCTCCACCGTTATGGCGTAAGCACCAAGTAGGACTTTATAAGGGGTTGTAATTTTAGGTTTAAGGTTATGAAAACACGCTTTGAGATCAGATATGGGAGATTTAGGGTGGTAAGTTAACCGTATGCACGATATTCACGACGTTTCCCAAAAGGACAAGCGACTTGAATCTTTTCTATAATATACAACATCTTGATACATCTCTACAAGTAAGTTACTTTTTTGATTTTCTATTTTTTTCTAAATAACAGAAAAGGGATGTGTAACATCCCTACACTTGAGTTCGACTAAAACTCATTTCCAATCCTATGACTCAAATTAGAAGTATCAATGAATATAAAGTTCGTGAGTAGGAATATATGAGGGTAATGAGGACTCTTTCCCATTCTTATTCAATATACTAACATCATGTTTCATAAATCAATCCAAAACTATACATAATTTCTACTCGACTTGGCAATATGAATAACTTAGGGTTTTATACGAGGATTATCACAATAATGCGCGATAAATGAGTGCATACACGAAAGGCTAGTCGATTTGGTTGTAACATTTAGTGGGATGTAAACAATTCTCTTCATTAACCAGAAAGTTAAAGAGAACCATGAAAAGATTAGGTTTAGAAGGGGTGTATTAAGGGTTCCTTGCACTAAAAATGAAAGCTACGTATGGGGTGTTAGGAGAGTTATATGACCGATGTGATCATCATAACTTAGAAAAATATCTATAGGTTTAAACTTAAGGGTTATCCTAATGCCTCTCATCATTTTAAAAAATACCAATTATACGAATGCAATCTCACTTGCGATCTCGAGATGTATCACTAAAGCAAGCTCTAGAATTAAATATACTACCGGTACACTCACATAATCTTAATCGATCCCAGAATCCAAAAAGGCGGAAAAACCACACATGTTACAATCATAATGATGAACAGACATGATTGCCCAGACCTTTAACTCGATAAAGCAAAAGATTAAAAGACTATCTTGAACACCAAATATGGGTGCTCGAATTCCTAAATATCTAAAGGTGAATTTCACATTTTGGGGTGGAGTTTTTCGTGGTTGTGCAAGCATTATAAATCATATTCATGAGACGCAATACCAACTAGAGTTTTCCCTAAGTTATGCCATAAAAAAAAATTTGGATGAAAATTGCCTTTTTAACTATGTCTCGATATATTACTATTCATCTTAAGGTACAAGAAAATAAGAGAATAGTAGATTATAAGGCTCTTATTTGTTCTCCCTAGACTTAAGACGAACATTGTCCTTAGTGTTCTAAAAGTATTTTAAAAGGAAAAACTAGTAAATAAATGAAAGAAACTAGTACTCCATTCGTTTAAGCAAATGCGGATAGAAGCTTGATAATCGTGTTAGATCGTCATCCAAGAGTCTCCATTGCATCCAACGCTTGGGATACGTTTCTTTACCACAATCTTATCAAATATAACCTGAAAATCAAAGACAAGAAACACAACCCCGCGTAAAACCTACAACAAAACTATAATACAACCCCTTGAAATAAACATACGTGCAAGTCTAAGAAATAATTGAAGACAAGATGTATGGTTAAAATTTAACGTAACTTTGCAAATCTTGGAAAATACACATATTAGATAGTTATGCAAAATTAAATAACCAAGAATATGAAAAGAATAAAAAATTTCATGTAGCTAAGGCACGATGGCGTCGGGGTTTAAGCATGACTTCGTCTATAACTACTGTGAAGTTTCTTGATTTTGTTTTTGATAAAAACAATCATTGTATTTGACCCATTGGTGTTTTCTTCAGATAGTTTTTATTGCAAAAGTCAACAAAACATCAAACCATGCATAACATAAAACAAACATGTGATTTTATAAAATTACAAGTCTCCTTACATTTATCTTCTTTGCGAAATACCTTTTACGTTCAATTAAGATGAAGTTAAAGACAAGATAAAGCATCATCACATTACAAAATCAAGCTATTTGATTGGTCCAATTGTTTTTTCTATAACATCCATTTTTTAATAAAATTCTCAAAAAATCTAATTCTTTTATCATATAAAAGATAGTTCAAATTTAAAATAAAAGTTTCAAATAAATATAATTTTATTTGGCTCGAAGTTCCCGATTCTCACATTTAACTTTGACATTTATTTATTATACACAAACAGTTGTTTAAAGAACAAATATATATATATATAATACTAATAATACAATAATAACAATATTCTGACACTAAATTTCTAACGATGTAATCAGAAAAGCTAAAATTCTAACGGAGCATCTGGGTATTTGAACTAATTTGCATCACGCTCTTCCAGTTAACTTGAGCAACTTTATTCCCCTCTCACGATTCAAAATAGTTTTGAATATATAATGAAAACAATAACAATTAGGGAAAAAGACGAATTTGGTCAAATCCCCTACACTTATCCATTATATGGTCAAGTCAAAAGATTTTGACATATATGGTCATGCACAAATGCTCAACTGCTCAACTCCTCTATAAATATGACACGTGTCATATGGCAAATGCTCGACTTACGGTGCTCAACCCCCAAGTGCTAAACTTGTCATTATTATTTTTTTGCAGCAAATTACATTTTTGGTCCCAGGGGTTTGTAGTAAATTGCATTATCATATAAAAAAATACACAGATCAAAATCAAAACATCACCATTTTAACTTTGTCTTCTCCGGTGGCATCATCAGATTTCGGGGAAGCAAAAGCAGGTTCCGGAGAGCGAAAATGTACTTCCATAAAAACGAATGTCGAACCTTTTCTTATTGTTAACCAACCCATTCACCAAGCAACCAAGTTGGTAACGTGTCATAATATCTTCAACTATTCCACCACCATAAAAACTCCACCATCGTTTGTCACCACCATCATACCTCATCACCACAGTACATCACCATTGATATCGTCACAACCATGAAACCCACTCATCTACCGTAATCCCCATCACCACAGATCCACGCCCGTCAATTTTATTTGTAGATCTGTCCAAGAGAGTGTAAGGATCAGCGGTGCTGATTGTTGTCCCACCAATACCTTTATTATAAATTGAAAGCAAAGATTTGTGCCACTTGACACTTTTTCCATTGACTTTAATTGATGTTTCTTCGATAAAGTATTTAGGAGAGAAACCAACGGGGGGCTTACCATAAATAATTTCACTAAATGGATTTGTGATGAGGGGGTGTAGCTAAGAGAGGACGAGACATCTACGTTTGGATGCAAAAATATATGTGTGGCCGGATCTTGATTAAGGTGTGGCCGGTGTGATGGTTATTTTGTTATAGATTTATGTGGTGATGAGGGGAAGAGTTGTTTCAATCAGATTTATGTGGTGATGGTTATTTTGTTATAGAGTTTGGTATATAACAACAACAGCAGCAACCACGCCAATCTTGGAATTGTTTCAACTAGATTTTAGGGGAAGAGTTGACTTTGAGAATAAAGGTTATGATCCAGCTTGCCCTGTTTGTACTATCAAAATATGCAGTAGAAATATCAAAATATACAGTTAAAAAGATAAGGATCGAATTTACAATTTGGCCAAACCACGGGGACCAAAATACTCAATTTCAAATAAAAAAGTATAATACAAAGTTGAGCATTTTATGGTTGAGCACCTTTGGTTGATCACTTGCTGTTGAGCACTTATGACTATAAAGTTGAGCATTTATGACTATAAAGTTAAGCATTTGTGGTGGTGACCATATATGTCAATTTCTTTTGACTTGACCATCGATGTCAAGTGCTTAACTTGATCATTTTGGTCTTTTTCCCTAACAATTTTCTCCACATGGTATATGTTGGGAATTATTTGTTAAGTGTCAAGTACCGTTAGTATAATTGAAGTACTGTTAGTGTTATGTAAGTACCGTTAGTATTAACACGGTACATAGTAAGTACTGCTACTTATAAAGTAAGTACTGCTAAGATGATTAGGACGAATATATCTTTGTATAAGATATGTCATAGTTATAGTTAGAGTATATCTTATGTGATATACTTAAATAGTTAGAATATTGATAATATATCGTGTGTGATATAGTTATCTTTATAGAATATTCTAAAGGTTTCTAGGGTTCCTTACTCTATAAAAGGAACATAGGTACAATGTCTTTCATGTACCTCATTCAAGTCGATTAATAAGAGAATCGAATAGTTAATAGTAATTCTGTTCTTCTGTGCTTTATAAGTTAGATTCCGCATAACTTATTTAGTGTTAGTAAGAGTGCTCAAAGTGTTTTAGTTTGATTACAAACTACTATACTAATTCTTAACAGAATATAGATCCAACCAAAGGGATCAACAAGTGGTATCAGAGCTTGTTGAGAAACTCTGAAAAAGAAGAACACAACCCCAAACACTCCACTCACACCAAAACACAATGTCTCAACCAGAAGGTAATGATGCTCACTTGGATGATGTTCAAGACCCTGATCCTAGACCACAGGGACAACCACAAGTTGTGCATCCTGCACCAACACAAGGTGTTCAAGCCGTGAATGCTGTAGCTACCTCTACAACAACACCTTCTCATACTCTGTCTGATGTTAAACTCCCAGTTCTCAAAGGTGACTGATTTAGGAAAAAGGCGTAAAAGCAGAAAGTATTAAGTGATGATTTAGGAAAATCAAGCACTAATGACCCAAATAAGTTCGTTTCCCAAGGAGGTAATGTGTGTGACTAAAATGCAATGAGATTTGAGATTAATATTTGAAAGAAGGGGATGAGAAAATAGAATGACGAAGACGTGAAAATTCTTACTATGACGACAAAAATTAAAACCGTAAAAAGAGCTAAACTAAAAATTAATTCTAAAAATTCCCAAAAATTACCAAAAATTAAAATAAATAAACTAAGAGTTTACAAATGATCAAAACTTTTTCAAACCTTTTAATTAATTAAATATTAATTTTTAAATGCTAATTAAAGTCCTAAAAATCAAAATAATTATTAAAAAGCCCAAATAAAGATTTTTCACTTTGTAAACCTCTAAAATGACCTAAAAATATTAAAAAGCTATTTTTATAAAATTTTAGGCTAATTAAAACTATTTAAAATAATTAAAATCTATTGAGAACTTAAAATAATTCTAGAAATTATAAAAAATGATGATAAAATTAATCTAAGAATTGCAAAAAATCCTATTTTAATGTATTAAACCTAAGAAAAATATAAAAAGTACAAAAATATGAAATTTGAATTTTAATAATAAAATAATATTAAAATAATATTAAAAATCCAAAAATTATAAAAAATTCTAAAAACTTGCAAACTAGTTTATTTTAACCTAAATAATCAGAAAATGAAAGTGAAATTACCAAAATACCCTAATGGGCCCCCAAATGGGCTAAAAACAAAAACAGTCAACCTTAATGGGCTTAATGGACCCAAAAGTCAAACTTGGCCCAAATGACCTAAAAAAGCCCTATCTGACTCAAAATTTAGTTCTAAGCACAAAAGTCTGAAGGCCCAAAAGCTGGTTTTGAGCTTATCACAACTTAAATAGTCAACAACTTATACTTATTGGGCCAATAAGCCTATTAAGCAATAAGCCAATGCCATAAGCTCTAATTAAACACACAACCTTCTTTTGAGATGCCTAAGAGATCTGTGAAAAGAAATTTTTAAAAAGCTCACTCAATAAGCCAGAAATAAGCAAAGTAGAAATCCACAAAACAACAAAATAGTCGGGTTAGAGTTCTAGGTTGTTTCAGAAGCTCTGGTTTGTTGCAAAAGCTCACAAATAGCTTAACTAAGAATAATCAATCAAGAAAATCACAAAAAGCCAAGTAGAATAAGCTGTAGAAGCAAATAAGCTGGCTGAAAAAGCCAAATAAGCTAGTTTTCTAGCAAAAGCTTAACCAAAAGACTTGTAACCTTCCAAATTTGATATTAAGCTAAGAATAATGACACCTATTACAAAAACCAAGTTGTTGCATGTACCAATAAGCAGTTCTAAAAAATAAGCCAAAATGTGCTTATTTGACCAAAAGTCAAAGTACTCCAAAATTCACCAAATGATCAGGGATGGTTTATAGGCTTGTTATAAGCAACTTTTGTGAAGAACTCAAGGAGGAGTCCTTGTGAAGCAAAATGATGGCAGATTTTGGCAAATAAGGCTTAATAAGCCAGTTAGCTTATAAGCCAGCAATAAGGCACACCAAATAGCAAGAAGCACTCACAAGCAACACAATATCAAGTTCCAAGCAACATAACAACAAGTCATACACTAGATTAACAAATGCAAGGCAAAATTGAGGTGGTCACTTTGCTGATGCAAATGACCACTTCAGCCAACTTTAATAAGCTCTAGCACCCTCAATAAGCCACCAAATTCAACAAGCAAATAATGCACAGATAGCTTATCACCTAAACTCTTCCCAAACCTAATTTCAGACCTTAGATCCAACAAACAAAGATTTTATTGGATCTGGTGTGTTTGACCAATTTCAAACCACTTTTTTCATATTTTTCCAAAACTTGAAATCCTTTTTCTGAACCTTTAGAAACTTAACCAGTGACCAAAACCTATTGCATATGACCTGTTTAGACTCCCCAAACCCTAAGAACCAAGGGAACAAGGCCACAAGGCCGTATGAACCAGTAATCCCAAACAGCCTTGTTTAAGTCCTTTTTCAAACAAACGTTTTATTTCCACAAACAACCTACTGATTTTAAGGTTCAAAAACTTCAACTAGGTGACAAATAAGAGATACCAACTATAAAACACAAAGCACAAACACAAAATCAACAAATCACATAGCAAAGTACTAATCAGACAAATAACATGTGATTTTTAGAGGAAACTTAACAAGAGGTTATACCTATCTCCTACAACTTCCTAGAGGGATCAACAATGCTCCTTGGACCTTGTTCAACAACTAGAACAAGACCAAGGTACTTGAACAAAGGAGATGAGATGTGCCTTGGTTGATGGTTCAAAGCAGAACCTCAAGGGCTTTATGTCTTCAACACAAACAACAAACAACCTATCCAAAGGTTGATAAACCTTCACTAGCTTGGTGTCAACAAGCTTGCAAGGGCTTATAGCTTTTGGATAAGGGTTAGTACAAGTAAAACAACAAAATCAGAAGCCTATTTTCAAGCTTATTTCAAACTTGAAAACCTTACCAAACATAAGCGTGTTTAAACCACAAGATCTAAACACCTTTATAACATCAAATGGAACTCAGAATTACCCTTAAACAACACCAACTTTCAAAAACATAAAAAGGAATTACAATTTTCTCAAAATACCAACTTTCATAAATTTTAAAAAGGAATTACAATGTTTAAAGAGTAAAACTGGAACAAGGCTCTCTCACAAGTTGAGGAGTCCTTATATAGGCCACAAGGGCTGAGATTACAAGTGAAAACCCTAGCTATGAAGTCCCAAAATTGCCCCTTGAATCTTCTAGACGAATTTTGATATTGAGCTGTCCAAATGCATCCTGGCTGTTCATTTTAGCTTTGGGGCCAAGTAATGAGTCTTGGCTGTTGATTTGGCCACGTGGCAAACCTTGGAGGTGAAGGAATGATATGATTGGGTGACGGGTTTGAATGGTGGGGTCACATAGTGAGTGGGAGTGAGTGTTTTTGGTGTGGGATGGGTTTGAGAGTGTGTGAATTAAATGTGTGTCAAGGTAATTGGGATTTACCCTTTGGTTTAAGTGAGATAGTAACTGGGGGTGAAAGGTGAACAGTAACACGTTTGATCCATTTTTTGTGGAGTGTAAATGTGTTTGGCGCAATTTTGAGTTTAAATGTTTCATATGCACATGTTTAGCCCTTGTGTTTTGGTAAACAGGGTAAAACACGTTTTTCAGCCAATAAACTCAATTCTCTTGGTTATTATACTTTCTGATTTCACACTTTTGCCCCAAAACTTTGGCAAAAGGTTTTCAAGGGTTGTTTTTGCCATTTTTGCATAGTTTGAGGACTGATCTTGGACTTTCTTGATCTTTAAAGGTCTTCATTGTATCTTTGACTTCATGAGGGATCATTATTGACAGTTTAGAATTGTTGAGGGACTAAACTTGCCAATTCTTCAAAGTTGAAGGACCATTTTGTAATTTTGACAAACTTAAGGGACCAAACTTGTAATTATGAATATACAAGGGTTTTAAGTGTCATTTCTTCATAAATTGAGGATCATTCTTGTACATCTTCAAGTCTTTAAGGGTTTTTCTTGGATAGTTCATGAACTAGGGCCCGGTTCTTTGTACGGCTTCGTTTCTCGTGTTCGTTTTTCCTTGTTTCTTGTGATATTTTGTCTTTTTCACGATATCCATACCTAAAACACACAAGTAAACAAATACAAGCATATATATGGTAATTTGATGACATTTTATGCATTTAAAGCCCGAAAAGAACGATGAGATCATGTATAAATGCCATCTCATCACTCCCCCATACTAAGCCATTGCCGTGTCCTCACGTAATGCTAGAATAAAGTATCTAAGCATCACCAAAATTCATTTTTATTATCCTTTATTGGAAAGTAAAAGACTTGTAACAACACTACGAAGATGTGTAAAGACATAATGTATTATTTTCATCACGAATGTGACTTTTAGGGTTAATGAGTAGAAACAAGTGAATGTCCCATAGAGTAAATTTCGTCATCCTTGATTGTCATACATTCCATGCTAAGTGCAAAAACGAGATCATTGTTGGTACAAGTCACAATGCTAACACTACTCATACGTTCAAATTGTGTAATACTTTTTCTGCCCGCAATCCTAGTTATTATAAAAGGAAATGGGTTTCTAGAATTTTTTAACTATTTGTCATGGATCACAAGTGATTCATATTGACTTATGTGAGTACTTATTAGTCTGAAAGTAAAGTAGCACGATTTAATCGATAGTTAGCCGAAGGACAAAATCTTTTAAAACGGCTTCTCGTGTATCTCCTTAAGTTCATATCTTGGCATAACTCGTTTCACGATTTGAGAACTTTCTCGGACCGATATTTGGCATGCACTTCATACTTCAAATCTTGGGAAGACGTTCTTAAAATTATGGTCTTCTCTTCATATTTTGGAATTTCTTCACTTGACGTTTTTGAGAGATTCTTAATACTTGGACCACGACTTCATCATTTTTCTTCAATCTTTATTTTGTACTTTGATATACAACGATCCGCCTCCTTTTCGGACTTGGATATATTTATCCTCATACCTTGCTAGGGTCTTTTTGGATAGACTTTCTCCATGATCTTTAGGGGAGTAATTGCTTTTCGTCGTGTGTCTCGATCCTTCATATTGATTTAGGAACAATGATACTTCACATCATCTTGGATCTTTAGCAACAAAATAGAGCTCCTCATGCCTTGTAAGGGCCTTTTTGGATCTTCACCAATCTTCGCATCCCGCTTCAATAAGTTATGCCTTGGCTATGAACTCTATTCAACCCCGTGCAAATTTTAAACGATCTTGTGCTAGAAGCTAAGTAACCTTTCAAATCGTACGACCTTACTTATTGCAATTTTTATTCCTAATGCATTGATCTTATGGGAGAAAAAGCCACAATTAAAAACATATGAGTTTTTGAAAGAACATTTTCATGTTCTACGTTTAGCATGATCACTTGTCTAACTCTATCACTTCTCGTTCTTTACTATTTAAAGACCTCTAATTAAAGACACTCGTGAATAATTAGCCATGCAAGTCAAAATTAAGCCAAATTTGGATTAGCTTTCATTAAGACTATATCAAATCAAAGTTTTGGGTTTTCAATCCACCTATAGGATCTTGCACTTTCTTGGACTTTTTTCAAGTGTAGATAATGCATTTTATAGATCCCTTGATAAGTGATTTTCTAGGATCAATTATAGGAACTTGCCAAAAGTTCTTGTTCTTTACCCGAATGAGTTAAGACTTTCGCGTTTTAAAGTTCCCTATATAAAAGTCTAGCAAAACTTGAATTGAGCGGGTTAAGGAATGTAAAGGGCTCCAAATGCCCATCAAGTCAAAAATTAGCTCTTATTCTACCCATCAGAAAATATACATTCGTGTCTTAAAAATACTTATTAAAACTAAGAAAAATTTTAAAATTTAGCCATTTTTAGCCTTATTAGCAACAAAACAAAACAAGAAATTAAAAGTTGGAAAACGTGAGGGCGTAGCAAAGCAAGTATCTATTCACCCCCCATACTAAAATTAAACATTATCCTCAATGTTTCGAGTCTAAAGGTGGAGCACTCCCATACTAGAGACGAAGAATCGAATGCTTAGGATCTAGCATGGAAAGGGTGATCAACAATATATCTAAAGCCGTTTATTAATTATGCTAAAAGATAATTGTTAGAACAATAAAGGATATGTCATGGATTCGTGAAAAACTTCTTCAAGCAAACGATGGAGGCTCACGTAAACGAACACGAGAGTCTTCAATCGTAGCGATGATGATGATCTAGATAACACAATCACAAACAACCACGAGACAACGAGTTGGAAGGGTACAAATCCCCTCTCATTATTTATTAGAAAGCATAAAAGATAAGCATGGGATCTCCCCCACGAGGCACCTCGTTTTTTATTACCGAGTCATGAGCTCGACTCAATCCCCTAAATGCTAATTATCATTGGGAAAGGTGACTTGATTGAGGTCATCCAATGAAGGAACTTCCCCACCAAAGTAGTTCTTAAGCCTATGTCCATTCACCTTAAAGTTAGGACCATCATTTTGAGCTAGCTCGATGGTCCCATAAGGAAACACTTGTGTAATGGTGAAAGGACCCGACCAACGAGATTTCAATTTCCCGGAAAATATCTTTAGTCTAGAGTTAAAAAGTAACACTTGATCACCAACGTTAAAAACCCGGTTTTTAATCTTTGCATCATGAAACTTTTTAGTCTTTTCTTTGAAAATCAATGAATTTTCAAAATCATTATCTCTTAGTTCATCAAATTCATTCAATTGTATTTTCCGATGATCCCCCGCGGTCTTCAAGTCAAAGTTTGCATGCTTAATGGCCCAATATGCCTTATGCTCCAATTCAATGGGCAAATGACAATTCTTCCCATAGACTAACTTATAAGGAGTACAACCGATAGGTGTCTTATAAGTGGTCCTAAAGGCCCATAAAGCGTCATCGAGTTTGTCGGAACATGAAGCACGGTTTTCTCCAATCGACCTCTCTAAAATCCTCTTCAAAGCTCGGTTCGAAACCTCGACTTGCCCACTCGTTTGCGGGTGATAAGCCGTAGAAAGATGATGAGTAACTCCATATTTCTTTAAGACCTTCTCGAATTGGTCATTACAAAAATGGGTTCCACGATCGCTTATAATAGCACGAGGGGTTCCGAATCGAGAGAATAATTGCTTCAAAAACTTCACTACCACACGAGCATCATTAGTAGGTAAAGCCTTAGCTTCCACCCACTTAGAAAGGTAGTCGACGGCGACGAGGATATACTTGTTACCACGAGACGATGGGAACGGCCCCATAAAGTCTATGCCCCAAATGTCGAAAATCTCACACACTTGAATTATATTTTGCGGCATTTCATCACGTTGAGACGATTTTCCTTGACGTTGGCACGAATCACACGACTTCACAAGTGTGTGTGCATCACGATAGATAGAAGGCCAAAAGAAGCCGACATCGAACACTTTCTTAGCCGTGAGATTAACGCCGTGGTGACCACACATGGGTCCCTCGTGACAAGCTCTAAGGATGTTAGAAGCTTCGGCACCAAAAACACAACGTCGAACGAGTTGATCCGCACAAACCCAAAAGAGATAAGGGTCGTCCCAAAAATAGAACTTGACGTCACGAAAGAATTTTCTCTTTTGTTGTGTCGTCATACCCTTGATTATGAAATTGCCCTCATGGTAATTTGCAATGTCGGCAAACCATGGGGTGGTGTCTTTAGAATTCACTACACCGAGAGTCTCAAGAGGAAATGTTTCGGTGATTTCCTTGTTCTCGAAAACATCTTTGTGAGGATCTTCTAGACGAGAGAGGTGATCGGCCGCTAGATTCTCGGCTCCTTTTTTGTCAAGCACGATGACATCAAATTCTTGGAGGAGGAGCATCCAACGAAGCAATCTCGGCTTAGCATCTTGCTTAGCTAAGAGATACTTGATAGTCGAATGGTCGGTATACACGATGCTTTTAGTTAAGACGAGATAAGGTCGGAATTTCTAAAAAGCATAGACCACGGCAAGGAGTTCCTTTTCCGTTGTGGTGTACTTTAATTGAGCCTCGGTCATCGTCTTACTAGCATAATGGATAGGACGGAAATGCTTTTCATAACGTTGCCCTAAGACGGCCCCTATAGCATAATCACTTGCATCACACATGATTTCAAAGGGTAATTCCCAATTAGGAGCAACAAGAATGGGAGCTTCGGTAAGTTTCCTTTAGAGAGTTTCGAAAGCTCTAACACAATCCTCATTGAAATTGAAAGGAGCATCCTTCTTGAGAAGGTGTTTCATAGGTCGAGAGATTTTCGAAAAGTCTTTGATGAAACAACGATAAATGCCCGTGTGGCTTAAGAAACTCCTAACTCCCTTAACGGTTTTGGGATGAGGTAACTTGGCGATGACGTCTACCTTTGCTTTATCGACCTCAATCCCCGCTTTCGAGACCTTATGTCCTAAGACGATTCCTTGTTTACACATGAAATGACATTTTTCCCAATTAAGCACAAGATTGGTTTCTTCACAACGTTTTAACATTTGCTCGAGATTAGATAAACACGACGCGAACGAATTTCCAAACACCGAAAAGTCATCCATAAACACTTCCATCGACTTCTCGATCATATCGTGAAAAATAGCCATCATACACCGTTGAAACGTACCCGGTGCATTACAAAGTCCGAAAGGCATCCTACGATAAGCAAACGTTCCATAAGGACACGTAAACGTAGTCTTCTCTTGATCACGAGGGTCGATAGGGATTTGAAAGTAACCGGAAAAACCATCTAAAAAGCAATAGAATTCATTTCCCACGAGTCGCTCCAACATTTGATCCATGAAGGGCAAAAGAAAGTGGTCTTTACGAGTGGCGTCATTTAACTTTCGGTAGTCAATACACACCCTCCAACCGGTCACAACACGAGTGGGAATTAACTCGTTGTTTTCATTAGGCACAACGGTCATTCCTCCTTTTTAGGGACACGATGGACTGGGCTCACCCATGGGCTATCGGAGATAGGATAAAGCATTCCCACGTCAAGGAGTTTTAAAACTTCCTTTTTGATGACATCGTGAATTTTGGGGTTTACCCTTCTTTGACTTTGAATTGCGGGTTTATAATCCTCCTCCAATAAAATTTTTTGAGTACAAAATTTTGGGTCAATACCCTTTAATGTCGGAAATTTTCCACGCAATTGCCCCTTTATGAGCTTTAAGAACTTTCAAGAGCGCGGTTTTTTCATTATTAGCAAGACCTTTTGCAATAATAACCGGCAACTTGTCATCACCTTCCAAGAATGCATATGCAAGGTGAGATGGAAGATCTTTCAATTCAAGGATAGGCGGTTCCTCGATTGAAGATTTTTGCTCAACACTCATAACTTCCATCGGCGGAAGAAATGGTGAAATAGAACTATCATTACCAATAATCACCTCATCTTCATTTTCGATTTAATTTGAAGTAAAATCGCCTCCTTGGAATGGAGTGAGATTTGGTGTAGAATTAGCAAGAATCGGATCCAAAATAGTGGGATTTCCACTTGACGAGCTATCGGAAAAACCTAACACTTCTTGTGAAAACTCATCGCAAACCACATCAACTAAGTCAATGTGATTGATGGTAGCGATTGCATAAACATGAGAAGGTTTTGAGTTTTGAGTAGCGTTTATAACAAGTTCCTCTTCGTTGAACCTCAAAGTAATAGTTCTTGCATGAACGTCGATAAGTGTTCTTGAGGTGTCTAAAAATGGACGACCTAAAATTAGAGGAACTTGAGGATCAGCGGGGATGTCAACTACTATAAAATCAACGGGGTAGTAGAACTTCCCCACTTTCACGAAAACATCCTCGGCTACTCCACATGCTAAAATCGTAGAGTGATCGGCCATCTTGATAGACATGTTCGAAGGAGTAAGAGCCGGAAGCGAAAGCGATTTCCAAATGGAAAATGGCATCAAATTAATGCTCGCACCAAGATCGGCCAAGGCGAGGCATTCTTTCATATCTTGTATATCACAAGGAATGAGAAACTTTCCGGGGTCACCAACTTTTTCCGGTATGCGGTTAAGATAAACCGAAGAACAATTAGCAAGCTTTGAAAGCTTTTCCTTATCATTCATCATACTTTTGAAAGTGGAAGCGAAACGAGGCATATATAACAACACGTCGGCTAAACTTACATCAAAATGAAGTTGTTGAAACATTTTTATAAAAAGCTCGATTTGTTGTTTGTTACGTTCTTGCAATTTCTCTTTGTTTCGTCTCGAAGGGTAAGGTAAGGGTGGTGTGGGTTGGACATTAGGCAACGGCCTTGGAATCTCGGGTTCCATGATTGGTATTGGTTCAACCATAGGTTTGGTATGAGCGGTACTTCATGGGCTTGTAATATGCTCCTTTTTGACCATCACCTCGGGCTCTTTCTCGATTTCCTTCTCCGTAGAAGTACTTGGACGAGAGATTGGTTCATTGAAAGTTTTACCACTACGTGTAGTAATAACCTTCATTTCTCCCTTCGGGTTTGCAATGGTATCACTAGGAAGACCACCCGAGGAAGAGGGTTTACACATGATTGCTTCAAAAAAAATTGCCATTCGGTCTTCAAATTTTGATTGCCTAGCATCCGCTTTTAACAATTCTTGCTTAATCTCATGTTGTCCTTGTTCCATCTTTTGTTGATTTTGTTGAAGACGTTGAACATTTACTTCCATTTTATTTGCATGAGTTTTAAGTTCATTAGCATGTTCGTTTTTAAGCTCGTTTTTCAACTCGGATCTTAAGCTAATCATCTCACGTTGCATGTTATCAAACTTAGCATCATTTGCCTTAGCATAATTCAAAAATTCTCCTTGAAGATTTTTGGTGTGATCATTTTGAAAACCTTGTGTAGTAGTTTGAAAATCACGGTTTTGGTTTTGATTTGCAATTTGTCCATTCCTACTTTGATAATTCCCTTTGTTGTAGTTACGTGAATTGCCTTGATAGCCACCATTTTGATTATTGTTTCGATAGTTATTAGCATTTTGATTTGGTGGAGCTTGATTTGGGCGGGAACCTTGTCCGTTTTGGTTGTAAGTTCCCGTTGCTACGTAAGCACTCGAAGTGTTACCATCGGCGGTAATGCACTCGGAAAGATCATGAGCTCCACCACAAGACAAACAACTCTTATCAACCGCTTTAACCGATGCGGAATTCAAAGCATCTTGTGCTTTCCAATGAGTCATAAGTGTCGAAAACCTATCGAAAAACCGATTTTCCTCATTAGCTTCATCATGTAAGGCATTAATGTGACGAGACGATGACGATGACGAACCCATATTGGCAACACTCGGTGTGTTACGAGGTTTATAAACCTTAGATCTATTCTCGATAATCTTTAAAGCTTCATCGGTTGATTTGCACAAAAAATTACCACCCGCGGCGGCATTCAAATAATCTCGTTCATGATCATTAAGCCCATTATAAAAAGTATCTATTTGATGCATTTCTAAAAAATCATGGTGTAGACATTCATGTAATATTTCCTTAAATCGTTCCCATGCCATTGAAAAACTTTCATTATTACGTTGTGTAAACCTTGAAAAAAAATTGGTTCACAAACTTAGAAACGAGATCACCCCATGTCAAAATTGAATTTGGCGGTTCTTTCTCGAGCCAAATTTTAGCGGGTCCATCTAACGAGTATGGAAACAACATCATCTTAATGGCGTCATGTGGAACATCCTTAAACTTGCTAGTTGCGGTGAGACGGTTAAAATTCCTTATGTGGTAATGCGGGTTGTCTTTCTCATGACCTCTAAACTTATTTGCTTGCAACATCGACATTAAACCCGTCTTAATTTCAAAATTCTCCGCAAGGATGACGGGAATAACAATAGCTTCTCCGAAACCCTTGGTGGGTGCTTGAAGCAACTCCATAATAGTACGATTAGCCATGATAGCTTCTTGTTCTATAATAGGTTCAACAATTGGAGTTTGTTCTTCAATAAAAGGTTCTTGATTTCCTTGGAAAGGCAAACATGGTTGATGAGACATGGAATAAGAAGAATGAAGTGAAGCTGAGACGAACTTGAACTATATGGATGACGTATTAGGGTGGTTTGGATGAAGGATGTAGGTTGCATGAGTTGAGTTGTCTAAAGCAGAGAACGCGTCAACATGTATGTTGTGTGGCTTGGACAATCATATGGAGAAAAGGGACGTAGACTATACTTCCTACATAGATAGGAGTAGCTTAGAAAGGGCGATGTAAGGACGAAATTGGTGAAAGGGATACATAATGGGGTGGAGGAATAAGTACGACGAGAGTTGGGTGAAAGTCGATAGACTAACTAATTCATCTCATATTTCAAGAGGAATGATAAGTCACGTAGTTGAGAAGTTGGAAGGATTGCGTACGGATGTGATAGAAATAGAGGGTTTTGCGTAAAAGTTAGCCTAATATGTATGGAAT
This sequence comes from Glebionis coronaria, assembly GCA_025667525.1. Taxonomy (NCBI): domain Eukaryota; kingdom Viridiplantae; phylum Streptophyta; class Magnoliopsida; order Asterales; family Asteraceae; genus Glebionis; species Glebionis coronaria. The sequence continues at coordinate 211,834,932 of CM046875.1, forward strand.
GCCTTATGAAGGATTATGGCAAGGGAAGAAACGATGGGAAGCATCACATCGTGATGTATGGTAGGAGTTGAGGAAGAAGAAGGAAGTGTGTATAGAAGCGAAGCATGAATGAAATAGGTCGAGATAGGAACCGAAGGTAAAAATTTGATAGAGCTTAATGAGTTGAATAAAGCACAACGCAGGCTAATACTGTCGTAGCGTAGAAAAGGAAATGGCACAGACCTACACTGATTGTTTGGGAGGCTTAGTATCGATAATCGAATGGATGAGGAGTTATAGGTGTGATGTGCCATAGGGACGAAGGGCTTGGTCTAACTGAGACAAGATGAGGAGCAATATGACCTTGAAGGTAGGACATTGTGTAGGTATAAAGGAAGTGTTGGGTATAAAAAAATCATCATGAAGAAAAGTGAGAAAGAAGTGTATAGGTGCTACTAGTGAGCTATCCAAATTTAATGGAAGTAGTTGTAGCATGGGTTTGGATGGCAGTTGATAGACTAACTGAGATAACCGTCCTTTTGATGATGTGTATAGATCATAAGTTGATTTGGATTGGAAGAACTAATGGATATGTGAAAGACCGTCATAGGTCACTTTGTAAGGAAATTGGAATTTTTAAGTAGTTTGGGGTACAGACTAAAGGGAGTTGATGAACATGATTGGATATGAGTATATCTAGCTAACTGGAAAAGGATGGGCAAGTGAGATATTTATATAAGCTTAGGAGTTACACTGAGGGCATGAGTGATTGATTTAGAGGGAGTTAGGAAACTCTTTAGCGATGGCTGAGTTTTCATATAATGATAGTTATCATACTAGAAGTCGATAAATGCCATTTGAGGCACTGTATGAAAGGATAGGGTGAGTTGTCCCCATTGTGGACTAGAATTGGTAAAAGAGGCTACTAATGTGGTAATGGTGTTTGTGGAAAGGATGAGAGCAACAAGGGATGCTATGTTGAAACGGAGGAAACCACTAGAGTTTAGTGACAAAGTTATGTAGGAAGTTTCAACCATAGTAATGGGTGGTATGTTTTGGTAAAATGGAAGAGTTAATGTAGAGTTTTGTAGGTCTATTTATGATCTTTGGAAAGATCGGACCAGTAACTTATGAGCATAGAACTTCCTGGGGGGAAATGAGTGGTATACATGTTATATTTCGTGTATTAAGATTGGTAAATGTTGTTTGAGAATGCATATTTGCATGTACGGTTATGAGTCGTGATTAACAATGGTAAATGAGATGGTGTTATTTCGTGGTTTTACGTATACGTATATGTATTATAGAAAATCGTATTTTTACGATTTAAGTTTAGCATTTAGAGGTCTCGGATGAGGTAATTAGTCACGGGAGTACTTTTTGGGATGGTTTTAAGTCATTTAGGACTTAGTTAATTAGTTTATTTCATATTTCAAGAGTTTTTATAAAACTGTATATTTTACGTCTTTTACGGTATACGCGTAAATTTGACTAGTTTTACGGTTTTGAGGTTCGGGAGGCTTTAGGAGCTGAAATAAATTAAGGAAATTTAAGGTAATAATAATTAATAGTTAATTTACAGTAATATAGTTAAAAAAAGTCGGCCATAGGGTGTTGGGCTTGGTTTTAGGCCAAATTTTTCTTAAGGAAAGGAAGGGGAACCCAGTTTGAGTATTATTAGGCTTCCTGGTTAGTTTTAATTACCCATATTACTCCCTTTAGCCCCCAAAACGATTTTTCTTTCTCCCAAACCTAATATGAGTCGTGATTAACAATGGTGGATGAAGAAAACCCAATTATTCAATTATGTTTTAAGGTATGCGCTAAAACTATGCTTAATTAACGTTTAATTTACGTATGTAACCTAATATGATGGATTAGGGTTTGACATTCATAATTTTTAATTATATTTTGTTAATAATCTGTAATTAATGATGTAACTAATAGGTTTTTATCATTGGAAATTGTTTTTAGGTTTTAATTAGGGTTTATGTATAATTAATTAGGTTAATTTAATTAAATTCGTTTTTTTAAAACTGGGCAGATTTTTAGGTCAATTGTTTTAATGATATCTAGAGTTCTATAAACTCTTATTTTGCGATCCAAGTATCCCTGGAAAGGTATTTGAGTTGGCTTTCAAATGCAAGAAAAGAGAACTAAATTGGAGGTCGGGAAGTAGATCAAAAACAGGTTACAACAGTCAGAGGTCAAAACAGTTTTGAAATCAGCCTATTTTCTTTTTATGTTTTGGGTTGTTTGGGGTACTTAGGCTTATATTGGGACTTTCAAACGAACATGGGAGTTGGTTTATATATTATAGGAAGTATCTGCATTGGGGCTAAGATTTTGGGTTAGGGTAAGACCCCCTAATCATAACAAACTTTTTGTATGTTTAAAATCAGTAAAATTTGGATAGACAAAAGTATATATATATATATATATATATATATATATATATATATATATATATATATATATATATATATATATATATATATATATATATATATATATATATATATATATATATATATATATATATCGGGGCCTTAAAAGTAGCTTTAAGGTTGGGGCAAAAAGGAGGAGTTAGATAACATATGTAAAGGCATTGGGTTTCCTTTACAAAGGACATGGGATGGTTAGGTGGGCTTTTGGCATATAGTTTGGAGACTTAAAAAACGGGACTATTTTGGGTTAATTGTTAACGGGGCAAGTTATGAACTAAATTAAGTTAAGGGCTTTATAGAGGGATGTAATGAGATTCATATGGCATATAAATGGGGTTAAGTTGTAGGAGAAGGTTAGATATCCATCATAGATTTATGAGCCATTTTGGTATGTCGTTCATGTCTTGATTGTATACGTTTGTGTGTTTAGATTTGTGCTAGAGCGCGGGTACTTGGAGAAGCTTGTTCAGGTGAGTTTCATAGTCCCATGTCTTTTTATGATTTGATTTCCAGATGGGATGGAAGAGACATTGTATGGTTTTGTATAGAATGCTGTAAATGATTTTATGGTTTGTGATGGACTTGTGTGTACACTTATGTGATTAACTGCTATGTGATTCTTGATTGTGTTTATGATTTGGATCGGGGGACACGTACCATCTCAGTTATTGTGGTTTGACTTGGTACTAAGGGGATGTTGACAAGGCGGGGCCTTGGGATTGGTTCATAGGTGTATGGGCGCCTATGGGACCATGGTTATTGGTAAGGCTTGGAGCCTTGGAATTGTGGTTATTGGTAAGGCTTGGAGCCTTAGATTTGTGGTGATTGGTTAATCTTGAGTGCTAGTTGTTAATACATAATTGTAGCACATTGTCCATATGTTCTTTTGTTAATGGTTGTTATTCACAGCTTAAAACTGATTTGGCGTTGGAGTCTAAACCTATGACTCTCACCAACTTTATGTTGACGTGTTTTAGTGTCTCTTTCAAGTGAGAATGTGGTTAAGCTTGAGAATAGAAGTGGCTAGTTTTGGAGGCATTAGGATTGCATATAGAAGGAGATACTTGTTCCTTCTTAGTTTCTTTTGTTTGTTTAATAAGTGATACTGTTGACACCTATATGTTTGCTTTGTTTATGTATTGTTTGTCTTGGGTAAGAGGTAGGACTGTTACCTACTTGCCTAGACTCCTGCTTTGTTGAGATATTGTCATGACATGCGTGTCACCATTTTATGACATTTCTTATTTCATTTAGTTATCTCTATAGACACGCCATGTTGTGATGATATCCATATGTCGCGCCCCATATTCCGCCATGGTGGGGTGTGACATAATGGTATCAGAGACAATGGTTATAGAGAATTAGGTTGCCTAGTCTAGTAACCTAGTCTATAGCTTAAGGGTCCCTGCATATAGGCGTCATAGGAGTATGTGTGCATTTTATATTAATTAAAGTTTTCTGGATGTTATTGGTTTTTACTTGCGATGTTTGTTAAGTTTTGACTAGTATGGGTTGAACCATAGTAGTTCATACTTAGCCACATGTTATTTTTTTTCGGGTTGTGACTAGTGCGGGTTGAACCATAATCGTCCACGCTAGTCATTGTTGTATTTTGCTTAAATTGTACATTATAGTACATAATTTTTTACAAGGTAGTTTCTATCTTTTGTTGAGTTATTTTATGTACCTGAGGTATGTTATTTTTCTTTTGATGTTTAAGTCATGTTCCCTAAGAATCGTGTGGTGGTTCGAGTTACTAGGAGTACATGGGTAGGAAGGATTTTAAGGTGTTTCCATTCTGATGGGCGACATGTCTTATAAAAGATTATGTTTTCGTTTTGGATTTTGTCTAAGCTGTTTTAGCTAGATTATAGATTTCTATATTCCAAGAGTTTGACTATGTAATTTTATTAGTTGGAGTTTTTGACCTTATTGTTTATGTGGTTATGTGCGTAGGTGAGTTGATGGATTTATGTGTTATGTGTTGTATTGATTCTTATAAGTGTCATCATAGGAGGGAGTGCATTGGGGAAAGGGTAATTGTATAAGTATGGTGGCCAACATAGTTATACAAGTACCACAACTTCAATGGGTTCCTAAGTATGATTGCATGAAAGAGGGTTAGTACATGCTTGTATATGATGAGATGTGGATTTTTGGTATATGTATAATGTATGGGTTTATGTAACGACTGTCTACCATATGGCTATTTTTGAGTGTGTTATATGTTTTGGGTTATACTCATGTTGTGTGATTATGGGGTCACATGATATGGTCTGGTTTTAGTGATGGGTTTTATGCCTTGTGGTAAGATGGTGATTACTCGTATAGAAAAACGAGTGTATGACGCGATTGATTGATCTGACATGTATGGTAACGAGTATGTTTTGGGTGATTTAATAGGTATATATATGCGGATGTATATATACTAGTATGTGTTAAGTTATGATATATGGTCGTTCAGTAGATATTATAACTTGAACGTACCTTGTGTTTTCTCGTGTTTTATGGTGCTGGAGTTTGATGGAGTTCCAACGACGTTTTGAGTCTTTTGGATGTGTGTCTACATTCGGGTATGTATTTTTATTAATGCGAACTACTAAATTTTCTTGCAAATAAGTCTGGCTAATTATAGGAAACGGTTTTGAAAATAATTTGTAAGTGTATGGTATGATATCGTAACTTACATTTTTTTAGTTGTAGTAGTAAGTTATAAAAAAAGTTGTCTTGAAAATAATTCGATTAGTCTTCTATGTAACATGTGATAATATATTTTAAAGGGATAAAGAAATTTTACAATAATTTTCTTAAGTGGAGTTAAATTTTAGAATAATTTAACTAAGACGGATAGAGTAAAAAATAGGAGATTTTATTATAGTAATGATAATAATAACACCACACCTTGTAAACGTGTAGTAGTTTAGTTATAACCAACCTAAATGGAAGAAAAAAAAATAGTGTATTTTATAAACATGTATTGGTTTCATAATAACAAGTGAAATAAGTTTAATATGGGTAAACAAGATAATGGTTAGAATAAGATTGTAGTATACTAACTAGTTGATATCTTGATAGAATGATGAAGATAAAGGATGAGCTATTGGTTAAAAATGAGTATGGTTGATTTTAGTAGTATTAGAGTTTGGTTCTTATGAGAAGTAACTAATTGGGACGAAAGTTTAAAAATTTTCTAAGGTATCGAGATTTGGTAATACTAATCGCGAAGAGTCTAAATTTTTCGTTGTTGGCACACTCCATTGATCTTTCGGATTACATTGTTTTGTTTTCAGTTGTTTTGGCTAGGGTTCGTTTTACCCTATATTTTATTGGGACACGATTGTTTGGAATTCTTTTGTTACACGTCATGGCTGATTTAGTTATGCGGTTGTGGAAACGTTAGGATGAGAGGATAGAGTTGGGTAGTATTACTTATGGTTAGATATTAGAATGGAGAAATGTGTTTTGGTTTAAAGGTTGTGTTGAAGGAATGATTAAGATTTGTGGAGTTTGGAAACTTAGATTGGTTACGGGAATAAGAGAGTAAGTAAAGTTAGTTGACTGGTAGTGGGAACGAGAAGTCATGCTATGAGAAGTTGGTTGAAGTACCATTAGTAGATTGATGAAAGTACTAGTGGATGTGAGGGTAGAGTAGAAAGTTTATACTAATGGAAAGGTTGGGTAAATAACACGCAAGGGATTGGTATAGTTATGGAGGCAAGGTAGTAATAGACACGTGAAGGAAAACAGGAATGTGAAAGAATGATTGGTAGGAGGCTGATTAACGGTGAAGTACAACAAGTAAGGAAGAGTGAGCCATTGAGGGGTTGAAGTACTTTTAGAAATATTGTGGTAGATGAGTTGAAGCTAGAAGCTACTGGTAGTGTGAAGTTCCTAGGTAACATCATGGAGACGAGAAGGAGTGCGTAAAGAGCTACATCGCGAAGCAAGGAGCTGAAAGGACTACGTGTCGGCTGCAAGAAGGATGCAAGAGATTTCGAAGGAGTCACAAAAGTTGCGAGGACTGGAAAGGTGACAAGCACTATGATGGAAAAATTACGTATGGTTACAAAGAGCTGAACCGGTGGATCGTGATGAAATGAATACATGACATGGGAGATTAAGAACTCGTGGAAGTAACAAGGGGAGTCGAGTGACTACGCGGATAGAATTTTTGTGGCAATCAATATCGAGGGATGAGAAGTGAAGCTGAGCTGAATAAGTTTCGTGGAGAAGTGATTAGAGAGTCGATTTTGTGAAGGTGTTATGAAAGATCTTTGGAAGAGACAGTTGATAGGTGTGTAAACACCCATCCTTTTACCACTTAATTCTGGCTAAAACGAGACCAAAACGCGTATTTAATATCATTTGTTTGGAATTATGCGTGGTTTTTGTGTTTATTGTGTTTTCAGAGCTAACCGGATGAATATTGAAGAAAACATGGGATTGCACGGGTTTTATGGAAGAAAAAGACTCAAGACGAAGTCTATTGTCCAAGAGATGCAAAAGATTTGAAGTCACTGAGCCTATTTGACGATTTATCAAAGAAAAGGACCAAAGATGGAAGATTTACATAAGTCGAAGAAACTCAAGTCTATTAAACGAAGAAATTAAAAGACGAGTTGAATTTAATCGACAACAAATCCCGAATCAGAATCGAAAACGTCAACTTTTCTGAAAAGATGAGAAGACAAGAAGAACGGGAGAAAGCCCACTCACCAACCAAAGGGGACACCTATAAAAGGAATCCCCTCACACTTTTCATTCAGTTTTTTTTAGTTTTTCCTCCCCCCCTCTTTTTTCTCCCTTTCTGTTCGTAGATACCACCAACACCACTAGGGTGTTTGGTGATTTTGATCTTTGTTTTTCAATCTTGTAATTTCATCCTTGTTTTGTGATTGTTAAAACCTTAATCATTCAATATATCAATCTTTCCATTTCATCTTGTTCATCTTCATTTATTTGGTTAAAAGTTTAAGTCCTTATTTGATTGATTTGATCTTCAAAAGTTGTTGGGTTTTATGTTTTTATTGATGGGATTTGTAGTTTTTAGTTAGTAGATGCTTGGTGATTAGTTTATTTAAGTTTTTGGTTAGAAACTTGGTGATTTTCGGCTCAAAACGTATTTCCCCTGTTTTTTCGGTAAGTTACTGTTCTTGAGTGTTCCCAGGTTCCGGATGAACAAAACTTCCGGATGAACACAAACTTCCGGATGAACTAAAAGTTCCGGATGAACAAAATCTTCCGAATGAACCAAAAGTTCCGGACGAACAAAATCTTCCGAATGAGTTTTCTTTTCAAAAGTTCCGAGTCAGTTTAAAAGTTCCGAATGAATGTTCTTTCAAAAAGTTCCGAATCAGTTGATAAATCCGAATAAACTTCCGACTCAAAGTTCCGGATAAAGTTCCGGATCAATCTTCCGGATCAATCTTCCGAATCAATCTTCCGAGTGAACTTCCGAACGAAAAGTTCCGGGTGAACTTCCGAACTAACTTCCGAATCAAAGTTCCGCATGAAGGATCCGAGTAAAGTTCCGACTCAAAGTTCCGGATAAAGTTCCGGATCGATCTTCCGAACCAAACTTCCGAGTAAAGTTCCGGATCAAGGAGTTGACATCTTTTCATTCGGAAAACTTCTGAATCAGTAAGAACTTCCGAATCATTTTTCTTTTTAGCATTTTCAAGTGATACTTACTGTTTTGTCATTTTACATTTACTTATATTCTAATTTTAATTCTAGTTTTTATTAATTGTTATTAATCTAATTGCTTTTAAATTTAAGTTTACATTTTCATGCATTAAAACTTTTAGTAGATTAAAAATCCAAACCCCCTATTTGTCACCAAAAACAAATCATTCCACTTAGAACCAAGATCAATTCGAGAGGATATCGAGAGAATATAGACCCCATACAAAAATGCTAGTATCAAATGGCGCCGCTGCCGGCTCTTCTCGTTAAGATCAAAAGTTTTTTGTGAGAACTTGGATTTTGGGATCCGTTCCCCGTGAACGTTACTTTGTCATTAAAAAATTTCAAAAACACTAAATAATATAAATTTTTCACAAATCCTAAAAAGTAAAAAACATAAAAAACCAAAAATATTTTTGCTTTGTTTTTCTCTTGTTAGTTCTTTTGCAGGTGTATGCGCACTCGATCAACGTCTTATCAAGAGCCCGAGCCTCTCGATAACTTAGACATGGCCGGTGTACAAAACAACATACCACCTCAAAACAACAATAATAACAACAACAACCCACCTTTCAACAACATGAATAATAACAACAACAATGAGCCTCAACCGGATAATCGCCCGATGATTGAACTGCTGCAAGCTCATGTAGATGGCAACACTGATCCAATTGTTATACCAGCGATTGCAGCCAACAATTTTGAGCTCAAATCAGGCTTTATCCAGATGGTCTCTGCTCAACCATTCTTGGGGCGTACCATTGATGATCCACATGACCACATCAAGAGATTCTTACAACTCACTAATACGGTCAAGTTCAATGGTGTTCCACAAGAGGTTATCCGTTTACTACTTTTTCCCTTTTCTTTAGAGGGACAAGCCCGGCATTGGCTTGCTAAGGAACCGCCACAGAGTATTCTCTCGTGGACGGATTTGGAGACCAAGTTTATCAATTACTTTTTCCCACCCTCTCGTACTACCGCTTTGCGGAATGAAATCATAAATTGTGAACAAAAGTACGATGAGTCGTTTAGTGAATGTTGGGATCGTTTTAAAGATCTTTTAAGAAAATGCCCACAACATGGTTTTACCAAAGTGCACCAAATTAACACTTTTTACAATGGTTTAAGCATGAATGACCAAGATTCACTAAACAGTGCCTCGGGGGGTAATCTTTTGGCTAAGAATTCCAATGCTGCTTGAGATATCATTGAGAATAAGTCTCGTGTGCAAACCAAGAGTGTTCGGACCAATGTTGCTAGTGCTAGTACTAGTGACAGCGATAAGCGACTTGACAAAATCACTACGCTTCTTGAATCGCTCGCTACCCAAACCGCCAGCAACACCAACAGCATCAACGCTAGAAACGCTAAAGACGCTCAAGTCAATGCTGTTAGCCAACCATGCAGATATGCGGGGGTCCTCACTCTTACACCACTTGTACTGCCACCCAAGACTACCCTTTTGAAAATGTGAATGCAGCATATGGCACCTATCCTCAACCTGCTTATCAAGCTAGACCTCAAGGTGACCGTAATTTGCTTAGCTACCGCTCCAACAACTACCTCTCACCACCCGGTTTTCCTCCAAACAACCCAAACCAACAACTAAACCTCAATCACCCTCCTCAACAACAACAACAACCTCGTACACCATACATTCCACCTCACAAACAGCAACAACAACCTCAACGAAACAACCAAGTATACCAGCAACCTGCTTATCAACCACCCGCATACAATGCTCCTCCCAACCAACCCACCGCTCTTCACCAAGAAGTGGAAACTTATATGAGGACTAACGATGTGATCGTGGGAAATCTTCAGCGGGAAGTGCTCAACTTGAAAGCAGACCTGGTCAAACAAGGGAACGATCTGAGAGCCGACATGAGAAATACGTTGGATAACCAAACAAATGACTTGAAGAACATGATGGCTAGTTTCTTCTAAGGTAATCAACCCTCTTCTTCGGGTACTCTTCCGAGTAACACCGTTGCGAATCCAAGAGGGGAGATGAAAGCAATCACCACTCGCAGTGGCAAAGGTACCAAGGAACCCGAGCTTCCTATACCTCCACCGGTGATTGTGACTAAGGAGAACGAGTCACCTGCTCCTATTCCTCATCCTTCTCCTTCCCCAATTTCTCCACCTCTTCCTTCTACCCCTCCTCCACCCATGGATGTGAGTGATCCTATTCTCCCAAATCCTTCCTCTTCTTCCAATATACTTTATCCATCTAGGTTGAGGAAAGAGAAGCTCAAAAGCAAGGACGATATTCAGGTTTCGAACTTTCTTAAGATGTTCAAACAATTGAATTTCAACATCTCCTTCGCTGAGGCTCTCGCTCACATGCCTAAGTATGCGAAAATGTTTAAAGACCTTCTGAGTGACAAGGAAAAGCTTCTTGATATTGCCAACACCCAACTTAATGAGAATTGCTCTGCAGTGCTCTTAAGGAAATTGCCAACCAAGCTTGGTGATCCGGGTCGTTTCTTAATCCCTTGCAATTTCCCGGGAGTAGAGAATTGCATGGCCCTAGCCGATCTAGGTGCCAGTATTAATCTAATGCCTCTAAGCGTTTGGAAGCAATTATCTCTCCCTGAGCTAGTCCCCACCAAAATGACTTTGGAATTAGCTAACCGTATGGTTGCTTATCCAGTGGGGATAGCCGAAGACATCTTTGTAGGAGTCGACAAATTCACTTTTCCTGCCGATTTCGTCGTCGTCGACTACGAGATGGACCCTCGTGTTCCCTTGATCATGGGTCGTCCATTCCTGAGGACCGGTCGCACTCTCATCGATGTTGAAGCCGGTGAGTTTATCATGAGAGTGGGTGACGATAAAATCGTCTTCAACATGGGAAAGTTGTCTAAACAATCTTATTCATACGAGAGTGTTAATTGTATTGACGTTCTGGATGAGGCTTGTGAAGAACACTTTAATGATGCTTGTAAAAATATTCCTACCTCTCTTCCCAATGTTGAAACCGTTTCCTCTATTGATTCATCACTGTCTCTATTTGGAGAAAGTGATTTGTTTTGGAACAATCTTGAAGCCACCATGGGAGATGTGAACTTAGCTAATGATGATTCTCCCACCGATGGGGATGAAGACATGCATTTCTTTGATAACCTTCTCAACGAAGACAACCTTTCTACACCATCTCCCACGGTTATTGCTATCGATACTCCGACTTTGAATACGCCTCCCGTCGAAAATCCTCCGGATTTAGAACTTAAGGAGTTGCCGCCTCATCTCAAATACGTGTTTCTTGAAGAAGAGAAGAAGTCGCCCGTCATTATCGCGAAGGACTTGAAGGAAGAAGAAAAATCTCGCCTCATCGCCGTGCTTAAAGATCACAAAAAGGCGATTGCTTGGAAAATTTCTGATATTCGCGGAATTGATCCTCACTTCTGCACACACAAAATTCTCATGGAGGACGACTTTAAGCCCACAATTCAAAGCCAACGAAGGGTGAATCCAAAAATCCATGAAGTCATCAAAACAGAGGTTATCAAACTTCTTGATGCGGGTATGATTTACCCTATTTCGGATTCACCATGGGTTAGTCCAGTCCATTGTGTGCCCAAGAAGGGCGGAATAACCGTTGTTCCCAATGAACACAACGAGTTAATTTCCACTCGTCTCGTTACTGGGTGGAGAGTTTGTATAGACTACCGCAAACTCAATGATGCCACGAGAAAGGATCATTTCCCTCTACCTTTTATGGACCAAATGCTTGAACGTTTAGCGGGTAATGAATATTACTGCTTTCTTGATGGTTTCTCGGGTTATTTCCAAATACACATCGATCCCCAAGATCAAGAGAAGACAACATTCACTTGTCCCTATGGCACATTTGCTTACAAAAGAATGCCTTTTGGCTTATGCAATGCCCCCGGGACTTTCCAAAGGTGCATGTTAGCTATCTTCCATGACATGGTTGAACAAACCATGGAAGTCTTCATGGATGATTTCTCGGTCTTCGGGGATTCCTTCTCTTCTTGCCTTGCCATTTTGGAACGAATGCTGAAGCGGTGCGAAGACACTCACCTTGTTCTAAATTGGGAAAAATGCCATTTCATGGTAAAATAGGGCATCGTGCTAGGACACAAGATTTCCAACGCCGGTCTTGAAGTAGACCGTGCTAAAGTCGATGTTATCGCTAAGTTGCCTCCACCTTCAACCGTGAAGGGTGTGAGAAGTTTCCTGGGTCATGCGGGCTTTTACCGTCGATTCATCAAAGATTTTTCTCAAATCGCTCGCCCGATAACCCACCTCTTGGAAAAAGATACTCCTTTTATCTTTTCCAAAGAGTGCCTTGAAGCCTTCAACTCGCTTAAGGATAAGCTAACTAAGGCACCCGTCTTAGTTACCCCTAATTGGGAGCTGCCTTTCGAGTTGATGTGCGATGCTAGTGATTTTGCTATTGGAGCGGTTTTGGGACAAAGAGTGAACAAACACTTCCAACCAATCCATTACGCTAGCAAGAGAATGACGGGGGCACAATTGCATTATACGACAACCGAAAAAGAGCTTTTAGCTGTTGTCTATGCCTTTGAAAAGTTCCGCCCCTATCTTGTCCTTTCCACCACTATCATTTACACCGATCATTCCGCGTTGAAGTACTTGTTGACAAAGCAAGATTCCAAACCAAGACTTCTTCGCTGGGTTTTGCTTCTCCAAGAATTTAAAATCGAAATTCGCGATAAAAAAGGAGTTGAAAACCTAGCCGCGGATCATCTCAGTAGACTTGAGGATCCTTACCAAGGGGAGCATCCGAACAAAGAAATCAATGATTCTTTTCCCCTGGAGACCTTAATGTCTATCAACTCAAAGTCTGATGAAACCCCATGGTTTGCGGACATTGCAAACTACTTGGCGGGTGGAATTCTCGTTGACGGGTTAACATCCCAGCAAAAGAAAAAGTTTTTCAAAGACATTAAGACTTACTTTTGGGATGACCCGTATCTATTCAAACAGTGTGCCGACTTGATTATTCGCCGATGTGTTGATGGACCGGCAGCTTTTGAAATCCTTGATGCTTGCCACAAAGGACCCACCGGTGGTCACTTTGGTCCCAACTACACCGCCAAAAAAGTGTTTGACTCGGGATTTTATTGGCCCACCATATATCGTGACGCTCACAATATGGTTAAACGTTGTGATGCTTGCCAAAAACAAGGTAAGATCACACATAAAGACGAGATGCCTCAGAATTTCATACAAGAATGTGAAATCTTTGATGTTTGGGGTATCGACTTTATGGGGCCATTCCCTTCTTGTAAAGGAAACAAATACATCCTTGTTGCCGTTGACTACGTTTCAAAGTGGGTTGAAGCCAAAGCTTTACCTACTAATGACGCAAGGGTGGTTTGTAACTTTTTGAAAGCTCTATTCGCTAGATTCGGTGTGCCTCGTGCCATTATTAGTGATCGTGGGACTCATTTCTGCAATGACCAATTCGCAAGAGTCATGGCTAAGTATGGTGTAAATCATCGTCTTTCCACAGCATACCACCCACAAACTAATGGCCAGGCTGAAATATCCACTCGAGGACTAAAGCGAATTCTTGAAAGGACCGTGGGAGAGCATCGTGTCTCATGGGCTGATAAACTTGATGACGCTTTGTGGGCTTTTTGTACCGCTTACAAGAATCCGATTGGTTGTACACCATATCGTCTTGTGTACGGGAGAGCATGTCACCTCCCCATTGAGTTGGAGCACAAGGCTTACTGGGCCTTGAAGTGGGCTAATTTTGATATCAACAAAGCCGGTGACCTACGCAAGATCCAACTCAATGAGCTGAATGAACTCCGTAATGAGGCTTATGAAAACTCTTTGATCTATAAGGAAAGGACTAAGCTCATTCACGACTCTAAGATTAAGAACCGAGAGTTCCAAGTTGGAGACAAAGTTTTGCTCTTTAACTCTCGGTTGAAAATCTTCTCGGGCAAGCTAAAATCTCTTTGGTCCGGCCCATTCACCATTGCCCAAATTTTTCCATATGGTACTCTCGAGCTCGCTCAACCTGATGGACCTAATTTTAAGGTGAATGGCCAACGAGTGAAGTTGTACTTTGGTGAGGACACCTCTCAGGAGATGATTCCATCCCTCACCATGTTTCCCATGAACTAATTTTGGGTCGAGTCAGGCTCGTGACTCGGTTATCAAAAACAAGCGCTCCTCGGGAGGCAGCCCGAATTTCTATCCTTTTATGTTTAACCCCCTAAGTGTAGGGGGGCCTCTATAGGTTCTTTGTTTTTGTGTGGTGATGTGATTACAGGGGTTAGTGCACTCTTGGAATCTCTGAAGAACCGTGCTCCCGTGTTATCCGAAATCCGGTTCTATCTCTCAACTATCGTGATTCAATTTTCTTCATACTCACATTTGAAATTGATCACGTTAGTCGTCTCTTACTTAGCTTGATTTAACCAACGTGCAAAATGTCATAAGTGTAAGGGAGACTTCTCCCACATGCTTAAACATTGAGGACAATGTTTATATTAAGTGTAGGGGGGACTTCTATCGAAGTTTTAAGTGGACTTTTCCATGAAAATGCCTTCATTTAACCGGAAAATCATATTTTTCAACATTTTTCAAATTTTTTATTAACTTTGGCCATTTAGTCGTAATTTTTAAATTTTTATCGTTGCTTTCGTATGTATATATCCCGCAATAAAGTCAAAATATTAATAAAGTGGTGTAGCTAGTTTGGAAATCTTTGACATATTAGGCCCGTTGCGATTATTTTGACTCAACCCGAATAGACTTACCTAAGTTTATTCTAGCTAGTATCCTTAACCATGTAGACCTTAATTGGTTTATTAGGCTAAGTGTCCACGAGTCTCATTACTTGAGATTTTAAATTGTGGAGGACGAGAAATGATAGAGTCAATTATAAGTCGGTATTCTTGCACAAGCTCACTTGGTGTAATTATTTGCCTATTCTCCGATCACTTGCTAATAATTTATCTGCAATAAGTAAGGTCGTACGATTTGAAAAGTTACTTAGCTTCTAGCCCAAGATCGTTTAAAAGTTGCTCGGTAATGATAAGAGTTCATAGCCAAGGCATAACTTATGAAGCGGGGCGCGAAGATTGGCGAGTCCGAAAAGGCCCTAACAAGGCATGAGGATTCAATCTTATTGCTAAAGATCCAAGGTGATGTGAAAAGCATTATTCCCAAAGTCAATATGAAGGATCAAGACTCACGACAAAAAGCAATCAACTCCCGTAAAGATCATGGAGAAGTCTATCCGAAAAGACCCTAACAAGGTATGAGGATAAATAGATCCAAGTCCGAAAAGGAGGCGGATCGTTGTATCTCAAAATCCCAATTAGAGATTGAAGAATAATCATGAAGTCGTGGTCAACAAAGTTGGAGAACCCCTCAAAAGTCTCCAAGTGAAGAAACTCTATAACGAAGAGAAGACCATTATCTCAAGAACGTCTCTCGAAGATATGAAGTATGAAGTACATGCCAAATATCGGCCCGAGAAAGGTCTCAAATCGTGAACCGAGTTATGCCAAGATATGAACTTTTTGATATCCCGAGAAGCAGTTTTAAGAGATTTTGTCCTTTGGCTAACTATTGATCAGATCGTCCTACTTTGCTTTCAGCCTAAATAAACTATCGAAATAAGTCCAAAAATGCATCTTCATGATCATTCTAAGACAAAAAAATAAAATATAAGAGATACACCTAGGAATAAGGGAGTTTAAGCATATAATTAAGCCATGTGTGTAAGTGTTTGATTTACTAACTTATAATAACAATGATCTCGTTTTTAAGCTTAGTTTGGGGAACGTGAAACTTGAGGATGATAAATCTTCGCAGCACCCAAGCCCTAATGTAAGTCATTGATCTCTTTGCAAGTTATTTCAATGTAGCTATTTTCAAGTGAAAATGGTTTTCTATCCTTTTGTTTTGTTTAAAGTTTTAAATTTCTTTTAGTACTTTAATTTTTGTTCAACAGTATTTTAATAAGGCCAAGGTTGATTAATTATGAGAAAAGTGTAAATGTGCTTTATCACTAAGCATTGCATGAGGGCATGGCAATGGGTAAGTGTAGGGGATTTGATAGGTGTGTAAACACCCATCCTTTTACCACTTAATTCTGGCTAAAACGAGACCAAAACGCGTATTTAATATCATTTGTTTGGAATTATGCGTGGTTTTTGTGTTTATTGTGTTTTCAGAGCTAACCGGATGAATATTGAAGAAAACATGGGATTGCACGGGTTTTATGGAAGAAAAAGACTCAAGACGAAGTCTATTGTCCAAGAGATGCAAAAGATTTGAAGTCACTAGGCCTATTTGACGATTTATCGAAGAAAAGGACCAAAGATGGAAGATTTACATAAGTCGAAGAAACTCAAGTCTATTAAACGAAGAAATTAAAAGACGAGTTGAATTTAATCGACAATAAATCCCGAATCAGAATCGAAAACGTCAACTTTTCTGAAAAGACGAGAAGACAAGAAGAACGGGAGAAAGCCCACTCACCAACCAAAGGGGACACCTATAAAAGGAATCCCCCTCACACTTTTCATTCAGTTTTTTTTAGTTTTTCCTCCCCCCTCTTTTTTCTCTTTTTCTGTTCGTAGATACCACCAACACCACTAGGGTGTTTGGTGATTTTGATCTTTGTTTTTCAATCTTGTAATTTCATCCTTGTTTTGTGATTGTTAAAACCTTAATCATTCAATATATCAATCTTTCCATTTCATCTTGTTCATCTTCATTTATTTGGTTAAAAGTTTAAGTCCTTATTTGATTGATTTGATCTTCAAAAGTTGTTGGGTTTTATGTTTTTATTGATGGGATTTGTAGTTTTTGGTTAGTCGATGCTTGGTGATTAGTTTATTTAAGTTTTTGGTTAGAAACTTGGTGATTTTCGGCTCAAAACGTATTTCCCCTGTTTTTTCGGTAAGTTACTGTTCTTGAGTGTTCCTAGGTTCCGGATGAACAAAACTTCCGGATGAACACAAACTTCCGGATGAACTAAAAGTTCCGGATGAACAAAATCTTCCGAATGGACCAAAAGTTCCGGACGAACAAAATCTTCCGAATGAGTTTTCTTTTAAAAAGTTCCGAGTCAGTTTAAAAGTTCCGAATGAATGTTCTTTTAAAAAGTTCCGAATCAGTTGATAGTTCCGAATAAACTTCCGACTCAAAGTTCCGGATAAAGTTCTGGATCAATCTTCCGGATCAATCTTCCGAATCAATCTTCCGAGTGAACTTCCGAACGAAAAGTTCCGGGTGAACTTCCGAACTAACTTCCGAATCAAAGTTCCGCATGAAGGATCCGAGTAAAGTTCCGACTCAAAGTTCCGGATAAAGTTCCGGATCAATCTTCCGAACCAAACTTCTGAGTAAAGTTCCGGATCAAGGAGTTGACATCTTTTCATTCGGAAAACTTCCGAATCAGTAAGAACTTCCGAATCATTTTTCTTTTTAGCATTTTCAAGTGATACTTACTGTTTTGTCATTTTACATTTACTTATATTCTAATTTTAATTCTAGTTTTTATTAATTGTTATTAATCTAATTGCTTTTAAATTTAAGTTTACATTTTCATGCATTAAAACTTTTAGTAGATTAAAAATCCAAACCCCCTATTTGTCACCAAAAACAAATCATTCCACTTAGAACCAAGATCAATTCGAGAGGATATCGAGAGAATATAGACCCCATACAAAAATGCTAGTATCAACAGCTATGCATTATCCAATGCACTAGTGATTTCTATAGATTTGATGAATAAAGTATGGAATTTTTGTTGGATGCGATAGTGTAGGAATAAAGGAGAACCATGGAAGGAGAGAACAAAGTATTCCTAAAAGATGATGATTAAAAATACCTCATGTTGGGTGCAAGATCAAAGTAGAAGTATGAGATTTGAATAAGAATTCAAAATATGGCTTAGTAGACAAATGGAAACTAATGTGGGTATAAGATGAGAGTGTGATCCGCATAGAATCACATGAAACTCTAGTTTTTCCCTATTAGGAGGGAGTAGGAGAACTGGTTGTGAGAAAAAAAACAAGTGAAGCTACTTGGAAATTTTGGTGTATAGATGACTAGATAGACTTAGTTAGTGGAGTTGGATTGTTATATTTGCCTAGAATGCTAGAGGCATTTGGGGTACGAGACGTAGAGAATGATCTATACAGATCATGAACGTCTCTAACACATATTTAATCATCTTGATTGAATATTTGGAAAAGGTGATGGGTGGAGTTAAGTGATGAAAGAAAATTGCAAGGCCAAGAACCATCTGGGAAAGGCAAGCATGGTTGATGAGACATGGAATAAGAAGAATGAAGTGAAGCTGAGACGAACTTGAACTATATGGATGACGTATTAGAGTGGTTTGGATGAAGGATGTAGGTTGCACGAGCTGAGTTGTCTAAAGCAGAGAACGCGTCAACATGTATGTTGCGTCGCTTGGACAATCATATGGAGAAAAGGGACGTAGACTATACTTCCTACATAGATAGGAGTAGCTTAGAAAGGGCGATGTAAGGATGAAATTGGTGAAAGGGATACATAATGGGGTGGAGGAATAAGTACGACGAGAGTTGGGTGAAAGTCGATAGAATAACTAATTCATCTCATATTTCAAGAGGAATGAGAAGTCACGTAGTTGAGAAGTTGGAAGGATTGCGTACGGATGTGATGGAATAGAGGGTTTTGCGTAAAAGTTAGCCTAATATGTATGGAATGCTTTATGAAGGATTATGGCAAGGGAAGAAACGATGGGAAGCATCACATCGTGATGTATGGTAGGAGTTGAGGAAGAAGAAGGAAGTGTGTATAGAAGCGAAGCATGAATGAAATAGGTCGAGATAGGAACCGAAGGTAAAACTTTGGTAGAGCTTAATGAGTAGAATAAAGCACAACGCAGGCTAATACTGTCGTAGCGTGGAAAAGGAAATGGCACTGACCTATACTGATTGTTTGGGAGGCTTGGTATCGATAATCGAATGGATAAGGAGTTATAGGTGTGATGTGCCATAACGACGAAGGGCTTGGTCTAACTGAGACAAGATGAGGAGCAATATGACCTTAAAGGTAGGACATTGTGTAGGTATAAAGGAAGTGTTGGGTATAAAAAAATCATCATGAAGAAAAGTGAGAAAGAAGTGTATCGGTGCTACTAGTGAGCTATCCAAATTTAATGGAAGTAGTTGTAGCATGGGTTTGGATGGCAGTTGATAGACTAACTGAGATAATCGTCCTTTTGATGATGTGTATAGATCATAAGTTGATTTGGATTGGAAGAACTAATGGATATGTGAAAGACCGTCATAGGTCACTTTGTAAGGAAATTGGAATTTTTAAGTAGTTTGGGGTACGGATTAAAGGGAGTTGATGAACATGATTAGATATGAGTATATCCAGCTAACTGGAAAAGGATGGGCAAGTGAGATATTTATATAACCTTAGGAGTTACACTGAGGGCATGAGTGATTGATTTAGAGGGAGTTGGGAAACTCTTTAGTGATGGCTGAGTTTTCATATAATGATAGTTATCATACTAGAAGTCGATAAATGTCATTTGAGGCACTATAAGAAAGGATAGGGTGAGTTGTCCCCATTGTGGACTAGAATTGGTAAAAGATGCTACTAATGTGGTAATGGTGTTTATGGAAAGGATGAGAGCAACAAGGGATGCTATGTTGAAAAGGAGGAAACCACTAGAGTTTAGTGACAAAGTTATGTAGGAAGTTCCACCCATAGTAATGGGTGGTATGTTTTGGTAAAATGGAAGAGTTAATGTAGAGTTTTGTAGGTCCATTTATGATCTTTGGAAAGATCGGACCAGTAACTTATGGGCATAGAATTTATTGGGGGTAAATGAGTGGTATACATGTTATATTTCGTGTATTAAGATTGGTTAATGTTGTTTGAGAATGCATATTTGCATGTACGGTTATTTAGGATTTGTGTTAATAAGGGTTTGTGTTATCAAAGAGTCATTTGTGAGATTTATTGACTGTGAGGTCAAGAGTTTGGCAATGAATTTAAATATTTTTGGTTAGTATATGTGGTAATTTGAGACTTGAACCAAAGTTCACATGGAAATGAGAGGAGTTCATTTAGAACAAGTATCCTCATGTGATTTGTTATTTGTGTGTTTGATCCTAAGGAGTAAATCTCGGGACGAGATTTCTATTAGGAGGGAGTGATATGAAAACAATGGTTTTGGGGTTCTTGACTTAGACTATAGTTTAGGGTGTTTTGTGCAAATATGTGCTTTTATGTGCTTATGTGTTTATTTTGTGTGTTTGGAGTGAGGTTTGGATATCGTTTATAGGTATATGGTACTCATAAGTAAATAGAGGAACGGTTATTTCATGTTCATGAGCTCACAAGGTAGTGACTATGAAATGAGATGGTGTTATTTCGTGGTTTTACGTATACGTATATGTATTATAGAAAATCGTATTTTTACGATTTAAGTTTAGCATTTAGAGGTCTCGGATGAGGTAATTAGTCACGGGAGTATTTTTTGGTATGGTTTTAAGTCATTTAGGACTTAGTTAATTAGTTTATTTCATATTTCAAGAGTTTTTATAAAACTGTATATTTTACGTCTTTTACGGTATACGCGTAAATTTGACTAGTTTTACGGTTTTGAGGTTCGGGAGGCTTTAGGAGCTGAAATAAATTAAGGGAATTTAAGGTAATAATAATTAATAGTTAATTTACAGTAATATAGTTAAAAAAAAGTCGGCCATAGGGTGTTGGGCTTGGTTTTGGGCCAAATTTTGCTTAAGGAAAGGAATGGGAGCCCAGTTTGAGTACTATTAGGCTTCCTGGTTAGTTTTAATTACCCATATTACTCCCTTTAGCCCCTAAAACGATTTTTCTTTGTCCCAAACCTAATATGAGTCGTGATTAACAATGGTGGATGAAGAAAACCCAATTATTCAATTATGTTTTAAGGTATGCGCTAAAACTATGCTTAATTAACGTTTAATTTACGTATGTAACCTAATATGATGGATCAGGGTTTGACATTCATAATTTTTAATTATATTTTGTTAATAATCTGTAATTAATGATGTAATTAATAGGTTTTTATCATTGGAAATTGTTTTTAGGTTTTAATTAGGGTTTATGTATAATTAATTAGGTTAATTTAATTAAATTCGTTTTTTTAAAACTGGGCAGAATTTTAGGTCAATTGTTTGGATGATATCTAGAGTTCTATAAACTCTTATTTTGCGATCCAAGTATCCCTGGAAAGTTATTTGAGTTGGCTTTTAAATTCAAGAAACGAGAACTAAGTTGGAGGTCAGAAAGTGGGTCAAAAACAGGTTTCAACAGTCGGAGGTCAAAAGAGTTTTGAAATCAGTCTGTTTTCTTTTTATGTTTTGGGTTGTTTGGGGTACTTAGGCTTATATTGGGAATTTAAAACGAACATGGGAGTTGGTTTATATATTATAGGAAGTATCTGTATTGGGGATAAGATTGTGGGTTAGGGTAAGACCCCTTAATCATAACAAACGTTTTGTATGTTCAAAATCAGTAAAATCTGGATAGACAAAAGTATATATATATATCGGGGTCTTAACAGTAGCTTTAAGGTTGGGTCAAAAAAGAGGAGTTATCTAACTTATGTAAGGGCATAGGGTTTCCTTTACAAAGGTCATGGGTATGGTTAGGTTGGCGTTTGGCTTATAGTTTGGAGACTTAAAAAACGGGACTGTTTTGGGTTAAATGTTAACCGGGCAAGTTATGAACTAAATTAAGTTAAGGGCTTTATAGAGGGATGTAATGAGATTCATATGGCATATAAATGGGGTTAAGTTGTAGGAGAAGGTTAGATATACATCATAGATTGATGAGCCATTTTGGTATGTCGTTCATGTCTTGATTGTATACGTTTGTGTGTTTAGATTTGTGCTAGAGCGCGGGTACTTGGAGAAACTTGTTCAGGTGAGTTTCATAGTCCTATGTCTTTTTATGATTTAATTTCCAGATGGGATGGAAGAGACACTGTATGGTTTTGTAAAGAATGTTGTGAATGATTTTATGGTTTGTGATAGACTTGTGTGTACACTTATGTGATTAACTGCTATGTGATTCTTGATTGTGTTTATGATTTGGATCGGGGGACACGTACCGTCTCAGTTATTATGGTTTGACTTGGTAACAAGGGGATGTTGACAAGGCGGGGCCTTGGGATTGGTTCATAGGTGTATGGGCGCCTATGGGACCATGGTTATTGGTAAGGCTTGGAGCCTTGGAATTGTGGTAATTGGTAAGGCTTGGAGCCTTGGATTTGTGGTGATTGGGTAATCTTGAGTGCTAGTTGTTAATACATAATTGTAGCACATTGTCCATATGTTCTTTTGTTAATGGTTGTTATTCACAGATTATAACTGATTTGGCGTTGGAGTTTAAACCTATGACTCTCACCAACTTTATGTTGACGTGTTTTAGTGTCTCTTTCAGGTGAGAAAGTGGTTAAGCTTGAGAATAGAAGTGGCTAGTTTTGGAGGCATTAGGATTGCATATAGAAGGAGATCCCCGTTCCTTCTTAGTTTCTTTTGTTTGTTTAATAAGTGATACTGTTGACACCTATATGTTTGCTTTGTTTATGTATTGTTTGTCTTGGGTAAGAGGTAGGACTGTTACCTACTTGCCTAGACTCCTGCTTTGTTGAGATATTGTCATAACATTTGTGTCACCATTTTATGACATTTCTTATTTCATTTAGTTATCTCTATAGACACGCTATGTTGTGATGATATCCATACGTCGCGCCCCATATTCCGCCATGGTTGGGTGTGACAGTAGACAACAATCTACCAGATCTCTCCTCGAATCAAACTCTTGATTAAAGAAGCCTCAAAAGAATGAAAACGATCACGTGGAGTGAACGCCTTCGAATGACTTTAGAACTTTGGTGAAAACCAAATTGTTCAAGAGGGTTTAATCACAAAGAAAACCAAGCAAATATATATGATACGTGTTGGAAATACGTTTTACGCATTTAGAAAGTCTCGGTCACTCCAACAATGTAGTTATAGGCTTGTAGTTATGTTTAGTCTCATTTATTAAATAGCCCGACCCATGAGCATGTTCATGGGCCAGAAGCCCAAGTCCATTAAGGACTTGGGGTATTTAAACCTCTTTCCACCATGGAAAGAGGGGTTGGTTGTTTATTTTCTTCATTTCAATATACAAGTTTCTTTCACTTCTCTCTCTAACTTTCTCTCTCTAGAAAAACATCAACCCCCTTGTTTCACAAAGATTATCATTGCTCTACAATTGGTATCAAAGCATGGGATGAGATATAGGTTTGTTTTTGTGTTGCGTATTGATTTCTAAACATATCATAGAGTGTGGTTTGTTTTTGCCGAAATCTTCAAATTTTTTTTGTGTTTGATCGTAGTTTAAAGTAGTGTAACATAGGGATTCGTGTTTAAAAGTGTTCTTGGTATCTTGGTTTTCATTGAAACATCATCTTTCTTGGATCAAAAGTGCAAAAAAGTCTTGTGTTCTTCATTCCGAAATTCAAGCAGAAATCTCCATCGGAAAGTACAAGTGAAAAGTGGGCTTCCATCGCAATAACCATTACCATCGGAAAGGGTTTGGTTCTACATTGCGATAGTTGGATTTCATTACTTATTCCGATCTGGACATTCCGATCGTACTTTGCGATCTAGGATTCCGACGGGTATAAGGAAGGTTTTTAAGTCGTTACTCTACTTAAATTTTGTCAACTACTTTGCGATCTGAGCATTCCGATCTGAATCATTCCGATAGGCTTTGCGATCTAAGCATTCCGATAGACTTTGCGATCTGAGCATTTCGACAACTTTGCATTGTGATCTAGGCATTCTGATACCATCATCATTCCGATAAGGTTACATTACGATCTGAGCATTACGATCTGAATCATTCCGACAAGCACTTTGCGATCTGAATCATTTCGATAGCTTTGCATTACGATCTAAGCATTCCGATAGTAAGATTTTCCGATCTGGGTATTCCGACAGAAGGAACATTTCGACAGAACTTGTTTTTAGATACTTAGTGGATTTTCTTCTATTTAGCATTTAATTTGGTAATTTGGAAAAGTTCAAAAGCAAACACTACAACAAGATAACAATATCTTTTAGTTCACAACACAAAAAACTCATAACCTTATTTCATTGTTCGATCATCTTTGATAATCTTTTTTTCAAGGGATCACAAAAAATGAATTCACATTCATTTATGCCAACTATGACTTCACTCACCGACATATCAATCATTTCGGGTACCGATACTCGCCCATCTTTGCTCATCAAAGATCTATTTGAAGCATGGCAAGGCCGTATGAGAACATATATCATGGGCAAACAAAATGGTCGACTTATGCTTCAATCAATTGATAAAGGACCATTAGATTGGGGAGAGGTTACCGTCAACGATGTGACAAGACCAAGGGAGTATCATGAGTTAACCGATGCCAATAAAATCATTGCAGATGCCGATGAAAGGGCTGTTCAGACAATTCTTCAAGCCCTTCCACCCGATATCTTTCGAATGGTGAGTGAACATACAGTAGCAAAGAATCTTTGGGATCGACTTGCGGTTTTTATACAAGGGACATCTCTCACAAAGCAAGAACGAGAGTGTCAACTGTATGATTTGTTTGATAGGTTCACATACCTTCCAGGGGAGACACTTCATGATTTTTATTGGCGTTTTCCTCGTAAATCGTGCTCAAAATGCTCAAAATGGTCAAATAATCATCAATATTGCCACATATATGCTTGTTTTGTCGTTTGTGCGTGTGCAGGTACGGATATCAAAGAAATCACAAGAAACGAAGCTAAAGAGCCAAAACGAACACGAGAAATGGAAAGAGAACGAAAGATCGAGTTTGACGGTGCTTTATATATTATTGGGCCGGTCCGACACCATCTAAGTGGGTCGGACCGACCCATTAATGGCCAAATTCAACACACTTAAAAAATGAAGCCCAACAACCAACTATTCAAGCCCATTACAAATGCTGGCCCAAAAGTAATAAAAAGGAAAAGAAGGCCCGAGATTGGTGTCAAGCCCAGCAAGCCCATGAAAGCCCTCACTACTTTATATATTGAAAACTGATAGATCAGATGAGGGGGAGGACGCAGCTTCAATAATACGCACATTCCATTTTCTTTTTCATCTTTCTTTTCTGTTTCATATTATTATTATCATAGGGTAGAAGTAGCTTAATACTATTTTCTGCTCCTTTAAATCTTTTCCAGTTTAGACTTATAATAAAACTAAAACCCAGATTCTATTTCACTTGTATTTAATTTTTCTCAATAGTGTATGAACGTTTGTGTTTCGATTATTGAAGACAGTTGGATTTCGGTTTGTTAATGAAGGTTTATGTTGCGGGTATCTGTAGTTTGATTGTCGAGAAGGTTATTGTTCGAAAGTAAGTTTTTGGATTCGGTTATAAAGTTTCGCTTCAAATTTATATAGATTCGAAGTTTCAGTGATTGATTTCGATTACTATTTTGGTTATTGTTTGATGTTCGTGGTTTGTTATTATGATTCGAAGAAGGATTCACCAGATTCGCAGGTTCTATTTTTGTTGATGATTTTTGGAAGATAGTGGTATTCGGTTTATGTTGATGTTTATTATCGAAGATTTGCAGCAGGTGGTATTTGTTTCGGATATAGTTTGGAATAGTTTCGGTTTGATATAGCTCTTGGAATCGTTGTTTAAGTCGGATTTAGATGTTTTTTTTTATTCGAGAAGTAGTACACCATTGTTGGGTTTAAGAGTTCAGTAGGAGTAGTTTGTGTTTAGCTGAATTGATATGCTGGATTAGAATAGTAAAATAGATGGTTTAGATCCTCCTTAAGTAGAAGTTCTGTTCGAGTTTTCTTAGACGGTCAATTTTTCTTCCAAAGTTTCTAACGGGTGCAGCGATGATGGAGTAGTGTAGATAGGATGCAGCAGTTGTAATACCTTCATGAGAGGACTAGACTAGATTCGGTTAGATCAGATTTCGAGTTGCAGTTTGTTTAGTGGTTCAAGTTTCGAGTTCGGTTCAAGTAAAGCTTCGATGTTTGTTTCGGCTGTTTCGATAAAGGCTCAACAGCTTGGCTCGGTTCAACATTAAATAGAGATATCAGTTGGTTTTGGTTCGGTTCAGCTTCGATATTAGTTTCCTATTCAGTTCGAGATCATAGTGTAGCCTTGAAATAAGTTTTACCTCAGCAAATAGCAGCTAGCTTCGTCATCAACGGGCTGGCCTTGAAATCTGGTAATAATATTTCTTTAATTATTCTGCAATTATAAGTGTAGTTTAGATGCAGTTGAAACGTGTTTGACTTGTTCGCTATATTCTGTTTGTTATCAGCTAGAAATTGAGATCACAGTTTTCTATAATCTTATTTTGAATATCTGCATAATTTCTTTAACTAGTGTTTGGGTCAAGTATTTTAATGAATTTTCTTGCATCTAATTGTGGATTTAGTTATTGTTTTAGGTTGGTTAGTTGAGAAAACCAGTAGGTAATATACTGATAGATGATATAGTTGAATAACCAAGTTAATAACAGTCATAATATAGTAATAAGTAGTATAGTTGAGAAAATGGATGGAATTAGAAGTGGATTTTGTTTAAAATATACTTTTTAAAACAAAGGTCAACACTGTGTTTAGCTTAGACAGATATAGTACTAGTTTGCTTGCTTTAAAATTCATCTTTTAAAGGTTTTTGATGGAAGTCAGTATGTTTAGAAACGAATCTGTGATGAGTACAAATACATACAAGTGCAATTGAATAAGTTCCAGTGATGTACGCATTAGGTCCTTCATAGTGTTACTCTCCATTACACTCACGGTCCTGTTAGTTTATTAGTTCTCCCTGTTAGTTACAATCTGTTACATCTTTAGTCCTTCCCGTTAAGTGTAAGTTTTTCTTTTTGGTTTTTGTTGGGCTAAGTCTCATTTTGGGCTTATATAGTTTTTTTTAAACACGTTTATATTTGAAATTGCATTGTAGTATTTGGCTACTAGTTTCAATTACGTTTACTGATAACTTGTATTAGTTGAATATTTGTTTTTTGTAATAACCAATTTTTATTAACTAAGAACAATTAATCTCACTGTTGAAGTTGTTGATCAATTCGACACGATATCGAGACAAAACGACAATAAAAATTCATACATTAAAATGGCGCCGCTGCCGGTTCGTGCTCGTTACGATTGACGATTTTTCGTGAGACGATTTGGATTTTGGGATCCGTTCGATTTTGAACGTTATTTTTTTGTTAAAAAAAAATAATAAAAAAATATTAATAAAAATAAAAAATTAATAAAAACAAAAAAATATTTTCTTATTTTATATTCTTTTCTTTATTACTATATATACCTTTTAAAAAAAATAATAAAAAAAATAATAAAAAATAAAAAAAAAACTAAAAAAAAATATTTTTTCTTTTAGACTTTATTTTTCTTTAACTATATATTATAATATTTTCTATAAAAAAAAAAAAAAAATCACAAAATCATTTCTTTCCTAAGATTTGCAACAAAAAATAAAAAAATAAAAAAAGTAATACTTTTCCTAAGGTATTACAAAAAAAAAAAAAAAAAAAACTACGTATATATATATATTTTCTATCTTGGTTTCTTCTTTGTTTTTACGTACATATTATATTCTCTTTTATAAAAAATAATATCGTGACGAGTCAAGCCGATCCCGAGTATCGTGCTTTTGAAATGGCTATGGATAATCGATCGATTTATGAGTTGTTGCAAGTACCTACTGAGGGATGTCTCGACAATGCGATCGTGATACCGGATATCGAGGTTGATTCTTTTGAGCTTAATCTGGATTTGATTAAGTTGATATCCGGTCGTCCATTTTACAGATTTGAGGATGACGATCCTTACACTCATATCCGTCATTTTTGTTCATACGCCAATACCGTCAAATACACCAATGTGACACAAGATATTATCTATTTACACCTTTTTCCTTTCTCCCTCGATGGAGCAGCCCGACTTTGGCTAGAAAAGGAACCACCACAATCTATTTTCACATGGGCTAATCTTGAGTCAAAATTCTTAAATCAATTTTACCCTTATGCTAAAACGAGAAAAATTCGGTTGGAAATAACTAATTTTGAAGAGTCTAATACTGAAACGTTTACCGAGGCTTGGGAAAGATTTAAGGATTTAGTGCGTAGTTGTCCTCATCATGGATTTTCTGCCTTGCATTTGATTGATTCATTTTATCACGGGTTGACCCAATACGATCAAGATTCTCTTAACACGGTTGCAAGCGGAAATCTTTACTCTCGGAGTACTAATGAGGCTTTAATGATTATTGAGAACAAGTCTCAAGTATGGAGCAAGGCCGAAGTATCCGGTAATGCGATTATCATTAGGAGTGGCCCTCTTTTCTCATATACTCCGAGAGTTAGTGATGAGCCATGTGTTGATTCGGATGACCCTATTTTTGATGATTCTTCTAGTCCCCTTTCTCCTGTGACTAGTGACTC
Organism: Glebionis coronaria; assembly: GCA_025667525.1. Lineage (NCBI taxonomy): Eukaryota > Viridiplantae > Streptophyta > Magnoliopsida > Asterales > Asteraceae > Glebionis > Glebionis coronaria. The sequence goes on from CM046875.1 coordinate 211,863,571, forward strand.
TTCTCCTCCGGATTTTGAGGAAGAAGTAGTTATTGAGCAACTCTCGGTTGAGTTGACTCCTGACCCACCACAAATTAATGAAGGGTGTTATGGGGATTTTCAAAATCAAGGCCTTCCAAATCAAGAAGATTTTCAAAATCATAACGATTTTCAAAGTAATAATCAAGGGGATTTTCAAATTCGACCTTCACAAATGGACGAAATAGTTGAAATATTTGAGGAACAAAAGAGGATGATAAATGATCTTCATGAACAAAACCAAAGTCTTAAATATCAACTTTTAGAAGCTTTGAGAGCTCATGTTGAGGCTAACACCACTACTAGTAGTGATGTTCCCACTGTGGATCCTTCCATCTCTCTGCCAATAAAGGAGAGACAAGGCCCGGAGATTATCATGAGTTTTACTCCCCCTCCGGTGTTGACACCCACGGATACATTTAGCTCTCCCTCTTCCTCATCTTGTGAGGAAATTCCCGAGATTGTACTTGAGCCTACATTTGACCCCATTCCTTTTATGACTCCTTCACCTACTCCTCCAAATGATACTACTCCTCGTAGTAGTTATCTGGATATGGATGTGTTATCTTATGATTCCGATTATACTTTTAATTCTTTATCGGGCTCGGATGAGGATGACTCTCCTATTTTACAAAAACCGACTTTTGAAAAACATGCTAATGATACTAATGATTTTTCGGATACTTCACTCCTTAGTGATGATGGTTTTCACATTCCCGAGATCGATGAGTTTCTTGATATTGATACACCCGTGGAGTACATATCCGGGTATTTGGATGTGGAGGGGGATATACTTTTTCTAGAGGATTTATTACACGATGACACTATACCTTCTATCCCTCCCGACCCACCCATTCATGATGCCAAAGAGAACAAAGACCCGAGGGTTCCGACTATTAGTGTTTTGACACCTACTTTTTCACCCCCGGTGTCTCTTGTTGATTTCACATTTGAGGGTGATTCTTTTATGGTTGACACCGAGTTGTCTTGCTATTTTCCCATAAAGGGAACGGTATTTGATCCGGGTATACACATTTTTGAGCAATCTCAATATCTTAATGATGAAATCAAAAGGAAAATTTTTGAAAAATTGGGAGCATTACCTTCTTACTATACCTTTAATTGTAAGAAACTTTTGCTTAAAGGAAACCCATCTTTCTTATACTTATTTGCTATTGCCACCTTGGGGTCTATTTCTTTTAGAGATGGAAACCATGTATTTGACCCGGGTGGAATTTTATGGGGTTTTCCTTATTTGGGAGGTTATTTCACTTTATCATGGAGAGTTTTTCTTTTACGGGTAAATCTTTGTCTCTCCATGATCGTTTCCCTAAGGACAATTTAATTCGGGGATCGAGTCGAGCTCATGACTCGGTTACCAAAAACGAGGTGCCTCGTGGGGGAGATTCCCATGCGTATCATTCTATCTTCTTTCTAATTTCTAATGTGAAGGACTTGTGCTTCGTTTGTTTCTCGTGTTTCGTTTGTGATGTGATTTTAGGTTTCTCCTATATCGAAGACTCTCGTGTTCGTTTTCATCACGTATCACTCGAGTTTCGATACTTCATTTGAGACTTCCGATATCCGATGATTATATCCTTTACTAACGCTTATTTTTATTGGCATAATTAATAAACGAATTTTAATTATTTGCCTCATACCCTTTTCATCCTAGAATTTTGCATTCGACTCTTCGTCTCTAGTAGGGGGGTATTATACCCTTCGACTTGAAACATTGAGGACAATGTTTGGTTTTAGTAGGGGGGGGGGGGTATCTATCGATGTGCTTTTCCTTTTGTTCGTTGTCTTCACGTACTCCGTTTTTCAAAAATGTGCTTAAAATTGCATAAGAATGGTGAGTGAACATACAGTAGCAAAGAATCTTTGGGATCGACTTGCGGTTTTTATACAAGGGACATCTCTCACAAAGCAAGAACGAGAGTGTCAACTGTATGATTTGTTTGATAGGTTCACATACCTTCCAGGGGAGACACTTCATGATTTTTATTGGCGTTTTCCTCGTAAATCGTGCTCAAAATGCTCAAAATGGTCAAATAATCATCAATATTGCCACATATATGCTTGTTTTGTCGTTTGTGCGTGTGCAGGTACGGATATCAAAGAAATCACAAGAAACGAAGCTAAAGAGCCAAAACGAACACGAGAAATGGAAAGAGAACGAAAGATCGAGTTTGACGGTGCTTTATATATTATTGGGCCGGTCCGACACCATCTAAGTGGGTCGGACCGACCCATTAATGGCCAAATTCAACACACTTAAAAAATGAAGCCCAACAACCAACTATTCAAGCCCATTACAAATGCTGGCCCAAAAGTAATAAAAAGGAAAAGAAGGCCCGAGATTGGTGTCAAGCCCAGCAAGCCCATGAAAGCCCTCACTACTTTATATATTGAAAACTGATAGATCAGATGAGGGGGAGGACGCAGCTTCAATAATACGCACATTCCATTTTCTTTTTCATCTTTCTTTTCTGTTTCATATTATTATTATCATAGGGTAGAAGTAGCTTAATACTATTTTCTGCTCCTTTAAATCTTTTCCAGTTTAGACTTATAATAAAACTAAAACCCAGATTCTATTTCACTTGTATTTAATTTTTCTCAATAGTGTATGAACGTTTGTGTTTCGATTATTGAAGACAGTTGGATTTCGGTTTGTTAATGAAGGTTTATGTTGCGGGTATCTGTAGTTTGATTGTCGAGAAGGTTATTGTTCGAAAGTAAGTTTTTGGATTCGGTTATAAAGTTTCGCTTCAAATTTATATAGATTCGAAGTTTCAGTGATTGATTTCGATTACTGTTTTGGTTATTGTTTGATGTTCGTGGTTTGTTATTATGATTCGAAGAAGGATTCACCAGATTCGCAGGTTCTATTTTTGTTGATGATTTTTGGAAGATAGTGGTATTCGGTTTATGTTGATGTTTATTATCGAAGATTTGCAGCAGGTGGTATTTGTTTCGGATATAGTTTGGAATAGTTTCGGTTTGATATAGCTCTTGGAATCGTTGTTTAAGTCGGATTTAGATTTTTTTTTTTATTCGAGAAGTAGTACACCATTGTTGGGTTTAAGAGTTCAGTAGGAGTAGTTTGTGTTTAGCTGAACTGATATGCTGGATTAGAATAGTAAAACAGATGGTTTAGATCCTCCTTAAGTAGAAGTTCTGTTCGAGTTTTCTTAGATGGTCAATTTTTCTTCCAAAGTTTCTAACGGGTGCAGCGCTGATGGAGTAGTGTAGATAGGATGCAGCAGTTGTAATACCTTCATGAGAGGACTAGACTAGATTCGGTTAGATCAGATTTCGAGTTGCAGTTTGTTTAGTGGTTCAAGTTTCGAGTTCGGTTCAAGTAAAGCTTCGATGTTTGTTTCGGCTGTTTCGATAAAGGCTCAACAGCTTGGCTCGGTTCAACATTAAATAGAGATATCAGTTGGTTTTGGTTCGGTTCATCTTCGATATTAGTTTCCTATTCAGTTCGAGATCATAGTGTAGCCTTGAAATAAGTTTTACCTCAGCAAATAGCAGCTAGCTTCGTCATCAACGGGCTGGCCTTGAAATCTGGTATAATATTTCTTTAATTATTCTGCAATTATAAGTGTAGTTTAGATGCAGTTGAAACGTGTTTGACTAGTTCGCTATATTCTGTTTGTTATCAGCTAGAAATTGAGATCACAGTTTTCTGTAATCTTATTTTGAATATCTGCATAATTTCTTTAACTAGTGTTTGGGTCAAGTATTTTAATGAATTTTCTTGCATCTAATTGTGGATTTAGTTATTGTTTTAGGTTGGTTAGTTGAGAAAACCAGTAGGTAATATACTGATAGATGATATAGTTGAATAACCAAGTTAATAACAGTCATAATACAGTAATAAGTAGTATAGTTGAGAAAATGGATGGAATTAGAAGTGGATTTTGTTTAAAATATACTTTTTAAAACAAAGGTCAACACTGTGTTTAGCTTAGACAGATATAGTACTAGTTTGCTTGCTTTAAAATTCATCTTTTAAAGGTTTTTGATGGAAGTCAGTATGTTTAGAAACGAATCTGTGATGAGTACAAATACATACAAGTGCAATTGAATAAGTTCCAGTGATGTACGCATTAGGTCCTTCATAGTGTTACTCTTCATTACACTCACGGTCCTGTTAGTTTATTAGTTCTCCCTGTTAGTTACAATCTGTTACATCTTTAGTCCTTCCCGTTAAGTGTAAGTTTTTCTTTTTGGTTTTTGTTGGGCTAAGTCTCATTTTGGGCTTATATAGTTTTTTTTAAACACGTTTATATTTGAAATTGCATTGTAGTATTTGGCTACTAGTTTCAATTACGTTTACTGATAACTTGTATTAGTTGAATATTTGTTTTTTGTAATAACCAATTTTTATTAACCAAGAACAATTAATCTCACTGTTGAAGTTGTTGATCAATTCGACACGATATCGAGACAAAACGACAATAAAAATTCATACATTCGCGTTTTACCACTTTGATGAATGACATGAATGTCTATAATCTAAGGAATGAACAGTTTCAGTTAAACACCAAGTTTTTGAACACACTACCCCCTGAATGGAGTCAATATGTGACTGATGTCAAAATGATTCGTGATCTACACAAGTCCAATTTAGATCAACTCTATGCTTTCTTACAACAACATGAAAAGCATGTGATCCAAAACCGAATTTCTCAAGGACCTTATCATGAACCAATGGCATTATTGGCAAACCATTCTACACTGTCATACCACAACTCTCAGCTTGATTTAGGACACAAATCTTCATATCAACCTGTGTATCAAACACCAAGCTTTCCACAGTACTCGATTCTGCCACCGCCGCCAACATCTTATCACCAACCAGCAACATCATCATCACAAGGAGATTCACATCCATCACCTTATGCTTCACACCAGTATTCACCGTATCAACCTCCCACCAACCTTGCTAGTACCTATCCACAACTTGAGGCTCCTCAACCTCATTACTCACATCAAGTAAGTGCTCCAACCAATCAGTTTGTTGCTCAACCAGCATCAGCATTCTACTGTGAAGATGACATCCCTGTCCCTGAATTTAGACAAGGAGATAGCCCTACTGAAATCCTTGCTCTGATGTCTGCATATTTAAGTCAAACTTTGAACAAAAGAGGTTACCGAGGTCCAGCAACAACTAACAATCAGTTAAGGAACTCGTCTAACTCTCGACAACAGGCAACAATTCAGGACGGAAGGGTCATGGTGCAACCACTTCAAGGGAGATCAAATTCGTCTACTGCTGGTGCACGTTCATCCACTATGTAGAAACTAGAAGGGGGGAGGGGTTGAATAGTTTCTCTTCGATTGGTGACCAAATTAAAATTTCTTTCAATTTGGTTTGTATCAAAACTATCTTTTACTTAAAGCTAAGTTGCATAATGATTAGGTTCAATTGAAATGCACTAGCAAGAATAATAAGCAAGTATAATGATAATGAAATAAGTAAAGAGCAAGGAAGGAGACAACCTAGTGGTAAGACACCAAGATTTATAGTGGTTCGACAACGAGGCTCTATCCTTGTTTCTACTCCACTCCTCGAGTACACCTACTCGAGATTTCCACTATATCCACAAGCTCCCTTCTCGGCGGAGAAAAACTTACATCGTTCCTTACATTATTTTCCGACACTAATCTAAATGTCGAGACCTAATCTTTAGCTAGGACCAATCTACACGACGTTGCCTACTTCACAATTTAACGACACAAGGCTAGATGTCGAGTTCTAATCGAAAGGTAGAACCAATCTTCACGACGTTGCCTACTTCACCATTTTACGACACAAGGCTAGATGTCGAGTTCTAATCGAAAGCTAGAACCAATCTTCACGACTCTTCACTTTGAAGCTAAGTGAGAACTTCACACAACACAACTACTAATCACTTTAAAGTTTAGTGAGAACTCACAAGACACAACCACATCACTTTATAGTTTAGTGAGAACTCCTAATAAAATCTATTACAACTCAACTAGACTTATCCAAGTACACACATGTAGCTTGGATTTACACAACACAAATCCAAGCAAACACATATGCAATGGATGTACACAACAAATCCAAGTATTCACAAATAACTTGGATGAACACAACTAGTCCAAGTATTCATAAATACATTGGATTGACCTAAAACACAAAGGTATCATGATGAATATGACTAGCTCATAAATTCATCTTTATCACTACACTAGTGAGTGAGTGATCTTCTCATTGGACATGGTAAAGGAGGGGATCAAGAGGATAATCATATGTAAACATCCTTAACAAATTAAGTGATCATTTACTAATGATTATGCTATAGAAAATAGAAAAAGGGCTGAGAAAAAACGTCCAAGAGGCTTACTGGAAAATGAGATTTGACCCACTATTTAAAGGAGACAAAGTTACAATGGATATATAACGGCTACTGTACGCGGTACCTTATCTCACCCCGCGGTACCATATCACTAAGGTACCGCGTAGGTACTTAAGGTACCGCCACTAGACTCCGCTCCGTTTTTTGTCTTTTAGTGGGGTGGGAATATCTGAGGTATTTAAACCCTTCAAAGGATATTCTAACAGCATTTGGAATATGCCATTTTCAAATTTTCATTTTCCATTTTAATAAAACATTTTCTAAAAAAGAAAGTTTATTAAAAAATCTTTTGTCTTATTAGCAAAAGTGAGTTTTAAGGATAATCATTTTGATGGTCACTAAGTATGATTAAGAAAGGTTAGTGATATGATTATTACCTTGATGATAGTGTTAGTTAAATAATTCATTTTGTGTTTCTACACTAAATGTGTTGTATGGTTTGTTGTGATCAAAACTAAGAAAGATTAGTTAACACTAATAATGTTTTTAGGCATTACTTGCATTAACAATCTCCCCCTTTTTTATTACGACAAACGATAAACTCATTTACGTATAAACACAAACTATGGAATTATTAACTAGTTTATCACTATCATTTCTCCCCCTTTGTCGTAGCAAAAAGGTTAGCATAAGTCTTTGAAGTGCATCAAACTTTGCTAGTAGCTCCCCCTTGGTGGTTGCTCCCCCTTGCTCGGGGCACCAAGTTTGTGAGCTAAGGTGACATACTACACAAAGGTTAGTAGAAAGGAAAGAAACACCAATGTATATATGATCACTACCTACTAAGTAACTTGAGAGGGAGAAAGAGAAGAAATCTCAAATTAGAAGCAAGTATTTTGCTAAGTATGTCCAAAGAGGTAATTGATAAAATCAAACTTCAATAAAAATAAGATGATAAGCTTGGCAATGGGTTAAAGGTTTAGAATTGATGGAATCACCCATAAGCAATTGTAAAAATTTAACCAAGATCAACTCAAAAATAGAACTAATTAGATAGCACACAAATAACACAAAAGTTACAAAAAAAATACAACAAAGAAGATAGTCATACACATAGTATGAGTATCTAAAAGCAATAAATATGGAAAATAAACCACTAAGCATAAGCTAGTCTAATATTGATATTTTCCAAGATTGCTAAAAAATAAAACTAAAAAGACGACGATGCATCATTCGAAGTTTTGTCCACCGGAACGAAAACTTGAATAGGAGGTCGAGTGAGGAGGAATTCAAGAAAATTTAACTTCTCATACACATGAGCAAGTTCAATTTGTTGAAATCGGCAACAATCACACGAGGATCCATGATGCAACACAAAATCGTTTGATGGGGGTATGGCATCAAACTTAGGGTTTGGTGGTGGTGGGGTAAAGGGTTTGGGAATGTTTTCACAATGCCTTGTGAGGTTTGGGAAGGTGGAAAGGTCATTGAGTTTGGGGGTATTGAAGGATTGTGGTGGTGGTGGAACATGTTCTTTTGCTCCGGTGATGGGGTTTATGGTGTAAGTCTCATTCCAATACTTGATTGGAGAGAAGGTAGGGTTTTTGGGTGGTTTGGACGAAGATGGTTCATTCTTCTTAACCCAAACGGGTCAAACCGAGATTTTCGGTTTCTTTGAAAGCTTGGATGAGCAAGCTTTGGGTGAGTGGGGTTGTGACAAAGAAATGTCAAGGTTAGGAATGTAGGAGTTAGGCATTGTGAGAGTGTGAGAATGATATCTCAAGGTTATGTGAGAATGAATTCTCAAGGTTGGGAAGGTGTGAGAATGAAATCTCAAGGTTGGGGTATAAGTAAAATGTAATCAAGGTAAGAATTTGAATACAAAATGTGTATTGTCAAGGAATGTTTAGTCAATTTGAGTAAATAAGGAATTTTGACTAGGAATAAGTTTTAAAGGTTTTGACCAAAAATTCGTCAAAAATCACTTTCTGGCCGCGGTACCTTATATGGTCCGGCGGTTCCATATCACTAAGGAACCGCGGGTCCTTAAGGAACCGCGTCCAGTGGACTTTAAACAATGTTTTTCCTGGGTTTTGGGAAAAACTAAGACTTTTTCAAAAAGTTGCAAATCTTGGAATTTTACCTCTATTAGAACCAAAATATGCTAGGGTTGCATAAAGCAACACATTCACAAAGAATGTCTTGACAAAGGGTGACAAAATAATTTAGATATCATTTTGAACCAATTTTAGTCAAGTTCAGGGGTTGTGATAGATTTAGGTTCAATTTTAATTTCAAATTAAAGTTGATTAGTGTGCAAAAAAAGATAGAATCACACAAAGCTAAATCCATAACACAATAACATTAAACATTCATTAATGAGGAAACAAGTACAAAGATAAGTAAAACTAACTAATACATAGCTAGCTTATCATAAAATCTAGATAGGTGGTTTTCTTTGGCTTGTTGTTGAAAAAACTTTATTAAAAGAACTCCATCATTCATCTCCTAGGAGGAGGCATGGAGAACAAAGCAAGCAAGAAGTTTTGCAACCTCCTATGTAGTTCATACATGTCCATCCTAAAGTTATGGATGATGTAGTGATTGTAAAGACAACATGGGCAACTAGGACCATGAGTTTGTTGAAACCCAAAGTAAGGATCACCCAAGAGGAGGGAAAGAGGGACACCCAAAATTGGGATGTTTGAGTTGGGTGGAGGTGGAGGAGGTAAGTTCTCCAAGGGTGATATGGGTGAAAGTGGAGGCATGTTCCCCAAAGGAGAAATGGGTGAATGTGGAGGTAAATCCTCCAAGGTTGGTGAAATGGGTGAGTTGTGAGGGGTAAATGGTGAAGTCACCAAAGTGTCATCAAAGTCATTCCCAAAAGGAATGCTTTGGATTGGTTGAGGTTGTGTGGTCACTTCCAAGGGTGCACTTGGAGTGAAGGGTGAAGAAAGCTCATTCATTCTAGAATTGAATGAAGAGGAGGTAGAACCAATGGAGTGGTTAGTACCATGGGTGGAAGAAGTCTTGCATGGTGCAAGAGGTGGGGAAGGTGATGAAGAAATGAGGATAGGAGCATTCTCATTCTTAGGTGTGTGGAAAGGTGAAGAGTTAGGCTTAGCTACCTTAACCCTTATTTTGAGTGTTTTTCTTGGGGTGGAGGTCTTGGAAGTGTTTGAGGTTTTGGTACACACCATGGTTGATTAGGGTGGTTTAAGGTTTAGGGAAGTATGTTTGATGTGTGAAGAACATGGCAAACAAGGTGGGTTTAAATGGTTGAGGGGATGATCCAAACTAGTAATGGGTTAAAATCATTTTAGGTGAATAATGAATTTAGATACCCTAGTTTAGGAAATGTGCAGTTTATTATTGAAAATCATGCAAGGTTTACACAAAATTAAGAAAACAGTGTAAAGCAAAGATGCTGTCGTGCACAGTGACCGGCGGTTCCTTATCTAGGACCGGCGGTACCTTATCGATAAGGAACCGCGGGTCGATATGGAACCGCGACCAGAAGGTTTTCAAAAATTTCCCATCCCAGTTTTTGATAAACCCAGATTTTTCCCAAAAGTTTCACAAGCCAAAGTTAACTACAGATCATAATCTAATAAGCTAACTATCATAAGGCATGCACAATTCTATGTAAATCACAATCATCATTGCAAGAGCAACATTTAGGATCAAAATAAGTAATAATCCAAACATGCAACATAAGTAAATAAACAACTAAACCAAAGTGTTAATAAGCAAATGTTTAAGCTGCAAATGATAACCAAACTTTGACACAACTCAAAGTCTTCACCTCCTTTTCTTGCCTAAATCCTTGATCATTTTTCCCAGATACTTGATTCCCTTTCTTGACTCAATCCGGTGTTCATGCAAATCACCTCGGGTTCGAAGATTTTGACGGTAAAGTTCCTCCAAATTGAGATTATTAGGAACTTCACTAGAGGAATGGTGGGGAGGGGAAGCAATGTCATCTAAACCATCCACGAATGAGTTTGTGGAGTGGTGAGAAGAACTCGAAGAGTCAATGGGAGCACTTGTGCCAATGCCATCACCATCACTTGTTGGCATGTCCATGTCCTCATCACTGAACTCTTGTTGATCGGATTTACGGTCAGATCTTGTCTTTCTCTTATACACCTCTCGAATAGGTAGCATGACCCGTTTGACCGGATGAAATTGAGAAAGATCAAGATTTGGAAAATCACGCCCAACCCTTTTAAAAAGGCGAGTGAGAAGCATTGCGTAAGGGAGGTTTGTTTTAGGCTTATGAATAGCATAATTGATCCGTTGAGCGATAAAATATGCCAAATTGTAATTGGTGTTGGTAAAGATGCAATATAACATATGCACTAAACACGCCGGAACATGATCCCGGTTTCCACCAAGACAAAACACATTTTCTCTAAGGATATTGGTCCATTGAACCATATTATCATTAAGGTCGCTCAAGAGAACCTCATGACGTTTCACCGAACGTACCTTAGTATGAAGGCTTCTCTTAACGGGTCGATTACGCTTTTTGGAGACGACGTCGACAATGAAGTCAAGATCAATTTCCTCATGATCATTTGGAGGACAATTGTCGGATTCAAGGAGAGCACTAAGCTTCCATTTATCCGTGAAGCGACAAGTGCCTACAAATGGGACATCAAGAATTTGACCAAACACTTCGAGAGAGTATTGAATGAGTTGATCTTTTAAGATGAACCTAACAAATATTCCATCATTGTTTTCAATGACAGAGTATGTGCTAAAGAACTCCAAAAGGAATCGAGGATAGATGTCTTCCTTAATGTTCAACAAACAGTCAAATCCAATGTGTTCAAACATGGACTTGATGTAGACATAATTCTTGATATCCTCTTGGACAACTCTACCCTCATGAAAGCAACGGGATTGGAGAGAGGAAAAAGTATGGGCAAGGTGAGTTGAGTGACAAAAGTCGGATAGGTTTGGCATATACTGTTTGGTGAGTTGATTATCCTTTTGGTATTGTGAAGGCATGATTAGTACCTAATTATAAACACAAGACAATATTTCTCCAATCACTCATATGAAAAATAAAAAGGAAAACGAAAAATGAAAATGTGTTATATCAATTTCTTGACAAACATAGGATTGATTCCATATCATTTTCACGTTCACAATGTGTCTATTCCATCATTAACCAAGAACACATGATCTATGTTAGATCAACAATGGATTAGAACATTGGTTTTTCAAAACAAGGTTTTTAGGTAAGCATTAACAATGTCATTACCTACTTGTTCATGGGTTCATCTCAAGTCCATCCTTTAACCAAAATCATTTAGCTTAATTTCGGATTTGTTCTACAAGTGGGTTTTAGTGAAATCTTAATGAATATGAACCTAAGGAATCATAGTAAAATAACTATGTCAACCCACATTCCTATTAAGGTTTTAATTCAATTTCAATTTTAAAAATCCCCAATTATGAAAGGATGAACCCTAAAACAAAATAGATGAAATTGAAAGAAAATACTTACAATTAATTGATGTTAGATGAAGGATGAGTGAAACCCACAACTTGGAATCAATTAATTTGAGTGATTGAAGGTTTTGGAAGCTTCAACAATGGTGGAAAAGGTAAAACCCGTCGGCTGTGTGTTTTTGGGAGAGAGAGAGTTCGGTTTGAAAAAGAATAAAAAACACAAACTGGCGCTCTGACAAAAGTTACTGCCCGCGGTACCTTATCGATAAGGAACCGCGGGTTTGAGCCGCGGAGATAAAGAACTGCCTACAGAGGCAGGTTTTATCTCTGGAAAACGCCAAATTTTGAAAATCCAGTTTTTCTAAAATACTTGAAATTAAATCATGAGCCTTTTAGAATATCATTGGATCATCATAACACTAAGCAATATGCCTTAACGAAGGATTACGAGTTAAATCAAGATCGAAAAGAACTGAAACGGACAAACGACTACTCGTAGCAAAACGACTAAGTGGAGAGAAATCAAGGGAAGTGAATCAAGACTAGGATCAATGCTCAAGGGATTAATGACAATCTTCAAATAGTTGAAACGAAGAGCTTGTGTCATATATAGTGGTTTAAGACGTGCCTTTCCGGCGAAACGATAAACGGCTTTGGTAATGAATGAGCACAAAGCAATTATTCAAGTCTAAACTAAGATTACTTTCAATAATAGTCTTAGTCTAAACTAAAATATGAGCAAAGTATTAATTCACTTTCTCTCCCACAAAGGGCCTAGTAACCGTATGGGTGCAAACCATGGAAATCATGCTTGATACTTTAAGCTTCTACTAACTCACTCTGCATCATCATAGTGAGTCAAGTATCCAAGCAATGAAGGTTTGAGAGGATAAAAGAAAAGAAACACAAACCACAAATAAATGTCAAGGCAAGGATGCCGAGAGCAAGCACATAGTCAAGTAATGATCAAAAGAGTGATCAAAGGGCGTGTGGAAGAACGAAAGCGTACCTTGGCCACAAAGAGCAATCCATGAAGGAATAAGTGCTATGCCCAATCAATGACTATGATGAGTACTAAGTCTTCAAGGACTAGTATCATTCCCAATCATCTTGGTATCATCATTCAAAGATGTTAAAGATCAATGAAGATGATTCTTCTAAAAGTGCAAGTAACTCAATCCATAACCAATAAATTGATTGATCTTCATGAGTACCTACACAAAGCAAGATGCAAACTAGTAGATACATTTCAAAAGTATATCTAAAATGCATAAAGGCTACTAATCTTAAGTGGAATGCAAAATTATCAATTAAAATACCTATTTTCAAAGAAAACATAGTTTTGACCAAAGAGAAACTTTAGTACAACTAGACCTTCTAATTTGAGGAGACAATGGATCGATCCAAGTTTTAAAGTACAATATACTTCAAAGATCTTGAGTGACCATCGCTCTGATACCAATTGTAGAAACTAGAAGGGGGGGGGGGGGGTGAATAGTTTCTCTTCGATTGGTGACCAAATTAAAATTTCTTTCAATTTGGTTTGTATCAAAACTATCTTTTACTTAAAGCTAAGTTGCATAATGATTAGGTTCAATTGAAATGCACTAGCAAGAATAATAAGCAAGTATAATGATAATGAAATAAGTAAAGAGCAAGGAAGGAGACAACCTAGTGGGAAGACACCAAGATTTATAGTGGTTCGACAACGAGGCTCTATCCTCGTTTCTACTCCACTCCTCGAGTACACCTACTCGAGATTTCCACTATATCCACAAGCTCCCTTCTCGGCGGAGAAAACCTTACATCGTTGCTTACATTATTTTCCGACACTAAGCTAAATGTCGAGACCTAATCTTTAGCTAGGACCAATCTACACGACGTTGCCTACTTCACAATTTAACGACACAAGGCTAGATGTCGAGTTCTAATCGAAAGGTAGAACCAATCTTCACGACGTTTGATAACTCTGTTTTGAACTAGGGTTCTTCTAAATTCTCTCGATATCCTCTCGAATTGATCTCAGTTCTAAGTGGAATGATTGTTCTTGGTTACTAAAAAAGGGGGTTTGGTTTTCTAATCTACTAAAAGATTTAAATGCAAAAACATGAAAACTTAAATCAAAAGTGATTAATTTTAATAACAATTAACAAAACTAGAATTAAAGTTAAAAGATAAAAATAAAATGAACAAACAGTAAGTAAGAAGAAACAGTAAATAACACTTAAAAATGCTCAAAAGAAATTTGATTCGGAAGTTTGACCTTGATTCGGAAGTTCACTCGGAACTTGGTTCGGAACCCTTGATCCGGAACTTCGTTCGGAAGTTTACTCGGAACCTTTACTCGGAACTTCACTCGGAACCTTCACTCGGAACTATTGATCCGGAAGTTGATCCGGAACTTTCTTCGAAACTTTGAGTCGGAAGTTTATTCGGAACTATCAACTGATTCGGAACTTTTGAGACTCATTCGGAAGTTTGGGTTCATCCGGAACTTTGTACTCATTCGGAAGTTTGTATTCATTCGGAAGTTTTAAAAACTGATTCGGAACTTTTTAACATAAACTCATTCGGAACTTTTGAGAATTGATTCGGAACTTTTGAAAAGAAAACTCATTCGGAAGATTTTGTTCGTCCGGAACTTTTAGTTCATCAGGAAGTATTTGTTCATCCGGAACTTTTAGTTCATCCGGAAGTATTTGTTCATCCGGAACTTCTGGGAAAAAGAACAGTAACTTCAGAAAAAACAGGGTAACGCGTTTTAATCCAAAATCAAGCTAAATAATCAAAAAGGTTTTACCAAATTAACCAATAATCATTTAACTACCATGAATAACAAATCCCAACAGTAAAAACACAAATTCAACAACTTTTTAAAGATCAAATCACTCAAATAAGAACTTAAGAACTTGAAATAAAAGATGATGATGAACAAGATGAAATGGAAAGATTGATGTATTGAATGATTAAGGTTTTAACAATCACAAAACAAAGATTAAAATTACAAGATTGAAGAAAAACAAAGATCAAAATCACCAAACACCCTAGTGGTGTTGGTGATGCTACGAACTAAAAGGGAGAAAAAGAAGGAGAAAGGAAAAACTAAAAAAAACTGGATGAAAAGTGTGAGGGGTGGGCTTTATATAGGTGTTCCCTTTGGTTGGTGAGTGGGCTTTCTCCCGTTCTTCTTGTCTTCTCGTCTTTTCAGAAAAGATGACGTTTTCGATTCTGATTCAGGATTTGTCGTCGATTAAATTCAACTCGTCTTTTAATTTCTTCGTTTAATAGACTTGAGTTTCTTCGACTTATGTAAATCTTCCATCTTTGGTCCTTTTCTTCGATAAATCGTCAAATAGGCCCAGTGACTTCAAATCTTTTGCATCTCTTGGACAATAGACTTCGTCTTGAGTCTTTTTCTTCCATAAAACCCGTGCAATCCCATGTTTTCTTTAATATTCATCCGGTTGGCTCTGAAAACACAATAAACACAAAAACCACGCATAATTCCAAACAAATGATATTAAATACGCGTTTTGGTCTTGTTTTAGCCAGAATTAAGTGGTAAAAGGATGGGTGTTTACACACCTATCAAATCCCCTACACTTAACCATTGCCATGCCCTCATGCAATGCTTAGTGATAAAGCAACTTTACACTTTTCTCATAATTAATCAACCTTGGTCTTATTAAAATACTACTAAACAAAAATTTAAGTACTAAGAGAAATTAAAACTTTAAAGCAAACAAAAGGATAGAAAACCATTTTCTTTTAAAAATAGCTATATGGAAATAACTTGCAAAGAGATCAATGACTTACATTAGGGCTTTGGTGCTGCGAAGATTTATCACCCTCAAGTTTCACGTTCCCCAAACTAAGCTTAAAAACGAGATCATTGTTATTATAAGTTAGTAAATCAAACACTTACACACATGGCTTAATTAAATGCTTAAACTCCTTTATTACTAGGTGTATCTCTTATATTTTATTTTTGTCTTAGAATGATCATGAAGATGCATTTTTGGACTTATTTCGATAGTTTATTTAGGCTGAAAGCAAAGTAGGACGATTTGATCAATAGTTAGCTAAAGGACAAAATCTCTTAAAACTGCTTCTCGGGATATCAAAAAGTTCATATCTTGGCATAACTCGGTTCACGATTTGAGACCTTTCTCGGGCCGATATTTGGCATGTACTTCATACTTCATATCTTCGAGAGACGTGCTTGAGATAATGGTCTTCTCATCGTTCATAGAGTTTCTTCACTTGGAGACTTTTTGAGGGGTACTCTAACTTTGTTGACCACGACTTCATGATTATTTCTTCAATCTCTATTTGGGATTTTGAGATACAACGATCCGCCTCCTTTTCGGACTTGGATCTATTTATCCTCATACCTTGTTAGGGTCTTTTCGGATAGACTTCTCCATGATCTTTACGGGAGTTGATTGCTTTTCGTCGTGAGTCTTGATCCTTCATATCGATTTTGGGAATAATGCTTTTCACATCACTTTGGATCTTCAGCAATAAAATGGAATCCTCATGCCTTGTTAGGGCCTTTTCGGACTCGCCAATCTTCGCGCCCCGCTTCATAAGTTATGCCTTGGCTATGAACTCTTATCATTACCGAGCAACTTTTAAACGATCTTGGGCTAGAAGCTAAGTAACTTTTCAAATCGTACGACCTTACTTATTGCAGATAAATTATTAGCAAGTGATGGGAGAATAGGCAAATAATTACACCAAGTGAGCTTGTGCAAGAATACCGACTTATAATTGACTCTATCATTTCTCGTCCTCCACAATTTAAAATCTCAAGTAATGAGACTCGTGGATACTTAGCCTAATAAACCAAAGGTCTACATGGTTAAGGATACTAGCTAGAATAAACTTGGATAAGTCCATTTGGGTTGAGTCAAAATAAACGCAACGGGCCTAATATGTCAAAGAACTCTAAACTAGCTACACCACTTTATTAAAATTTGACTTTATTGCGGGATATATACATACGAAAGCAACGATAAAAATTTAAAAATTACGACAAAATGGCCAAAGTTAATAAAAAATTTGAAAAATGTTGAAAAATATGATTTTTCGGTTAAATGAAGGCATTTTCATGGAAAAGTCCACTTAAAACTTCGATAGAAGTCCCCCCTACACTTAAGATAAACATTGTCCTCAATGTTTAAGCATGTGGGAGAAGTCTCCCCTACACTTATGACATTGTGCACGTTGGTTAACTCAAGTTAAGGAAGAGACGACTAAAGTGATCAATTTCAAATGTGAGTATGAAGAAAATTGAATCACGATAGTTGAGAGATAGAACCCGGATTTCGTATAACACAGGAGCACGGTTCTTCAAAGATTCCAAGAGTGCACTTATCCCTGTAATCACATCACCACACAAATACAAACACCTAGAGAGGTCCCCCTACACTTAGGAGGTTAAAACATAAAAAGATAGATACTCGGGCTGCCTCCCGAGGAGCGCTTGTTTTTGATAACCGAGTCACGAGCCTGACTCGACCCAAATTTAGTTCATGGGGAACGTGGTGAGGGATGGAATCACCTCCTTAGAGGTGTCCTCACCAAAGTACAACTTCACTCGTTGGCTATTCACCTTAAAATTAGGTCCATCAGGTTGAGCGAGCTCGAGAGTACCATATGGAAAAATTTGGGCAATGGTGAATGGGCCGGACCAACGAGATTTCAGCTTGCCCGAAAAGATTTTCAACCGAGAGTTAAAAAGTAAGACTTTTTCTCCAACATGGAACTCTCGGTTCTTAATCTTAGAGTCGTGAATGAGCTTAGTCCTTTCCTTATAGATCAAAGAATTTTCATAAGCCTCATTACGGAGTTCATTGAGCTCATTGAGTTGGATCTTGTGTAGGTCACCGGCTTTGTTGATATCAAAATTAGCCCACTTCAAGGCCCAGTAAGCCTTGTGCTCCAACTCAATGGGGAGGTGGCACGCTTTCCCGTACACGAGACGATATGGTGTACAACCAATTGGAGTCTTGTATGCAGTACGAAAAGCCTACAAAGCATCATCAAGTTTATCAGCCCAAGAGGCACGATGCTCTCCCACGGTTCTTTCCAGAATTCGCTTTAATCCTCGGTTGGATATCTCAGCTTGGCCATTAGTTTGTGGGTGGTAGGCTATGGAAAGACGATGATTTACACCGTACTTAGCCATGACTCTTGCGAATTGGTCATTGCAGAAATGAGTCCCACGATCACTTATAATGGCACGAGGCACACCGAATCTAGCGAATAGAGCTTTTAAAAAGTTACAAACCACCCTTACGTCATTAGTAGGTAAAGCTTTGGCTTCAACCCACTTAGAAACATAGTCAACGGCTACAAGGATGTATTTGTTTCCTTTAGAAGAAGGGAATGGCCCCATAAAGTCGATACCCCAAACATCAAAGATTTCACATTCTTGTATGAAATTCTGAGGCATCTCGTCTTTATGTGTGATCGTGCCTTATTTTTGGCAAGCCTCACAGCGTTTAACCATATTGTGAGCGTCACGATATATGGAGGGCCAATAAAATCCCGAGTCAAACACTTTTTTGGCGGTGAAGTTGGGACCAAAGTGACCACCGGTGGGTCCTTTGTGGCAAGCATTAAGGATTTCCATAGCTGCCGGTCCATCAACACATCGGCGAACAATCAAGTCGGCACATTGTTTGAAGAGATACGGGTCATCCCAAAAGTAAGTCTTAATGTCTTTGAAAAACTGCTTCTTTTTCTGGGATGTTAACCCGTCAACGAGAATTCCACCCGCCAAGTAGTTTGCAATGTCCGCAAACCACGGGGTTTCATCAGGTTTCGAGTTGATAGACATTAAGGTCTCCAAGGGAAAAGAATCATTGATTTCTTTGTTCGGATGATCCCCCTGGTAAGGATCCTCAAGTCTACTGAGATGGTCCGCGGCTAGGTTTTCAGCTCCTTTTTTATCGCGAATTTCGATTTTAAATTCTTGGAGTAGCAAAACCCAGCGAAGAAGTCTTGGTTTGGAATCTTGTTTTGTCAACAAGTACTTCAACGCGGAATGATCGGTGTAAACGATTGTGGTGGAAAGGACAAGATAGGGGCGGAACTTTTCAAAGGCATAGACAACAGCTAAAAGCTCTTTTTCGGTTGTCGTATAATGCAATTGAGACCCCGTCATTGTCTTGCTAGCGTAATGGATTGGTTGGAAGTGTTTGTTCACTCTTTGTCCCAGAACCGCACCAATAGCAAAGTCACTAGCATCGCACATCAACTCGAAAGGCAGCTCCCAATTAGGGGTAACCAAGACGGGTGCCTTAGTTAGCTTATCCTTAAGCGAGTTGAAGGCTTCAAGACACTCTTTGGAAAAGATAAAAGGAGTATCTTTTTCCAAGAGGTGGGTCATCGGGCGAGCGATTTGAGAAAAATCTTTGATGAATCGACGGTAGAAGCCCGCATGACCAAGGAAACTTCTCACACCCTTCACGGTTGAAGGTGGAGGCAACTTAGCGATAACATCGACTTTAGCACGGTCTACTTCAAGACCGGCTTTGGAGATCTTGTGTCCTAGCACGATGCCTTCTTTTACCATAAAATGGCATTTTTCCCAATTCAGAACAAGGCGAGTGTCTTCGCACCGCTTAAGCATACGTTCCAAATTGGCAAGGCAAGAAGAGAAGGAATCCCCGAAGACCGAGAAATCATCCATGAAGACTTCCATGGTTTGTTCAACCATGTCATGGAAGATAGCTAACATGCACCTTTAGAAAGTCCCGGGGGCATTGCATAAGCCAAAAGGCATCCTTTTGTACGCAAATGTGCCATAGGGACAAGTGAATGTTGTCTTCTCTTTATCTTGGGGATCGATGGGTATTTGGAAATAACCCGAGAAACCATCAAGAAAGCAGTAATATTCATTACCCGCTAAACGTTCAAGCATTTGGTCCATAAAAGGTAGAGGGAAATGATCCTTTCTCGTGGCATCATTGAGTTTGCGGTAGTCTATACAAACTCTCCCAGTAACGAGACGGGTAGGAATCAACTCGTTGTTTGCATTGGGCACAACGGTTATTCCGCCCTTCTTGGGCACACAATGGATTGGACTAACCCATGGTGAATCCGAAATAGGGTAAATCATACCCGCATCAAGAAGTTTGATAACCTCTGTTTTGATGACTTCATGGATTTTTGGATTCACCCTTCGTTGGTTTTGAATTGTGGGCTTAAAGTCGTCCTCCATGAGAATTTTGTGTATGCAGAAGTGAGGATCAATTCCGCGAATGTCGGAGATTTTCCAAGCTATAGCCTTTTTATGATCTTTAAGCACGGCGATGAGGCGAGATTTTTCTTCTTCCTTCAAGTCCTTCGCGATAATGACGGGCGACTGCTTCTCTTCTTCAAGGAACACGTACTCGAGATGAGGCGGCAACTCCTTAAGTTCTAAATCCGGGGGATTTTCGATGGGAGGCGTTTTCAAAATCGGAGTATCGATAGCAATAACCGTGGGAGATGGTGGAGAAAGGTTGTCTTCGTTGAGAAGGTTATCAAAGAAATGCATGTCTTCATCCCCATCGGTGGGAGAATCATCATTAGCTAAGTTCACATCTCCCATGGTGGTTTCAAGATCGTTCCAAAACAAATCACTTTCTCCAAATGGAGACAGTGGTGAATCAATAGAGGAATCGGTTTCAACATTGGGAAGAGAGGTATGAATACTTTTACAAGCATCTCTGAAGTTTTCTTCACAAGCCTCATCCAGAACGTCAATACAATTAACACTCTCGTATGAATAAGGTTGTTTAGACAACTTTACCATGTTGAAGACGATTTTATCGTCACCCACTCTCATGATAAGCTCACCGGCTTCAACATCGATGAGAGTGCGACCGGTCCTCAGGAATGGACGACCCACGATCAAGGGAACACGAGGGTCCATCTCGTAGTCGATGACGACGAAATCAGCAGGAAAAGTGAATTTGTCGACTCCTACAAAGACGTCTTCGGCTATCCCCACTGGATAAGCAACCGTACGGTTAGCTAATTCCAAAGTCATTTTGGTGGGGACTAGCTCAGGGAGAGATAATTGCTTCCAAACGCTTAGAGGCATTAGATTAATACTGGCACCTAGATCGGCTAGGGCCATGCAATTCTCTACTCCCGGGAAATTGCAAGGGATTAAGAAACGACCCGGATCACCAAGCTTGGTTGGCAATTTCCTTAAGAGCACTGCAGAGCAATTCTCATTAAGTTGGGTGTTGGCAATATCAAGAAGCTTTTCCTTTTCACTCAGAAGATCTTTAAACATTTTCGCGTACTTAGGCATGTGAGCGAGAGCCTCAGCGAAGGAGATATTGAAATTCAGTTGTTTAAACATTTTAAGAAAGTTTGAAACCTGAATATCGTCCTTGCTTTTGAGCTTCTCTTTCCTCAACCTAGATGGATAAGGTATATTGGAAGAAGAGGAAGGCTTTGGGAGAATAGGATCACTCACATCCTTGGGTGGAGGAAGGGTAGAAGTAGGAGGTGGAGAAATTGGGGAAGGAGAAGGATTAGGAATAGGAGCAGGTGACTCGTTCTCCTTAGTCACAACCACCGGTGGAGGTATAGGAAGCTCGGGTTCCTTGGTACCTTTGCCACTGCGAGTAGTGATTGCTTTCATCTCCCCTCTTGGATTCGCAACGGTGTTACTCGGAAGAGTACCCGAAGAAGAGGGTTGATTACCTTGGAAGAAACTAGCCATCATGTTCTTCAAGTCATTCGTTTGACTATCCAACGTGTTTCTCATGTCAGCTCTCAGATCGTTCCCTTGTTTGACAAAGTCTGCTTTCAGGTTGAGCACTTCCCGCTGAAGGTTTCCCACTATCACATCATTAGTCCTCATGTAGGTTTCCATTTCTTGGTGTAAAGCGGTGGGTTGGTTGGGAGGAGCAGTGTATGCGGGTGGTTGATAAGCAGGTTGCTGGTAAACTTGGTTGTTTCTTTGAGGTGGTTGTTGCTGTTTGTGAGGTGGAATGTATGGTGTACGAGGTTGTTGTTGTTGTTGAGGAGGGCGATTGAGGTTTTGTTGTTTGTTTTGGTTGTTTGGTGGAAAACCGGGTGGTGAGAGGTAGTTGTTGGAGCGGTAGCTAAGCAAATTACGATCACCTTGAGGTCTAGCTTGATAAGCAGGTTGAGGATAGGTGCCATATGCTGCATTCACATTTTCAGAAGGATAGTCTTGGGTGGCAGTACAAGTGGTGTAAGAGTGAGGACCCCCGCATATCTCGCATGGTTGGCTAACAGCACTGACTTGAGCGTTTTTAGCATTGTTGTTGTTGGTGTTGTTAACGGTGTGGGTAACAAGCGATTCAAGAAGCGTAGTGATTTTGTCAAGTCGCTTGTCGCTGTCACTAGTACTAGCACTAGCAACATTGGTCCGAACACTCTTGGTTTGCACACGAGACTTATTCTCAATGATATCCCAAGCAACATTGGAAGTCTTAGCCAAAAGATTACCCCCCGAGGCACTGTTTAGTGAATCTTGGTCACTCATGCTTAAACCATTGTAAAAAGTGTTAATTTGGTGCACTTTGGTAAAACCATGTTGTGGGCATTTTCTTAAAAGATCTTTGAAACGGTCCCAAGATTCACTAAACGACTCATCGTACTTTTGTTCAAAATTTATGATTTCATTCCGCAAAGCGGTAGTACGAGAGGGTGGGAAAAAGTAATTGATAAACTTGGTCTCCAAATCCGTCCACGAGAGAATACTCTGTGGCGGTTCCTTAGCAAGCCAATGCCGGGCTTGTCCCTCTAAAGAAAAGGGAAAAAGTTGTAGACGGATTACCTCTTGTGGAACACCATTGAACTTGACCGTATTAGTGAGTTGAAGAATCTCTTGATGTGGTCATGTGGATCATCAAAGGTACGCCCCAAGAATGGTTGAGCAGAGACCATCTGGATAAAGCCTGATTTGAGCTCAAAGTTGTTGGCGGCAATTGGAGGTATGACAATTGGATCAGTGTTGCCATCTACATGAGCTTGCAGCAGTTCAATCATCGGGCGATTATCCGGTTGAGGCTCATTGTTGTTGTTATTATTCATGTTGTTGAAAGGTGGGTTGTTGTTGTTATTATTGTTGTTTGGAGGTGGTATGTTGTTGTTGTTTTGTACACCGGCCATGTCTAAGTGATCGAGAGGCTCGGGCTCTTGATAAGACGTGGATCGAGTGCGCATACACCTGCAAAAGAACTAACAAGAGAAAAACAAAGCAAAAATATTTTTGGTTTTTTATGTTTTTTACTTTTTAGGATTTTTTTTGAAAATTTTATATTTTTTAGTGTTTTTGAAAATTTTTATGAAAAAAAGTAACGTTCACGGGGAACGGATCCCAAAATCTAAGTTCTCACAAAAAACTTTTGATCTTAACGAGAAGATCCGACAGCAGCGCCATTTGATAACTCTGTTTTGAACTAGGGTTCTTCTAAATTCTCTCGATATCCTCTCGAATTGATCTCAGTTCTAAGTGGAATGATTGTTCTTGGTTACTAAAAAAGGGGGTTTGGTTTTCTAATCTACTAAAAGATTTAAATGCAAAAACATGAAAACTTAAATCAAAAGTGATTAATTTTAATAACAATTAACAAAACTAGAATTAAAGTTAAAAGATAAAAATAAAATGAACAAACAGTAAGTAAGAAGAAACAGTAAATAACACTTAAAAATGCTCACAAGAAATTTGATTCGGAAGTTTGACCTTGATTCGGAAGTTAACTCGGAACTTGGTTCGGAAACCTTGATCCGGAACTTCGTTCGGAAGTTTACTCGGAACCTTCACTCGGAACCTTCACTCGGAACTATTGATCCGGAAGTTGATCCGGAAATTTCTTCGGAACTTTGAGTCGGAAGTTTATTCGGAACTATCAACTGATTCGGAACTTTTGAGACTCATTCGGAAGTTTGGGTTCATCCGGAACTTTGTACTCATTCGGAAGTTTGTATTCATTCGGAAGTTTTAAAAACTGATTCGGAACTTTTTAACATAAACTCATTCGGAACTTTTGAGAATTGATTCAGAACTTTTGAAAAGAAAACTCATTCGGAAGATTTTGTTCGTCCGGAACTTTTAGTTCATCCGGAAGTATTTGTTCATCCGGAACTTTTAGTTCATCCGGAAGTATTTGTTCATCCGGAACTTCTAGGAAAAAGAACAGTAACTTCAGAAAAAACAGGGTAACGCGTTTTAATCCAAAATCAAGCTAAATAATCAAAAAGGTTTTACCAAAATAACCAATAATCATTTAACTACCATGAATAACAAATCCCAACAGTAAAAACACAAATTCAACAACTTTTTAAAGATCAAATCAATCAAATAAGAACTTAAGAACTTGAAATAAAAGATGATGATGAACAAGATGAAATGGAAAGATTGATGTATTGAATGATTAAGGTTTTAACAATCACAAAACA
Source organism: Glebionis coronaria (assembly GCA_025667525.1). Classification (NCBI taxonomy): domain Eukaryota; kingdom Viridiplantae; phylum Streptophyta; class Magnoliopsida; order Asterales; family Asteraceae; genus Glebionis; species Glebionis coronaria. Next base: position 211,887,837 of record CM046875.1, read on the forward strand.
AAGATTAAAATTACAAGATTGAAGAAAAACAAAGATCAAAATCACCAAACACCCTAGTGGTGTTGGTGATGCTACGAACTAAAAGGGAGAAAAAGAAGGAGAAAGGAAAAACTAAAAAAACTGGATGAAAAGTGTGAGGGGTGGGCTTTATATAGGTGTTCCCTTTGGTTGGTGAGTGGGCTTTCTCCCGTTCTTCTTGTCTTCTCGTCTTTTCAGAAAAGATGACGTTTTCGATTCTGATTCGGTATTTGTCGTCGATTAAATTCAACTCGTCTTTTAATTTCTTCGTTTAATAGACTTGAGTTTCTTCGACTTATGTAAATCTTCCATCTTTGGTCCTTTTCTTCGATAAATCGTCAAATAGGCCCAGTGACTTTAAATCTTTTGCATCTCTTGGACAATAGACTTCGTCTTGAGTCTTTTTCTTCCATAAAACCCGTGCAATCCCATGTTTTCTTCAATATTCATCCGGTTGGCTCTGAAAACACAATAAACACAAAAACCACGCATAATTCCAAACAAATGATATTAAATACGCGTTTTGGTCTTGTTTTAGCCAGAATTAAGTGGTAAAAGGATGGGTGTTTACACACCTATCGATGTTGCCTACTTCACCATTTTACGACACAAGGCTAGATGTCGAGTTCTAATCGAAAGTTAGAACCAATCTTCACGACTCTTCACTTTGAAGCTAAGTGAGAACTTCACACAACACAACTACTAATCACTTTAAAGTTTAGTGAGAACTCACAAGACACAACCACATCACTTTATAGTTTAGTGAGAACTCCTAATCAAATCTATTACAACTCAACTAGACTTATCCAAGTACACACATGTAGCTTGGATTTACACAACACAAATCCAAGCAAACACATATGCAATGGATGTACACAACAAATCCAAGTATTCACAAATAACTTGGATGAACACAACTAGTCCAAGTATTCATAAATACATTGGATTGACCTAAAACACAAAGGTATCATGATGAATATGACTAGCTCATAAATTCATCTTTATCACTACACTAGTGAGTGAGTGATCTTCTCATTGGACATGGTAAAGGAGGGGATCAAGAGGATAATCATATGTAAACATCCTTAACAAATTAAGTGATCATTTACTAATGATTATGCTATAGAAAATAGAAAAAGGGCTGAGAAAAACGTCCAAGAGGCTTACTGGAAAATGAGATTTGACCCACTATTTAAAGGAGACAAAGTTACAACGGATATATAACGGCTACTGTGCGCGGTACCTTATCTCACCCCGCGGTACCATATCGCTAAGGTACCGCGTAGGTACTTAAGGTACCGCCACTAGACTCCGCTACGTTTTTTGTCTTTTAGTGGGGTGGGAATATCTGAGGTATTTGAACCCTTCAAATAATATTCTAACAGTATTTGGAATATGCCATTTTCAAATTTTCATTTTCCATTTTAATAAAACATTTTCTAAAAAAGAAAGTTTATTAAAAAATCTTTTGTCTTATTAGCAAAAGTGAGTTTTAAGGATAATCATTTTGATGATCACTAAGTATGATTAAGAAAGTTTAGTGATATGATTATTACCTTGATGATAGTTTTAGTTAAATAATTCATTTTTTGTTTCTACACTAAATGTTTTGTATGGTTTGTTGTGATCAAAACTAAGAAAGATTAGTTAACACTAATAATGTTTTTAGGCATTACTTGCATTAACACACTACTACTGCTACAAGGGCAAACAACACTGGTAAAATGAAGGTGGTTATTTGCTACAACTGCAAAGGGGAAGGGCACATGGCCCGAGAATGCAAGCAGACTAAGAGGAGAAGGGATGACACATGGTTTAAGGAGAAGATATACCTGGTGAATGCTCAAGCCCAAGGTCGTGAGCTTGATGAAGAAGAATTGGCATTCCTTGCAGATCCAGGAGTAGCGGAAACTGATGGTCTCACAACAGTCATCACCAACAATGCTGCATATCAATGTGATGATCTGGATGCATATGACTCTGATTGTGATGATCTTAACACTGCCAAAGCAGCTCTTATGGCAATCCTTTCACTCTATGGAGCTGATACCATTTCTGAGGTACCAAATACTGCTACAGATACTAGTATTGTACCTTATCAAGTTGACCAAATGTCTGAGTATTTGGAACAGCCTCCGGTGGTTAGTAACTCAATCGACGAGACAAACAATGATAGCAATAACATTGCAAGTCCTCAGACTTTGAGTGAACCACAACCAGGAGCTCTTACGACTATTAATTCGTCTGCTCAACCTGATTTGGTTAGGGTCCCGGCATCTTTGCTTAGTAGAATGAATAGTACGATCCTTGAAACCCTTAATGCTAATCAGACTTTATCTGCCGAGCTTGCTTTGCATAAGGACAAGGTTAAAACCTTGGAAATGACTCCTGTGTCCACTACCTTAACCAATCCTGAATTTGATAGGTTTAGGAAAGTTCAAATGGACAATCTGCTAGAAATTGAAAGTTTAAGAGCAAATCTTTCGAATGAGCTTAAAGAAAAAGAGTCAGTCGTTACTAATTTTCAACAACTTCAAACGGATTTTGAAATTCTTGAGTCCAAACAGCTTGAAATGGAAATTAAGACGTCTGAAAGAATAAAAGAAACGGAAATTAAGCTTTTAAAACAATATGATGCTTCACATCTAGTACACTTGTTTCATGCATCATTTAAAGAGTTCAATCTATCGCGTCTTATAGACTTACCACCTAACCCGGGGTATGCAAAGCAAGCGCTTAACCACAACCCACGACTTTATGATGCAACAAAGTTAGGATTGGTATTAGATCTGATAGTGTTCTCAAGTGATTCTATGACACCATATGATGAAAAGCAGTTAAAATTACTTTCTACATATCCTGAATATGATTATGCTTCAATGAATGCAAAAAATGCCACAATAGATCTTAGAATTCGTTTTAATATGAAAAAGAGAACTCTCCAAACATCCACTTTCATGCCGACTAGAGAATGCCTTAGTATAATTCCTACACTTGTCAACTCGGACAAACCAAAGGAAATTCCTAAGAATCTTCCACCGATTAGTACGGTAAAGCTCAGCTTGGAAGAGATTGGGCAATACCTTACCGATTTTGACAAGGTCATTTTGGAATGTACGACTTCAACGGCTCAAACCGCTGGAGAATGGGCGTTCGAACACATGAAAACAGTGTTTGAGAAAGAGATCGTTCTGTTTGTGGACCATATTAAACAAGGAGTCTATGATCTAGCGTGTAATTTAAGTTTTGAAATTGGTGAAGTTCAAAAAGTTTTCAATAAAATGGATGATGCTTATGAACAACACTTAATTGAAAAGGAAAAGATTTTATCAGAATATGACCGCTTTTTAGAACATATGGTGTCTCTCGAAGTGATGCAAGTTGTTACTATTAAATATACTCATGAAATTTCATCTACTGTGAATATTTGTGATGATGTGCATGAATCTGTGAATACTGTTGAACATGTGAATACTGTAGAAAATTATTCTTGTCATGAATCCAACGCTGAATTTTTAAAGCTTCAAGATTCGTATAATACACTCTCAAAAATTTTTAACGAGCTTCAACAACATTCTATATCTCTTGAAATTGAGAATAAATCTAAAAATGAAACTCTTTCAAAACTAAATGATGGTGGAAACTCCGTTGAGACAAGTGACAAGATGATTCAGATGGTTCAGAATTTAGAAGAAGAGATGATGAGAATTAAGAGAGAATTACTAGAAACAAAAACGGAACTAGAGGCTGCAGAGACTAAGAATCATGTCCTAGAAAATAGAATTAATTCTATACTAGGAGAGCGTGAACAAGTAAGGCAGGGAGACTCACACATTTCTGGTTCAATAGAAGAACACCTCGCGTTTAATACGACAGAGCAAAAGTCTTTAATTGACAAACTGAACAAGAAATGTGAGGAAACCTCTGACCTAAAAATTCAGCTCATAGACAAAAACATGGTTCTAGCAGAATTAAAGGAGACACTTCAACTCAAAGGACGAGAAAGTGTTGATAATCCAGCTACTGTCTCTGCCTCGACCTCTAGTGCTTCCAAACCAAACCCACGTGTGCTATATCGGGATCTAAAATTTAAGAAGAGTCCCACTAAGTTTGCCACGTATATAAAAAATGCCTTAGAATATGCTGATCTAGCTAGAGAGATTGTTGATGAAATGCGTGAACGTGATCCCACAAGTCATAGTGTATATGAGCTTTTATTATATGTGGATCGCGTTCAGGATTGTTTAGCAAACTTAGAGTACATTGGGCAACCGATATCTGTACCATCTAAACAACAAACCACCATTGCCATTACTCCACTCAATAAGACCCCAGGAGCTAAGCCTATTTTAAACACACCCATTAAGGCTAAGTCAAAATCTGTAACTAATGTTCCCTTGACTTCTACAGGAGTAACTGTGTCCACTAATGTCACACACCCAATTTATCAGAGTAATACAACACAATGGGGTGCGACGGTCATGACTATCAAAAGACATAGATACAAAGAACGACTATTTAAAAGCCGTTTTAAATTTAATTAAAAGCATAAAACTTGTTTCGGAAGCAAATTACACAGATCATAATAAAACATTGTTTCAAAAGACTTTAACATTGATCCAAATATCCATACACTAGTCACGACCATTTTCATTTAAAAATCTCCCATGCATAACCACGTCACTCCTCCGTCTTGATACCTGAGAAAAACATTGCTAAAGCGTCAACACAAAGGTTGGTGAGTTCATAGGTTTAAGTTTAAATAGTGTGATGAACCATAAGATTTTCCAAGGCAACCGGCATATAATCTTATAACAAATACAAGATTATAATCAAAAGTATACGTTTTAATCACCTACGCCTAAGCTCGTGACACCGAAGCGTTAACCTCAACCAACAAGAAATAATAAGAGCCCGAGCAAATGCCTATCCCGAAGCATTTGTAAATCCTCAAATGTAAGTGTATCTAACTTTGGCCACACAACCAAATTAGATAGGGAGGTTAGTCCCGATAGATCTATCCATAACATTCGCGCTTACACAAATTAATTAACGATTCACGATAGTGGGCTAAAGCATCTAGGGATATCGCTACTTAGACATCACGTAGGCAAACGTATGAGTTTAAAGCACTTATGTTCATCCGTTAAAAACAAGCAATGTTCTCACCCCAAAATAGTTAAAGCAATTAAAAGTGGGGCTATGAAACTCACCTCGATGTAGTAGTGAATATGATCAATAAGGATAGCACGGAAAATCAAGGCACGCAAAACAATGCGCAAACGATCTACTCGTAACCTAAGTAAAATATCCGTACTTAGGCTAAATACAATAAATAATAACGTACAATGCACTTGGTTGATAATTTATACTTGCTATAGATTTATAAAATGTTTTTATACATTTTTCGAGTTCAACCATTTTAGTCACGGGGTCAACTTTGGGTCTCGATAACTTGTTCAATAACAGTCCGAAAAATAAATGGGTTCTCATTATAAAAACTAGACCGCGAGCTCTTCGATATTTGATAAATATCTATTTTTATGAAGTCTCTGAGTATAGTAAATAATTATGTAAAGTGGTTCACTCGTCAACAAAATAAACAAGTAATGCTCCATTTATTATTATGTGTCAAACGAGCATTTTTTAAAATAAATTGTGACCTCGTTACTCAACATTAAAACAAACGGGAAATTGTTTTGAAAACTAGGCCGTGAGGTCTTTGACGTTTGATAAATATCACATTTAATGGGGTCTCTAGGTGCGGCAAATAATTACCCAAAGTAGTGTGCTCACACATGCATTTAGATAAGCAAAGTTAAATATTTCTAAGTGTAAAACGAGCATTTTTGGAAATTAATTACGGGTTCGTTATTCCACTTCAAGACAAACGGAAAACTATTATGGAAACTAGGTCGTGTCACCTTTAACAAGCTATTTTTATATCCTTGGGCGAAGGTAATTTGGTCGATTAAAACTAGGCGTAAAGTAAGGCTGATGGCCAAGTTGAATACTTACAATAATTGTCAGCTTTTATATTTACAGAAAACATGAATATGGGACATTTGGGTTTCAATTACGTCTTACGCCCTCAACCACGCATCTTTGGTACTTTCTCTTTTTGTATTTGAACATTTTCCCATCTTTTCACATATGTAAGCATGACATTCTTAGGCAAGGAAATAGTACTTTGTTTGTCATTTTAGTCTTTGTCAGTAGGGTTCACACGAAAGAAGCAATGGTCTATTTTGCTTTTTCCTTTTCATCATACATACATATACATGGCATCATACATACAAGTTTGAGCAACTTGGTTGATCTTGTTGGCAACACACACACGCATACCTCATATGTGTACTCTTTTGTTTACTTGTTTACTGACATTCCACTTTTCTCATTTGTATATATTAGTTTCAAAGGGAAATGATAGTACTTGGGTTCCTAACTTATTGTACCTATGCAACATACTATTCCATGTATATAAACCAGGAAAGCTACAGTTTGCATTCACTCCATTTGTGTTTTTCTGATATTTACCCATGCACGCAGGGATGGATACACATACATACGAATTATATTTCTTAGGTTGGTTTGTTTTACATAAGGCTTGTATACATAACACTAACTAGCACCCGTATATACTCCTTTGTTTGTTTCCTGAGGCTGTGTTCATACACACACATTTCTATCTTGTAAATTTCTCACATGTTTCAGGTTCTTATTGTCACGCATACAAACATGCATGCTCGGCCAAGTAGTTACCCATATAATCATAAACTTCTTTCAACTCATTACTACATGATTTGTTTCCCATCTTGGTTCTTACTCAATTTTTTTGGAAGGTTGAAATTGTTTTGGAAGGTTGAAATTGTTTTTACTCTTCTTTTGTTCTCCCTGGGATTCGCCTGATCACAAGCACACCAAAAACCAATTTTTCATGCAAAACCCAATCTTAGCCTACACATGCATATTCATTCAACATTCGTTATTACCTTTTTGTTTATTTTGACTCACACGCACAACATGGCCTAGTCCCTTTTTCATTTGAAACTAACGTCCACATCATGGCACATATACATCAACACAATATAAGAGGGGAGATTGTTCTTGTTGCTTTTGCACAGTGCCTATGACAACATCAAGAAAGAAGTGATCATGATGACTTGGTTTCTATATTTGTTATTTATCATGCATGATCATATATTCACACATTATAAGCAAATACACGCAACATATATTCATGTATTCCACATAGCATATAGTCCAAGGAAAAAGGAACATGTATGCCTACTGCTTTCTTACTGCCTTCGCAGTAGGGCACCATAAGGGGAAAATAGTTATCACTATTAATACTTGTTTTATTCACACAATGGTAATTCCTTTTAGTTCTTCGTCTTTCCTGATTCTTATTACACACACACACGCATGTACGTAGTTCATCCTGTTAGTTGTACAGTTTACTTATTCGTCCATAACATAGGTTTAGAATCATAGTTTGGAAAGCATTACTTCATGGTTATGCTTACACACAGCCATACATTCACACCGGGACATATTCATAACGTCATGAATACACAAGTAAAGGACTACATAAAATCATGTTTTCCCGTCTCATGTTCCGAACCTTTAAGGCCTACGACTCATGCGTTCATTGTTTGATCATTGTTTGATTTAGGTGATTACCAGTATGCATAACATATCCCCAACCCGTGACTTAGTTATGAGTTTTTGTTCAAGTGTCAAAACATTTTTGCAAGTATAAATATTAACCAAGATAAAATGAACAAGGGTTGTATTAACTTACAATCGGTCCTAAGTTAACTGTCAGGGAGCGGTGAATAAGAACTAGTGCTTTAAAAAGATCTACGCTTGATGCTATGATCTACAATCTCTTATGTTTTCTTCCTCTAGGCAGCCCGTTAGGGAGTTCACAGGGAATAGGAGATTGTTTTCTATGAGTGGGTTTAGTTTTAAGTGTGTGTGTTTGAGTGAGTAACTTGTTGGGTATTTATAGGCAAATAGTGTCATTAGGGTTAGTGAAACTTGTTGGGGTTTAGTTCAGGGTCTCGTTTGAATGTAACTAAGGACCGGGTAAGTGAACTAGCATGGGAGGATGGGTTTCGCATGGGGAAGAAGCATGGGACAGAGATCACGTTCATGTAGCAGGGGAGGACAAGGTGGTGATTGTACAAGTTGACTATATTAAGTTTGAAAAGAGCCAAGTGGGTGATAGTACATTTTGTTCATATTCAAAAGTGTAAGAGGTGAATATAAACGTGGGTTGCATTTGTCTATGAGGGACCGGTTATATTTGTATAGGAAAAGAAGTACAATAGTTTGTTGTAATCTTGTATATATTGTGTAAAGAATTGTTTGATTTGTAGTGTAGTGTAAAGTTGTAAGGTTTTAGTAATAGTAGTTTCAATAGGTTTTTAGTTTGATGAAATAAATGATAGCTTCTAAGCACGTCGTAATACATTGGTGAACAATTATGTTTACGTAATGACTCTCTTAAATTACGTTGCTCTAAATAAGTGTCGACTTCAAAAATAGAAGCTATTGTCATGTAATGTTAACAAATGATAATAAGTGATTCAAGTGATAATTTTCTAAAATACTAAGTCATTCAAGTAAACAAAATTTCATGAGCGTCATTCATAAAAATTTTAAATTCGTACACAAAATACGTGTAAGCAATCGGGAACATCAATAGACAGACAAGTCTAACCCGAACTATCGCGTTTCACGTAAATTAAATAGATTCAAAATTCACGTGTGTGACATTCGTAATCCCTTAAATTGAGTTTTGTCCTCAAAACTAGCACATTGATGTCGTCATCAAATCCGGAGATCAATTAAAATTTATCTTCCTTTAATGGTGTTCAATGCATTCGTTTTAGTTCATTGTTAAGATTAAAATTACTATAATCTCGTAAGTATTAAAACGAACAAAAGTTTGTTCCGAATTGTACATGGTCCTATAGCGTCCCCAAGTCTTTTCTTGCATGTCCAATTTTCTCGACGACGTCGGTTTTGTTTAGCGAGTTTCCTCATTATTAATTTTTGCGTCGTCCCGCACATTATTTCCACTTTAAAGTGTCGTGTATTGTCAGTTTTCGCCTAGGTGACTATATGTCGCACATTTGAATATCGTTTCACATGGTTTGATTTATCCCGTTCACATTAACCGTCTACTTGGTAGTGATAAGTAGCGTATGCGTCAAGGTTTCTTGAATCGGTTTCCCAAAAATCTAGGACAATTGATCGTCTTAACACATAGTGGTCAAGCCGTTTCTACCCTTTTTGTGACATTCAATTATTAGGGTATTTCGTTAATTAATCAATTTAGTTTGTGTTCCTCCTCGTTTATATCCTTTTTCATGGAGGAGTACACGGGTGCACAATTAATAATACATTTAAATCACAGTTCGATCGCATTTCTTCTATGAAGAAAATATATAATATTTCTTAAGCCTATGAGTATGGTGTGATGCTCAACATCGTTAAATAGATTTTTGTCCGAGTGGTTTCGGTATTCCAACTATATATCAAAGCGTGCTTACCTTGACCCAACTGTTCTTTAACATCGATTATGTTACGGCGAGTTCTGGATATCCGTTAAATTTGGATTTCACTCAAATGACGTTTCGTTCTTCCCATTATTATTTAAAATTTGTTTTCGGTTGTCAAAAACAAGTGGCGCTCTTAGTATTTGCGTGTCACATACGCTTTTGCATGTAATAGTGGCGAAGAAAGTAGTTATACTAGGTTTAGCTTTTACTTAAGATGGTATAACAATGCTCAACGTTCATAGCACATTATAAATTTTTCTTTGACGAATAGGGCCACTTGAATATATTTTACTAGTACTAATATATTTCATTTTTAAGATGACTACTATGAGCATACTCGCGTTCGACCACGATCATACGTAGTTGATCAGGCTACGTACGTCTCGGGACAAACGGTTGCATCCTCCTTTTCATCACAATTTGACTCTTTGAGGTTGTAATTATATATTGGTAGTCCAAGGTGCATTTCGTTCGTTACCGTTGCTCACTTTTCACAATTAACAAAATAATTTCCAAAAATTCATTCGTACTAGTTCTCGTCAAGTTTATCAATAGTTCTTGTTCTCCACATCGAGTTGGTAGTCAAACCAAGTTCCACGACATTACATGGTAGTTCTTACCAAAAATATTTCGCTATTAGTTGCGGAGTTTGATTAATAATACCTTTACTAATCTTTCCGCCTGCATTATCACGATTGTTATTATTTCCACTAATAAGTGTTTCCGGTGGTGATTTCCTTATAGTAAAATTTATTTATTTATTTATTTATTTATTTTTTTGACATCTTCTAAAGATTATTTTTTTTACAAAAACTTTTAGTGAAAATTTACTTTATTTATTTCCCTTCGATAGGTAAAGAAAATATAGAAGAAAGTTCTTTCTTAAGTAAAAATTTTGGCGGATGAGTTTTTCTACGACATATGAAAATAAAAATAAAGTTTTCTCGTTGTTTAAACAAAATAGGCTTTAAAAATAAAACAACACAATTTAATTGAAAACTTGGAGTACGGTTACATAGTTATGTTTTGTTGGTGGTAACATCGACGGACGTTGAGTCACTTGATTTGCATAAAAGTAAACTAGTTCATAATACATAAACTTCCACGCTCTATCCATGACGAGGGTAGAAACCCTTGGGTTGATACTTGAAGATTGTCGGCGCATCGTTCTTGAAAGACAAATGGTGTAAAACGTTGGTGGGGTATTGGACGCTCCTTGCCCTCGAGCTTCCTTCTTGGGCGATTTCAAGTATTTCTTGTCTTAAACGGCATTCCTCCATGTAGCGTTCCTTCATATTCTTCTCATGGGACTTTATCACTCGGCAATCACCCTCTAAGTGCCCAAAGTCATCACAAAGCATGCAATGGTTTGCGCAACTACCTTTGTGGTGGTAGTCACACTTGCGGCAATATGGAAGGTTACCGATATACTTCTTGTTCAAGATCGGAGTTGGTTTGGGAACATCCTCCGGGAAATTTGTTCTTGCACAAAAAGTAGAGGTGGTAAAGTTTTTCCTTGGTGGACACGTGGCGCTTTCCACGAGTGATTCTTTGGTTTAGTCATAGGGTGAGGGTTAAACCTTCCTACACCTTGCTTCATGGTGTTAAACCTTGAGTGGTTCTTCATCATAGAGCACCTCCTCTCATAAGGCCCTTTTCTTCCACTAACGGTATGATTTACCTTAATTTTTGAAAGGGTCCTTCGAGGTCTAAAAGTGTTAATCAGAGTGGCACTTGTTTCCTTAGCTTTTTCGTAAACACTAGGATCCATGGTTCGGTCAACCGTGCGGATACTAGCTTCAAACGCATCGACGGCCCTAATGGCATTTTGGTATTGACGAGTGATGACCTCTTTGAGGTCCTTGCAACCTTGTTCCGTCATTTCAATTTTTCTGTGTAACATCATCGCACAAACGATGTATATTTTGTTAGTTCTTCCATTGTTATCAATTCTTACGATTGTTCGAATTTGACCAAGCTTTTCTCACAATTATTGTAATACAATTATCAAGGGATTCATATCAAAAAAAAGTTCGTACATTTCATTCTTGAACTACGTTCCATACATAGTTTTGGAGCTTAGAGTACAAAATTTCATTCAACTAATGAATGGCTTCTTTTAGTCTTGACAACACGTCATACATTTATTACAAAACATCATACTTTTATTAGAAGGAGAGAAGATCCTAAAGACCTAGATGGTGTAGGATTCCTTGAATCTGAGCATGATCCGCGGCTTGTCTAGCCTCGATATCATTGTTCCTCATTTGTAAAATTGCAATCTCGGACTCAGCAGCCTCAAGAGATTCTCGTAACTCGGCTATCACTAAGTCCTTGTCCTCATCTTGCTCGATAAGGTGATCCACATCAGCCTCTACATCCTCCAGACGGCCTATCAGGTGTTCTGCATCGAATCCGAGTGCTTCTGAAGTAGGCTCGTTTTCTGGGGAATGAGCAACATTAGGTGGTGGTGATGAAGAACGGTTTCTTTTTCTAGAAGTTTCAGGCATTGTTGAAGGCATAGGAGTGGAGATTGGCATAGTAGTATTAGAAATAGTTGGGACGATGGAAGGAAGTCCCGTAGTGACATTTGGCATCATGACTGGCGAATCTTGCTCATCATCCGAATTTATTGTGATTACACTCCGGATGGGGGTAATTTCCTTGTCGGATTCGGATTGTAAAATAACAAATGGAATGAAAGACATCTTTCCTTTTTCGCCTGTCACCAAATGTAAAGTAACGGTTATTAGGTAGGTAAAAGTGGAGTATTTTTCTAAAGTTTTTAGAAATTTAGAGATGAGTAGTATGATGTCTTGTAAATTTTCTTTTATTTAGAGTAAGTTCTCGTACATCGATCCATAAGTCTACTTAAATGTTCAAGTAGTCCTTACTTGGAAACAATAAGTGAATCGTGGAATGTTAAAGTCTTCTAACATGCTCTTCCACATACTTATTATTTGTACTTTCTCTTAGTAGTGATTATGCACTGATGGATAAATACAATTATCCTTAATCAATTCTTTCATCAATTTAGGTCTATTACGACGTTTATTTTTGTGCAATTTCCTCTTGTTAACCGTCTATTACTTGCAACTCGGATGAGTAAGTATGTTTTTGAGGTTTAGTCAGCTTACGGCTATTACGTAGCCCGTACTAGTTCTTGTTCATTCATAAGTCTTTCCTTAACTTAGTATTGCTAGTTCGTACACTTTCGACAATTTTTACACCTTGAAAAATTGTTAATTTTATTTAAACGAGTCGAGTACTAAAATTTTATCACAAAAATTTCATCGCAAGAATTGTTCCATATGTTTTTAATCCGTAATCGTTCAAAATGTTCAATTCGAGCAATTATTAAATTTTATTACAAGAATTTCTCTGATTTTGGAATATGTTCCGTTATACCTTATATGTTCATTTATCTTGCTCTTGTCTAGCGTTTTGCTCGCAATCTTAGATAAACTTTACAGTCATTGTTGTATATTTATACCTTGTATTTAAGATCTCAATATATTCCCACACTTCGCATCTGGGATTCTCAAATATCGCGCAACGCGATAATCCCTTTGATGTAGAAATTGGCATAATTGTTTAACCAAGGGTAAACCTTTTAATTTATATCCATATCATAACTTTGGGATTTATAATAAAGTCATGTTAACTTAGTCGCAACCAATGGACTAATAAAACTTGGATTTGTCTTTGTGTAATTTATTTCGAATAAAAATTTTCTTCGATAACTATTTGACTTACGCGTCAGCGTATTTATGGATAGTTCATATATCGCGAAATTTATTCGTTCTTTGAATTGTAGTATGCTTTGGAGCCTTACAAGAGTAATACTTGTACTAAGTGTTTTATCGTCATATGTTATTTTAAATAGTGACCTCATCGTCGGTCCTCGGTCGCGTTCAATTTCAACTTCGAAACCGTTAATTAATGTAGGTCACCTTTCCTCAACCGAGTCTATTCTAAATGTTTAGTGGAGTAACGATTTATCGAACCCAATCAATAGTTGCTCCTCTCGACATTTATAATAGTATCGCTTGATTTAAGTATTACTACAAATTAACATACTACCAACCACATGGTAAATAAATATATTCATATAGTTTTCGTTCTAGGAATCATGGCGGTATTTTAATTCGGCGTACAGTGATATGAAATACAAAACGTTTCGATAGTCGATAATAGTCCCGCGGACTATCTAAAATATATTGAGCATAAGTATGCGTACGTTTAATCTCAAAGAAAAATATATATATATACATGGCACAAACCATTCAAATAAATATGACACAAACCATTTAAATAAAGATGGCACAAACCATTTAAATAAAGATGGCACAAACCATTCAAACGAATATGGCACAAACCATTTGCGTATCCTAACAATCCATTCAAGGATGTTAGGCACTTAATTTCAACTTAAAAATCGTTTTATTACATATCCCTAGTGGTATCATTCAAACGCGGGAAAGAAAATACTTAATGCTAATAACACGTAGACATCAAACTCAAAACTTAGCATTGCATAAATCATAAACTATCTCAAGTCACAACTTACTTGTATCGAAGACATGGAGTGAAGTGGTTCTTGGAGATTTTTGAGAGTTAGTTATAGTCTAGAATTATTTTTCCAACAACAAAATTTTGACTCACGTTTATAAAAATCGTTTTATAAAATAACCTAGTTCTCTATAACTACGGCTCTGATACCAATCTGTCACACCCCCAATTTATCAGAGTAATACAACACAATGGGGTGCGACGGTCATGACTATCAAAAGACATAGATACAAAGAACGACTATTTAAAAGCCGTTTTAAATTTAATTAAAAGCATAAAACTTGTTTCGGAAGCAAATTACACAGATCATAATAAAACATTGTTTCAAAAGACTTTAACATTGATCCAAATATCCATACACTAGTCACGACCATTTTCATTTAAAAATCTCCCATGCATAACCACGTCACTCCTCCGTCTTGATTCCTGAGAAAAACATTGCTAAAGCGTCAACACAAAGGTTGGTGAGTTCATAGGTTTAAGTTTAAATAGTGTGATGAACCATAAGATTTTCCAAGGCAACCGGCATATAATCTTATAACAAATACAAGATTATAATCAAAAGTATACGTTTTAATCACCTACGCCTAAGCTCGTGACACCGAAGCGTTAACCTCAACCAACAAGAAATAATAAGAGCCCGAGCAAATGCCTATCCCGAAGCATTTTTAAATCCTCAAATGTAAGTGTATCTAACTTTGGCCACACAACCAAATTAGATAGGGAGGTTAGTCCCGATAGATCTATCCATAACATTCGCGCTTACACAAAGTAATTAACGGTTCACGATAGTGGGCTAAAGCATCTAGGGATATCGCTACTTAGACATCACGTAGGCAAACGTATGAGTTTAAAGCACTCATGTTCATCCATTAAAAACAAGCAATGTTCTCATCCCAAAATAGTTAAAGCAATTAAAAGTGGGGCTATGAAACTCACCTCGATGTAGTAGTGAATATGATCAATAAGGATAGCACGGAAAATCAAGGCACGCAAAACAATGCGCAAACGATCTACTCGTAACCTAAGTAAAATATCCGTACTTAGGCTAAATACAATAAATAATAACGTACAATGCACTTGGTTGATAATTTATACTTGCTATAGATTTATAAAATGTTTTTATACATTTTTCGAGTTCAACCATTTTAGTCACGGGTTCAACTTTGGGTCTCGATAACTTGTTCAATAACAGTCCGAAAAATAAACGGGTTCTCATTATAAAAACTAGACCGCGAGCTCTTCGATATTTGATAAATATCGTATTTTTATGAAGTCTCTGAGTATAGTAAATAATTATGTAAAGTGGTTCACTCGTCAACAAAATAAACAAGTAATGCTCCATTTATTATTATGTGTCAAACGAGCATTTTTTAAAATTATGACCTCGTTACTCAACATTAAAACAAACGGGAAATTGTTTTGAAAACTAGGCCGTGAGGTCTTTGACGTTTGATAAATATCACATTTAATGGGGTCTCTAGGTGCGGCAAATAATTACCCAAAGTAGTGTGCTCACACATGCATTTAGATAAGCAAAGTTAAATATTTCTAAGTGTAAAACGAGCATTTTTGGAAATTAATTACGGGTTCGTTATTCCACTTCAAGACAAACGGAAAACTATTATGGAAACTAGGTCGTGTCACCTTTAACAAGCTATTTTTATATCCTTGGGCGAAGGTAATTTGGTCGATTAAAACTAGGCGTAAAGTAAGGCTGATGGCCAAGTTGAATACTTACAATAATTGTCAGCTTTTATATTTACAGAAAACATGAATATGGGACATTTGGGTTTCAATTACGTCTTACGCCCTCAACCACGCATCTTTGGTACTTTCTCTTTTTGTATTTGAACATTTTCCCATCTTTTCACATATGTAAGCATGACATTCTTAGGCAAGGAAATAGTACTTTGTTTGTCATTTTAGTCTTTGTCAGTAGGGTTCACACGAAAGAAGCAATGGTCTATTTTGCTTTTTCCTTTTCATCATACATACATATACATGGCATCATACATACAAGTTTGAGCAACTTGGTTGATCTTGTTGGCAACACACACACGCATACCTCATATGTGTACTCTTTTGTTTACTTGTTTACTGACATTCCACTTTTCTCATTTGTATATATTAGTTTCAAAGGGAAATGATAGTACTTGGGTTCCTAACTTATTGTACCTATGCAACATACTATTCCATGTATATAAACCAGGAAAGCTACAGTTTGCATTCACTCCATTTGTGTTTTTCTGATATTTACCCATGCACGCAGGGATGGATACACATACATACGAATTATATTTCTTAGGTTGGTTTGTTTTACATAAGGCTTGTATACATAACACTAACTAGCACCCGTATATACTCCTTTGTTTGTTTCCTGAGGCTGTGTTCATACACACACATTTCTATCTTGTAAATTTCTCACATGTTTCAGGTTCTTATTGTCACGCATACAAACATGCATGCTCGGCCAAGTAGTTACCCATATAATCATAAACTTCTTTCAACTCATTACTACATGATTTGTTTCCCATCTTGGTTCTTACTCAATTTTTTTGGAAGGTTGAAATTGTTTTGGAAGGTTGAAATTGTTTTTACTCTTCTTTTGTTCTCCCTGGGATTCGCCTGATCACAAGCACACCAAAAACCAATTTTTCATGCAAAACCCAATCTTAGCCTACACATGCATATTCATTCAACATTCGTTATTACCTTTTTGTTTATTTTGACTCACACGCACAACATGGCCTAGTCCCTTTTTCATTTGAAACTAACGTCCACATCATGGCACATATACATCAACACAATATAAGAGGGGAGATTGTTCTTGTTGCTTTTGCACAGTGCCTATGACAACATCAAGAAAGAAGTGATCATGATGACTTGGTTTCTATATTTGTTATTTATCATGCATGATCATATATTCACACATTATAAGCACATACACGCAACATATATTCATGCATTCCACATAGCATATAGTCCAAGGAAAAAGGAACATGTATGCCTACTGCTTTCTTACTGCCTTCGCAGTAGGGCACCATAAGGGGAAAATAGTTATCACTATTAATACCTGTTTTATTCACACAATGGTAATTCCTTTTATTTCTTCGTCTTTCCTGATTCTTATTACACACACACACGCATGTACGTAGTTCATCCTGTTAGTTGTACAGTTTACTTATTCGTCCATAACATAGGTTTAGAATCATAGTTTGGAAAGCATTACTTCATGGTTATGCTTACACACAGCCATACATTCACACCGGGACACATTCATAACATCATGAATACACAAGTAAAGGACTACATAAAATCATGTTTTCCCGTCTCATGTTCCGAACCTTTAAGGCCTACGACTCATGCGTTCATTGTTTGATCATTGTTTGATTTAGGTGATTACCAGTATGCATAACATATCCCCAACCCGTGACTTAGTTATGAGTTTTTGTTCAAGTGTCAAAACATTTTTGCAAGTATAAATATTAACCAAGATAAAATGAACAAGGGTTGTATTAACTTACAATCGGTCCTAAGTTAACTGTCAGGGAGCGGTGAATAAGAACTAGTGCTTTAAAAAGATCTACGCTTGATGGCTACGATCTACAATCTCTTATGTTTTCTTCCTCTAGGCAGCCCGTTAGGGAGTTCACAGGGAATAGGAGATTGTTTTCTATGAGTGGGTTTAGTTTTAAGTGTGTGTGTTTGAGTGAGTAACTTGTTGGGTATTTATAGGCAAATAGTGTCATTAGGGTTAGTGAAACTTGTTGGGGTTTAGTTCAGGGTCTCGTTTGAATGTAACTAAGGACCGGGTAAGTGAACTAGCATGGGAGGATGGGGTTTCGCATGGGGAAGAAGCATGGGACAGAGATCACGTTGATGTAGCAGGGGAGGACAAGGTGGTGATTGTACAAGTTGACTATATTAAGTTTGAAAAGAGCCAAGTGGGTGATAGTACATTTTGTTCATATTCAAAAAGTGGAAGAGGTGAATATAAACGTGGGTTGCATGTGTCTATGAGGGACCGGTTATATTTGTATACGGAAAAGAAGTACAATAGTTTGTTGTAATCTTGTATATATTGTGTAGAAGAATTGTTTGATTTGTAGTGTAGTGTAAAGTTGTAAGGTTTTAGTAATAGTAGTTTCAATAGTTTTTAGTTTGATGAAATAAATGATAGCTTCTAAGCACGTCGTAATACATTGGTGAACTATTATGTTTACGTAATGACTCTCTTAAATTACGTTGCTCTAAATAAGTGTCGACTTCAAAAATAGAAGCTATTGTCATGTAATGTTAACAAATGATAATAAGTGATTCAAGTGATCATTTTCTAAAATACTAAGTCATTCAAGTAAACAAAATTTCATGAGCGTCATTCATAAAAAATTTAAATTCGTACACGAAAATACGTGTAAGCAATCGGGAACATCAATAGACAGACAAGTCTAACCCGAACTATCACGTTTCACGTAAATTAAATAGATTCAAAATTCACGTGTGTGACAACTAAGGCTAAAGGATCTCAAGACAAGAAAGATAGGATCAAGCCTTCCACTAATAGGACTGAGAAGAAGAAAGTAGAAGTGCACCCTAGGAACGTTATTTCAGTTTTAAATAAAAAGAATCATGTAGCAAAGACAAAAGGTCCTCTTTATGAGTGGAAACCTAAGCAAAATGTGAATTCTAATGCGAAATGTTGGAATTGTAATGAATGCATGTTTTCTTAGCGTCATGATTTATGCCTTGTTGATCACGTGAATGAAAGTGGTATGCTATTAAAAACAATCTTGAATGGATTCCAACGGGGAAGAAATTTACCCAAGTTGGGTGGCAATGGAAACCCACTGGTAGGACCCTTTACTGCAAATGGAACTAAGTGCCCTTTAAACTAGGATCACATCCACGGAAGGTCTAAGCGTCCTTTAAATAGGAACACTAGCACTAAGAAATGGAAAAAGCGCCCTTTAACTAGGTCTGCCCCCACTATTGTGCCTACCAGTGGTAATGTCCCAGTCAAAAAGTACTCAGAATACTAGACAACTAGAATCTAAGCCAACCACTAGTAAGAAAATCTGGAAACCTAGAGTTTCGTCTAATAGCAAATCTAAGATAATTGTATTTGTACCTGCTAACTCAGAAGAACAATTAGAATCCGATACATCGTCTGTGTTTGGTAATATTTTCAGGTCGTCCAAATTATTCTTTGGTATTTGGACTCGGGGTGCTCCAAACATATGACTGGAGACCGCTCGATGCTCAGTAAATTTCGTCAGCAAGTTTCTAGGAACGGTTAAATTCGGCAACGACCATATTGCAAAGATTATGGGTTATGGTGAATACCAAATTGGGAATGTCACGATTTCAAGGGTTTATTATGTGGAGGGACTTGGTCACAATCTATTCTCAGTAGGACAATTTTGCGATTCAAACCTTGAAGTGGCCTTTCGACAACATACTTGCTTCATTCACGATCTTGTAGGAAATGATTTGTTAAAGGGTTCTCGAGGGGATAATCTCTATACTTTGTCTATTCAAAATATGATGGCCGCTTCTCCTGTTTGCCTACTCTCCAAAGCATCTAAGACCAAGTCATGGTTGTGGCGATCGACGGTTATCTCATCTTAACTTTGATGCTATTAATCATTTGGCTAGAAACGAACTTGTTCGTGGTCTTCCCAAAAACTTAAGTTCGACAAGGATCATTTATGTTCCGCGTGTTCATTGGGGAAAAGCACCAAGAAATCTTACAAACCTAAAGCAGAAGACACCAACCAAGAACCACTGTATCTTTTTGCACATGGATCTTTGCGGGCCAATGCGTACAGCTAGTGTGAGTCGTAGAAAATACATCCTCGTTATAGTGGATGATTTCTCAAGGTTTACATGGGTAAAGTTTTTAGCATCCAAGGATCAAGCACCAGAGTATATCATTACTTTCTTAAAGATGATCCAAGTACGTCGTAATGCTACTGTTCGCCGCATTCGGACTGATAACGGCACTGAGTTCGTTAATCAGACTCTTCGAAATAATTATGAAAAGGTTGGTATCTCTCATGAAACATCTGTGGCTCGCACTCCACAACAAAATGGGTGTCGTGGAAAGACGTAACCGTACACTTATGGAAGCTGGCTCGAACTATGTTGATTTATGCGAATGCTCCTTTATTCTTATGGGCCGAAGCAGTGGCAACCGCATGTTATACCCAAAACCGCTCCATCATTCGCAAATGTCATGGTAAAAACTCCATATGAGCTACTTCATGGACACAAACCCGATATTTCATATCTTCATGTGTTTGGGTGCACTTTGCTATCCAAATACAAATAGTGAGAATCTGGGAAAACTTCAACCGAAGGCTGATATTGGAATTTTCATTGGTTACTCACCTGCAAAGAAAGCTTACCGGATTTATAACCGTCGTCTTGGCAAGATTGTAGAAACTTTGGATGTCGATTTGATGAGCTGACAGCAATGGGCTTCTGAGCAACACAGCTCTGAACCCGCATTACACGAGATGGGAACCGGTACAATCAGTTCCAGATTAATTCCCAACAATCCTACTTCTCCATCATTTATACCACCAACAAGGTCCGAGTGGATAAGTTATTTCAAACCTATGTTTGATGAATTCTTCGATCCACAGAGTAATGATTCTCCAGCAACTGCAGCAGTAGCTCCGATTCCCGTAGTTGTTTGCTCAAGCTAATGGAAATCTATCCGAGGCATCTACTGTTACTCTTGAACAAGAAGTCCCATCCCCCACCAATTCTCAAACAACACCTGAATCATCACCCCTACTCGTTCCTAATGATGTTGAAGAGGACCTATATGATCACGATCTGGAATATGCTCACTTACAAGAGCTTCCCTTATTTTGTTCACATATACCTGAAGACCCTACCGGTGCGTCTACCTCAGAGGAAGCTCCTGCAATCGTTCACTCCCGACCACCACGGATTGAAACTCACAACACTAAATGGACAAAGGATCACCCAATCCGCAATATTATTGGTGACATCGATCGACCAGTCTTAACACGCCATCAACTCCAAGAACATGCATTATATTGCTATTTTGATGCATTTCTTTCAGACACTGAACCTAAAAACTGGCAACAAGCCATGACCAAATCATCATGGATTGAAGCCATGCAAGAGGAACTTAATGAATTCCAACGTCTTGAAGTGTGGGAATTAGTTCCGTTACCCAACAACGTTGAAATCTTGACATTGTTGTGGGTATACAAGGTTAAGCTCGATGAGTTAGGAAGTGTGCTGAAAAACAAAGCTAGATTGGTTGCTAGAGGTTACAAACAAGCTTTGGGTATCGATTTTGAAGAATCCTTTGCTCCTGTTGCACGATTGGAGGCAATTAGACTATTCCTTGCTTATGCTGCTCACATGAATATGATCGTCTACCAAATGGATGTTAAGACGGCATTTCTCAATGGTGAATTAAGGGAAGATGTCTATGTAAGCCAGCCGCATGGATTCGTCAATTCAGAGTATCCTAATCACGTGTACAAGCTCAAGAAGGCTCTTTACGGGTTGAAACAAGCTCCACGCGCGTGGTACGATCTCTTATCGCCGTATCTCATCTCCAAAGGCTTCTCCAAAGGCAAAGTGGACCCCACATTATTCATTCTCAAGGAGGACAACGACATGATACTGGTACAAATTTATGTTGATGATATAATATTTGCTGCTACTAATCAACGTTTGTCTGACCGTTTTGAGAAAATTATGTCCACACGCTTTAAGATGTCGATGATGGGAAAAATTTCATTTTTCTTAGGGTTGCAACTTTCTCAGAATCCCAGAGGCATCTTTATTAATCAATCCAAATTTGCTCTTGAATCCTTAAAGAAATATCACTTTGAAAAATGTGACCCCGTGGATACTCCAATGGTGGAGAGATCCAAGTTAGATGAAGATAAGGAAGGGATAGCTGTCGATCCTAAACTTTACCGTGGAATGATCGGCACCCTTCTCTATCTGATTGCTAGCAGGCCTGATTTGCAATTTGCTATAGGCATGTGTGCCCGGTATCAGGCTCGGCCTACCGAAAAGCACTTACATGTTGTGAAAAGGATCTTTCAGTATCTAAAAGGAACACTTCATCGTGGTCTGTGGTATCCGAAGGATTCCTCTATTGCATTAATTTCATATGCAGATGCAGATTATGCCGGGTGTCAAGATACCAGACGTAGCACTTCTGGCAGTGTGCAACTTCTTGGAGATAGACTTGTTAGTTGGGCATCAAAAAGGCAGAAAAGCGCTGCGATATCAAGTACTGAGGCTGAATACATTGCTATGTCCGGTTGTTGTGCTCAAGTTCTTTGGACGAGGTCACAATTGACTGACTACGGTCTTAGATTCAACAAAATCCCGATGGACTGTGATAACAAAAGTGCAATCGCTCTATGCTGCAACTACGTTCAACACTCTCGAGCAAAGCACATTGACATCCGCTACCATTTCATCAAGGAGCAAGTGGAAAATGGAGTGATCGAACTATACTTCGTCAACACTGAGTATCAGCTGGCAGATATATTCACAAAGGCCTTAGATCGAGGACGCATCGAGTTTTTGATCGAAAAGCTAGGCATGAAATCATTTTCACCAGCGACACTTAAGGAGTTGGCAGAAGAATTTGAAGAATAGTACTGGTAAACTATTCTCGAGTATCCTTTGATCGTGATCTTGTATATTATCGTACATACTTATACCATCAAAAGCAAAATACAAAAATAGAAAACATAGAAAATCCATAAAAAATATAAAACATAGAAAATCCATAAAAAATATAAAATCAAGAAAATCCAAAAATATTGTTATTTTTATTTTCAAATCGGGCATGTCTTTTAGTACGGTAATATTTACGGCTTTAGGAATGTCGATTAATATTGACACGGCGCCATAAATAGAGTCCGTATAAAAGTTTTACAAGTTTTAAAACATGCCCATTATGGCTTGTAGTTATTTCTGACTGCAACCCGCTTTTCGTATTAAAGTCACGTATTTCTTTTGAAAACATTGGCTCACAACAGGAATTAATTTTCTCGGGCAAGGTTTACTTTACAACCTTGTAAGGGACTAAGTTTACTTTATAACTTGGTCTAACACAAATTTGTGTACGTTTCAGTGCACTTATCTTGTATAAATAAGAGAAATCTTATTTCCACCAGAATCGTTCTATAAAATCACTTAACCGGCAAATGCCCTCATTAATAGTTGTGTCCTTAATATCTTTGACTACTGCTCTTTAAATAGAAAACGGGTCAGGGATTAAGGGGGAGCAAATATTAATTCTTCGTGGTAACAAATTTGGTCATTAAAAAGGATTGTCAGAAAATATATTAGCTAGCCTTCATCATCAGTTATGCTATGTGTGCCTTGTGTGATATAGTATCTCTTGCATAGGTCATTAAAATTTTGGCGTTAAGTATTTGTGTTCGTGTTCGGGAGCGGGTTTATTGTTTGTTAAGTTAATTTTAACTTTAACTAACTTTCTAAAGCACGGGGGCCATTTTTTCACTTTTTGCAAAATGGTGGGTGATTGACAACTTTGACCAAGTCAAAACCACACCCCCCCTCCTTCCCGTGCTTACTGAAAACACACAAACACATCCTTTATCCGCCATTAACGACCTTGAGCTCCAGATTGATTTTTGATTATTGACTTATCTCTTGCTGCTTAAAAATCTAGGTATTCTATCATGTTTAAATTGCCTTCATTTAATCCGTTTCATCTCAACGCATCTAAACAGTATTGTTAGATCATATCCAAGATTTAGGGTTTCATGTTTTTTGCTATGAAATATGGTTTTTAAGTGGTAGGATTTGTTAAGGATGCATAGATACACATTGGTTTTGCCCAGAATCTCTTAAAACATTGCCTAAGTTCCAGATCGAGAAGTCAACGTTTGAGATCGAATCCCTGTCACGGATTTCGATGAACATTTCGATACCATCATTGCGATGCCTGTCATTACGATGAGTCATTCCGATGACTCATTGCGATGGGCTATTGCGATGAGTCATTTCGATGGCTCATTGCGATGGCTCATTGCGATGTGTCATTGCGATGGTTCATTGCGATGGGTCGTTGCGATGGGTCATTCCGATGGCTCGTTGCGATGGCTCATTGCGATGGCCATTACGATGGCTCATTGCGATGGCGTGTTGCGATGGCGCATTCCGATGTGTCATTGCGATCGCCTCGTACTTGGTATTGCGATGGGTAATATTGCGATGAATTTTCATATATTGCGATGGATATCAATATTGCGATAGGATGTTACTACATTAGGATTCCGATACTTGATTCATTTCGATGGTTTGGTTAGGATTCCGATGGTTTGCTACATTGCGATGGAATTAGGATTCTTATGTTTATGCATTTGCCTTAGTATATCTAATGAGTTCGGCCTAGCTTGCACTATTTCCTCCTTAGGTTTAAATATGTTAGGGCCACTTAAACGAAACCAAGTGTTATTGAAACAAGTTAATTTTTATCTCATAAGAATACTTGAACGGTTTCTTATTACAGAAGTTCATCTTATTTAATAAGTTGATTCTTATGTAAACAAAAGAGATACAAATTACTTAGTCAATGTCTTGTGTTTTTGTTTCCAGGCCATGGAAGACAAAGCTTCATCTTTGTTCAAGCCCACTATCGTTTGGGTTGAGGATAATCCTACAATTCCTGACGTAGTGGTTGAGACTAAACCAAAACCCACTGAAGTTTTGGTTGAATTTAGACCAAGACCTACTGAGGTGTTAGTAGAACTCAAACCTAAACCTACTGAGGTTTTGGTCATGACCACCAAGAAATACAAATATTTTAAGAACTAATGCTAGGTCGGTACCTCTTTAGAATAAAAATGTCTTTGGCAGTTATGTCTTTATCCTAAGTGTATTGCTAAATGTAAGGAACTTGTTCATCTGATGTATGTATGAATGTTGTGGTAATAATTGTAATGACTTTTTCCCTATGTTTCAACTTGGCATAGACTTAAGACATCTACATATATCGTGTATATCATTTGTGATTATGCCATCAAAGCAGGAAAATGTCAATCACCGAGGAACAACAACGACTTCGTGATCTTGAACTTGTCTCGCTCAGTAATAGGCTTCCATATGCTGAGAACAACTCTCGATTACAAGATGATTTTGATCTGGCTTTACCAGCTTTCAAAATAGCCACGGATATCCTAGACATATCACCCATCAGAGACACACTCAGGCGTACTGCATATGTTCCCGAAGTCTACATGCATGAATTCTGGAACACTGCATCTTTCTCCAAAAAGACTATCTCTTTCGAACTGAACAAAACACCAAGGGTACTCAACTTGAGCATTTTTCGGAAATTGTTTAAACTTCCTAGGTTGGCACAAGGAGAACAATTTGTGGCTAACACAAATAATGATGAAATGCTTCGAGTCATTCGTGCCATGAATTATGAGGGTGAAATCAACAACCTATCACAATTTAACACCTCACACATAGGGCAACCCTGGAAAGCACTTATCACCATCATCGTCAAGTGTCTTACTGGAAAAACTAGAGGCACCGATGCAATGAGACCACCACAGGCTCACTTATTTTGGGGATTGTATACTGCATCCAAAGTCGACTATGCACTTCTTCTCTGGCAAGAATTTTGTTATCAGTTCACTGGAACGAAGAAGAATCCGTGCATCTTCCATTCCCGAGATTCACCAAGCTCATTATCCACCATTTTATGAAGAATGACCCAACCATCGACACACGCGGGAATTTCTTCTATCACACCAAAGATGATGATTATGTGATTCTCTCAATGAATGCAGACACTAATTCCACAAAGTATGCATTACTCCCTGCACTAGTACCCGACACAATGCTTAATGATGGAATCAAGGAGAGTGATAAATACCAAGAGATGCTTAATGATATTGACGCACAGTTTAAGCGTGCAAATTTACAGCCCTCAGAGAAGCAAAAAGGTAAACGCAAGAAACGAGTTTCAAAGCGTCAATTAGCTGCTTCTAAAGATAAAGGCCCAGGAAAAATGCAAATTGTTGATGAAGATGATGAAGACGATCTGATCCAAACTGAAAAAGAACAGGAAGAAGTACCACTCCGCAGGCCTAAGAAAGCAAAGAAAGCTAAAGGCAAAGAGGCAAGTGTTGCTCCAAATTATCCTGCTCAACAACAAATTTCTGAAGCCAAAAGACTTCGTATTATTCTTCAACAAAGCCGACAGGAAGCCTTTGGCGGATCAGGCTCAAGGGTATTTGAAGACTTAGCAGATTTTGGTAATCCTGATGGTGATACGGAATTTTTCTACGAGGAAGATACTTATGAAGATGCGTATGAAGATGTTGCTAACTTTCATCTTGAAAGTCGGGAACCAAGTGAAGAACGTGAGAGCAGTGCTGACACTGATACAAGTATGATGTATCGAGATGCCAATATCACCACATCTCTGCCAGAACCGACTCACATGGTACTAAATGAAGATGCTCATGCAACTTTCATACCAGACACGCAACTTCAAAGTAAGTCTACTTCAAACTCTGATGATGTTTTGAAATATCTCAATTTAGAAGGGGAGGGTGTTGAGGTCACCAACACTGATCCGTCAACAAATGAACAAATGGTGTATGTCCCTATAACCACTATTACATCGACCACCACTTCACTACTATCAACCCCAGTCATCAGTGAGGTCACAACCACCACCATCACACCCGCAATTGTTGAGCAACCAGTATCAACCACCACCATCGCCACGGAATTTACACCGTCATCCACAGCTGAACAACCTGTATCAACCACCGTCCTAACCACTGTATCTACATCAACACCTATCCCGGTACAACCAGTATCATCCACGACCACCTTAACGGTTATGGTTACACCTCCACCAACAGAACCACCAGTATCATCCACATCAAATCCTTTCCTCACAGTCAATGATCCGTTGATCCAGTCTCTTCAACAACAACTAGAGGCTCAAGCTACACAAATAGCTACGTTGACTGAAAGGCTTGCCACTCCTCCCAAGGAACCGCAACCTGATGAGCCTACTCTTCAAAACCTAACAGACAGAGTGTCAAAGCTTAAAGAACAACATAAATCATTTCTTAAAGAGAAGAAAACTCGGGATAAAGAAAATGCTGCTTTTCTCGGGTCAATTGACGAGCAGATGACCGCGATCATTCGACGCGAAGTCAAGTCTTATGTTGATCAACAACTACCACATCTTGTCGGTAATGGTTTATCTACTCTTCAATTAATGACATTGCTACAGACACGTCTGCTAGATTTGGGAGCTCATAAATCAAGATACAAACGCAAAGTTCTGCAATATCTCAACAAAGCAATTGATGAAGAGAATCCTGCAAACACTACCGACTCTGAGTCTGATGATGATAATGAGTTAGAAGAGGAAGATGACGAGGAAAACGGTGAAGAGGATGATGGTAATGAGGATAAGGATAAGGAAGGAGATGAGGAGGAAGAAGAGGATGAACAAGGAAAGGATAAGAATGGTGATGAAGATGAGGACGAGGACGAGGATACAGATGATGATCAGGATGACGATGATGATAATGAAAAGGGTAATGAGGTCAACAAGGGTGATAAGAATGACGACACCGGTACAAATGCCGAAGAGACAAACAAGGATGACAATGATACGGCCACCGAGAAAGGTCTAGAGGACACTGCAGAAAAGGTTGCTGACATCACAGAAAAGACACTGGAGTCAACAGTATCAGAAACTCAGCAGGTTGCTACAGGTATATCTACTGCACCAGAATTCACTACTGATTCTCACATCGAATCTGTAGAATATATGCAAACAGAAGAACCGACAGAGACAATGCTTAAAGAAGAACCTCACGATGATATACCGGTGATGAAAACTCAACCTTCAACATCATCTACAGTTCAGCAAGACGATGACATGGAAGTTGAAGATTTAAATGTTCCAGAACCGACATTTGCTGAATCCCTTATCATTGATGATACTGTACAAGAGCAACTTTGGCTAACAAACGCAGCACCACAGCATCCATTTGACACTGCAACTGAAATGGAGATGACTCAATTCCTCAACAACCCTATCGACTTCTCGGCTTTTCTAAGGTATTCTCATGGGAAACCGACGATGACCCCGGATCTGATCAAAATGGCAGCTGCAAATGTGGACTTCTTTGACACATTAAAGATCAGCCATAATGAAGCAGAATATCACCTGAATGAGCTTACAAAAGCAATGAGAGCGACAACTACAGGAATTCAGACTCCCGTGTTACGACCTCTTACACCAACGGTCATCACCGGTTCTGCTACTATCCCATTAGAACATTTTGTCTCACACGATCTTGAATACCTTGAAAATGGAGCAAAGAAATATGCCACGTCACTAACAATGCTCAAGGCTGTCAACTTGGAGAATGTTCCATGGATAGAGGATAAAGTGCCTGAGTCAATATGGAGAAAGAAGCCGCTCAAGTATTATGATACCTATGCTTCACTTGGCATATCTCACTGGAACAAAAAGAAGAAGTTAGCTTATAATCACTTCCATCGTCCCAAGAGAGGTGCTTCTATTGTCTCAGCTCACAGAATCAAAAGCATCCAAGGAGCAACCACTCAGACTGTTTTCGGCTATGATTACTTAAATGTAATCATGTTCAAACGTACCGATGAGAAAGAATACCGCACTGACGAAAGTGATCTCCAGTACCTTCAACTTGAAGACATAGAAGATCTTTTGTTGCTCTTGGCTCAAGAAAAAGTTGACCATCTATCACCTGATATTGTCATAGCCTTGAGTTCAAACTTTCGTCAATATGCCAGGAAAATAGTCATTCATAACCGGGTGGAAGACTTTCAACTTGGAGTAGAAAGCTATCAGAAGAAGCTAAACCTGGAACGTCCCCATACGACTCCACTCAGTAATTTCCATAAGAACAAGAAGGTTTACATGGGGACTACCAAGCCGGAAGCAGGAATTTTTTATCCGAATGAGACTGGCGTCATGCAATATATGCGATTCTCAGAACTGCACAAATTCAGTGATGGAACACTAAAGAATGTTTGAGATGATCTGTCGGTTCTCAATGCCAACTTACCTCTTCCGGCAGTCACATACACCTGGACAACCCAATGCAGAAAGGGATCCTCGTACGCAATCAGGAAGATTGAGGAAGTTCTAAGGAAGCGCCGGTTGCTACGAAGTATAGAACGATTCGTCGGTGGACGACCATATGGAGCTCACCATCAGTTCACGGAACGAACCAATTAATTTTGGTTCGTCTCATTACAGGTCAACTCCATATGTCTATTATTGTGAATATGTTATCTTTTTACTTTATCAGCTTTTGTGGCTTGTTGTAGTGTAAAAGTATGATATTTTTCAAGAATTTCTCTCGAGATTCTAAATCTTTCAAGCAAATCATACTCATGCACTACAACTTACCCTCATTAATTTGAGGGGGAGCATTAATATGTTCTTTGGCCAACATCTAATTTCATTTTATTACCCAAAGACCGGTTAATCCATTAATATCCAAAATATTGATGGTTAACATTTTGGAAAGGGGAGAAAATGGGATTAAGGAGACTTAATGATATTTGGCTAAAACAATGAAAAAGACTTAAAAGATAAACCAACTTAACATGTGTAATGCACAAGTTAAGGGGGAGCGTTTTTTTGATGATCAAAACACTTAAGGCACAAAATCTTTGATTTTAATATCACAAGTGCTTTAAGTGATTTTCAAGGATTTTTCATGGTGACTATATGTGACAACCCGTCAATTTCAGGTCGTTATTTTAATCTCGACTATTACGTATTACTTGTTTACTTTAATGAGAATTTTAATTTATCGACTAACCGAGAAGGTTATGACTTGAAACTAGCATAAGAATGTCGATTAGTTGAAAACCGACAAGGAATATGTTAAGTATCGATATTATATTCTCAAATAATCATGAAAATGATTTTTATTATATTTAATCTTTAATTATCGTATTTTACGTTTTAACGAATGACGATAACTAGTAGTGATCGCGATACCGACGGATGCCCAAAAATTTACGTTTTATTATCGATTGTCTCGATATTGTATATTTTCGACGTTTTCGATTTAATTACGTTTTAAGTCGTGTCGAAGCTTTATTATTATTTTTATGAAGCGTTTTAACTTACGAAAAGTATTTTTACGAAACCCGAGCCCCGTAAATATTTTCAAAATGTACAATTTACATTTTCTACCTTGTAAACTAATTACTTGCACTTTGGGACCAAAAGAATGCAAATTTGGCAAAAATTACCCTCACCCCACTATTTAAACAAATTCCACTACCAATTTCTTTATTTAAAATTCATTTTCATCAAAAACACACATCTCTCTCTCCTCCTCCCCATTTTGCCGTCCAACCCTCAACCCCAATCCACCCAAATTTTTGATTTTCTAGCTTGAATCTTCAAAAACTAAAACAAGACCCATCCTAGAAATTTCAAGAGCTTTCTATTGGTATAATTTTCTTCCACATGCATTCACTAAATTTTTATTTCAATTTTTGATGATGAACACCATGTTTGATCCATTTTTATGGTGATATATGATGTTAATATTATTATATTCATAGTGGGTTTTGGTTGCATGCAAGATTTTTATATATTTAATTTTTGTAAGATTAAATTTGAGGGTGTTATGAGTTAATTAGATGTGTTATTATGATATTAGGATCATATTAGGACTATAGGAATTGTTGGAATGGGTTGAAAATTTGATTTGGTATGATTTTTAGATAGGCTATTTTGGGCAGTAACTTTAAGTCCGTTTTTGAAATTGTTACTGTGGTAAACTTGGTAAACTAATAAGATAGGGTCGTAGAGAATTTCGTTAGCTTCGATTTGAGCTAAAGTAGAGCTTCTAACTCATTACGAGCGAAAAGTTATGCTACTTTTAGTATTTGTGTACCGGGAGACGGGTATCGGCACAATCCGAAAATTGTTGTCGATATTTGGAACGAATCTCGGGGACTATAAAATGAGTTTTAAAAATGTTCAAGGGCTGTTGTAAGTTGATAAACCTCAGGTCATGAGTCTATTTTCAAACCCGAGTGTCGGTTTTGCAAACGGAATTGTTTAAATAAGTCAAAATGGTTTTACAAGTCGAAGACGCAAAACTGTCCGGTTTTTGTAACACGAAGGTGTGTCGGGCAGAAGGTCTTAGAAGTAATATTTTTGAATGAAATTTAAACTGAGTTTTATTCATATTAGGTGTGAGTTTGTCACCAAGTTTCGTCGAAATCCGACATGTCTAGATAGGTTAGATTGGTGTGTACATTTGGAGTGTACATGCTGAGTGGTATTTTGGACACGTAGTTCAATACTTGTATGGCGTGAGTTGAGTATTCACTATTGGACATAGTGACATACTCGAGTGTTAAGTCATTATATAAATGACTTAGCTACTGGTCCGAGGGAAGTAAAAATTGTTGGAAATACGTTTTACGTATTTATGAAGGATCGGTCGCTCCAACGACATTTATGTAATAGGCTCGTGATTCACTTTGTAAGTATATAGTCCATATAGCCCACATGTAGGGTGGGCTATATATATACCCCTCCTAGCATGTTAGGAGGGGGTTGGTCATTCATTCTTTCAACACTTAATCATTAATCTAATTACTTTCTCTCTCTACTTTCCTTCCCTCTCCTTTCTCTCTCTACACCTAATCTCCATCTTCCCCATCTCATCCACCAAATCCATAGATCTAGTCCATCATTTACCAAATCCTTAGAATTAGTAGGCCTTCAATTGGTATCAAGAGCCATGGTTGAATCTTAGGATTTGCTTATTTTTTTTTATCTTTTGATTTGGTGGTAAAAATCCCTTCTTTTCTAATTTTTTATCAATTTTTTCATCATTCTATCAACTTTTTATCAATTTTTTATAAATTTTTTATCAATTTTTTATTTTTTATCAGTGTTATTTTGTTACGTAGGTTTTTTATCAATTTTTTATTTTTTTTTTTATCAGTTTTATCAGGTTTATCAATTTTTAA
Source organism: Glebionis coronaria (assembly GCA_025667525.1). Classification (NCBI taxonomy): domain Eukaryota; kingdom Viridiplantae; phylum Streptophyta; class Magnoliopsida; order Asterales; family Asteraceae; genus Glebionis; species Glebionis coronaria. The sequence continues at coordinate 211,920,089 of CM046875.1, forward strand.
ATCATCTATTTTTTATTAAATTTTTTTAATAATCAAGTCTATCAAATCTGTCTATTGTCCAAATCTGTCTATTGTCCAAAAATTGTCCACTCAGTCCAAAATTTGTCAAATGTCATCAGTCCATAGTTATCAGTTTTTGATCCAAAATTTTTAGTCCAAATCTGTCAAGTGTCATCAGTCAGGTTTGATCCATCCCGTGGTCTGATTTCAGTTTTTCCGAATGGTCGTTATTTTCCGAATAGACAACACTTTCCGCATAACAAAAATTCCGCATGACAAAAAGTTCCGCATGACACAAAGTTTCGCATGACACAAAGTTCCGCATGACACAAAGTTCCGCATGACAAAACTTTCAGAATAGACAAAAGAAGTTCCGCATAGCCAAAAAAGTTCCGAATAGCCAAAAAGTTCCGAATAGCCAAAAACTTCCGAATAGACCAAACTTTCCGAATGGTCAAAACTTTCCGCATGGTCAAAACTTTCCGAATGGACAAAGTTTTCCGAATGGTCAAAAGTTCCGACTAGGGAAAAAAGTTCCGCATAGACTCAAACCCACACCTCTCGACAGACACCCCTCACTCTCGACAGACACCCCTCACTCTCTCCCTCGAACCAACTCAAACATACACCATCGACTGAACCCTTACCCGACTCGACCACACCAAAGGCCAAGACTTGGACACCACTCGACACACCACCCTAACCCTCGACTTCCTCACTTCCCAAACGCAACCGACAACTCATTGTTTACCCCCACCCTCGACTCATCTCCTCCAAACCCACACCTACATCAGACACACTCACTCTCTCCCATCCAACTCTCATCAGACACCACTCAACCCTCACACAAACCCTCTCGGATTCCCCTCAACTCCCTCGTTACCCCCAAACACCCCTCACACTCTCCCTCACTCTCTCGACATCCAAACCAACCCTCACCAAAACTCTTGTTAAACCCTCACACCTCTCGAACTCACACAAAACCCATAAAACCAACAGACTCTCTCACACTCACTTTCACAGACTCACAAGAAAGACACAACAGTAGAGAGAGAGACACACACAAACATCAAATTAAAAGAGAATACCTACCCGAGACCTCCTTTGTTTTCGAAGATCTTGAAGAATCTGCTAACATCCATCAATCAATAGATCGTTGAGGGGGTATCCAAAAATAAGTGATGTGTGTGATTCATTTACACGGATAGATGAGATAACATAGTGATGCATTTGAGTCATTGTAGATGATGGCAGTCTGGAAGATCTAACTTTTAGATGAGAAATTCGTTGGTGGCTGTTATAACTTTTAAGTTTAGATGAAAGACAGAAAAGAAAGCAGCTAGTGATTTTCGGATACTGTGTAGAATGATATGAGTAGATCCAATTGAGAGTTTTGGAGTTTGATTACAGTCTAAGACATTTGGGACCATCGAAAGTGAAAAGTAGGCGGATGTTTCAAGAAGTCTTGGTGGCTGTGAGTTTCGCAGGTTTAGTTTGAGAGAGAGAGACGCAGGTTTTTCGTTTGAGGGAGAGAGACTTTAGGAGAGATTAGGGTATTTAATATGGACGGATTAAACAAGAAATTAGGTGGGCGGACATAACAAAGTGAGTTGACTGGCGGTGGATAAACATGTACTGGGCCACGTGTTTTTGGTTTGTTAGACGGACATTTCAATAAAAGTTTAGTTTTAATTTAAGTAAAAAAAATTTAATTAACGCAAAATTAGATTTTGTCTAAACTTTACAATTACTTTTCTAAAAATATATCCGATTTATAATATTTTCAAAATCAAATCAATTTTTTTTAGTTTTATCCTTTTTATTATTATCTTTTAAATTTTATTTCTTTTTCTTTTTTATTTTTTATTTTATTTTGAAATTTCTATTTTGGATATTATATTTTTTAATTTTGATTATCAATTCATATTTTTATTTTTATTCAAATTTTTATTTTGAAAAATTTTATGATATTTTGAAAAATTGTTGAGGCGGTTATTCTGAAAGTTAACGTGGATAAATCCTGTGAATTTCATTTTTCTTGGTTTATCCACGATTTGTCAAGTATCGTATTGGTCTTTCGACATTTACCACGTTTATCTTTCCTCGGTTACCAATGGAATCGTTAAAATCGACACTTAAAGAGGGAGAATCGCATCAAGTGCAAGCCAACGCTAGGGAAAGTGGTATAACTTCATTTCGAATGCTTCAGTATCATCTAGTTAATCTTTCACGGATTCAAGGAGGGAGCGAATTTGTGACAATCTTTGGACAAGATCGTCATATATTCATCGACTCCATTTTCACCGCTTTGACCCAACTCGCCGAGCAACTCAACCATGGAAACTTTAATCACTCTGCATCGGTACTTGCATATAAGGCTCTTGTGACACAACTCACGCCTTTCCTCCAATTCAATATCATCAAGTCTGAAAGTTCGATGCTTTGCCAATCTTTTCTTCGAGATACAAATACCGAGCTTCGAGTTTTTCGTGATACAATATTGAAACTCATGACCTCGGTCTCGTCGTCGATTTATGAAAGATCTCGACTTCAGCAAGGGTATGATAATGGAATGCAAGACTTTTCGATGCAAGAGGAAATTGGTCATACGGTTGAAAACTTGGAGCCTAACGATGCCAAGAGCACAGAATCAGGAGGACAACATGACGCCAGTGGCACGTCAGGGAATGTTCACGAGATTTCTCTTGATGACACCTTACCCATTTATGACGCAGAGCCTGCAAACATGGTACAATGTAATGTGGTTTATGATGTATATGCTGATGATATGCCGCATTTTGAGGATTCTGAACCTAATTATGACAAACATGGGATGGAAAAGAGTGATAGCAATACCACTTCTGATTCATCCGATGTAAGTCATAATGGGGGAGAGATTGTTCAGAATGCTAAACATCATGATAATTATCCTATAACTCCTTCATTGACTGCTTCTGATTCCAAGATTAAAGAGCTCGAAACGATCGTAGCTCGGCAATCAAAAGATCTTGAGGATGCCAAACTTGAATTTTCTAAGAAAACGGTCAAATTTGAAACATACTTTGAAAAACTTGAAAAATCAAACGTTGTTCTTGAAAGAAAATTGGATCAAACTGTTTTAGATTCTAAAGCTGAAAAGGATAATCTTTTGAAACAAATTCAACTGCTTGAATCTAAGTTGGCATCCCAAGATAACGTGCTCAAAGAGAATGAGAATTTAAAAGCCCAAGTACAGGAAAAGGTCTTTGCTATAGCCGCGTTGAAAAACGAGTTAAGGAAAAATAGAGGACCTAGTGTGGACACTAAGCTTGAAAAACCATCAATCTTGGGGAAACCGCCTACAAATCAGTTCGTCAGACAACCAATTGTCAGACAACCTACTGCATTTAGATCCGAGCGACCACAATCCTCGAGACCGCGGTTTGCCTCCCAAGTTGATTTGGTTCATCTTATTAGACCAGTTACTCAAGCAACTAGGCCCAATGTGATCACTCCAGTTTTAGCAAGACCAAATCATATGATTGCCTCTAGTTTCCCTAAAAATATCAAGACCACGTCTAGAACTAGTTCAAATGACGTTTGCCATGAACCTGATCTTAGGGAAGCTAAGCAAAAGACACATGTAAGAGATAGGAATTCCAAACCCAGTCAGATGCCTTCTAGTGTACCCAACACTGCTAACCGTAGCATGTCCAATCCTAGGAGCATCAATCAATCATCTAAGGATTCTAGATCTTACTCGGACATTAAATATGCTACTTGTAAAACATGTAGAAAATGTGTCTTTACGGCAAATCATGATGCTTGTATCAAAAAATTGCTGAATGAGGTGAACTCCCGTGCTAGACTTAAATCCCAGTGGGTAGCTAAAATCAAACCCTTTGGTAAGATGTGGCGCCCCACTGGTAGAACTTTCACTCTTGTAGGAAACGAGTGCCCTTTAACTAGGATAGCCTCTGATTCTACGAAGACTACTAGGGAGGAAATTGCAAAGGATGATACATCACTTAAGCCTGAACTTAAGATTTTCTATAAAAGGAAACGTTTGCCAAATAAGACAAGTGAATCATCCCCTCAGGCCACCTCTGACACAAGTAAAGCCAACTGTGAACCCCCACGTGCTTCAAAAATAGATATCTCTAACCCATGCAAAAGTATACAAACTCCTAATGAGATTGCAGGTACCAAAGTTGATGTTTCAAAAGAACGAAGCGGTCCAATCATTGTATACCGTTCAACTAAGGACACTCTTAGAGTTTGGTTGCTGAAGAAGCAGATATCAGAGAAACAAATGTCTCAGGGGATTCATGGTTAAGCTGTATAGGACTTACAGTCACATAACAGACTGTAACTCGCTCTCAAAAGACAGGAAAGTTCATCCCGATGATGACTTATCCTTACAACGAGAAATTAATTTTTCTCGGACACGAGCTTATATTAAAACTATTCAAAGGTTTTAAGCTCGTGTATAGGACTTATAGTCACATCACAGACTATAACTCGATCATCAAAGAAAGGAAAGTTTATCGCCGATGATAAACTTATCCTAAAAACGAGAAATTCATTTTTCTCGGGCATGAGCTTATATCAAAAACATTCCAAGTTTTTAAGCTCATGCATTATGGCTTATCGTTAAATATCAGACGATAACCCGTGCATCAAATAAAGGAAAGTTTATCGCCGATGATAAACTTATCCTTACAACGAGAAATTAAATTTTCTCGGACACGAGCTTACATTAAAACCATTCAAAGGTTTTAAGTTCGTGTACATGACTTACAGTTAAATGTCAGACTGTAACTCGAACTTAATATAAAGGAAAGTTTGTCATTAATGATAAACTTATCCTCATAACGAGAAATTCAATTTTCTCGGTCATGAGCTTGTCTTAAAACATTCGAAGTTTTAAGCTCAGAAAGGAAAGTGTATCTTTTAAATAAGAGAACTTTTCTTCATAACGAGAAATTAACCTTTCTCGGTCATGAGCTTTCCGTTAAAACAGTCAAAGTTTTCAAGCTCATGAAAACGACTTCTAAGTAAATGTCAGCTTAGGACTCGTTCTTCAGATAAAAGGAAAGTTTATCGCCGATGATAAACTTATCCTTAAACAACGGGAAGTTTACAACTTCTCGGACTTGAGCTCGCTCTTAAGATATTCAACATCTTAAGCTCAAGTAATTGTTTTTTCAAAACTTTGAACACAATTTTTCAAGAATTTCTCAAAAAGGTTTTTCTAAATCTTTCATAATTGTGTGTTCAAAAACGTTTTGATAAAACGAGCATGTCTTCTGGAATCGATAATATTTACGAACCTAGAAATGTCATTCAATAATGACACGGGGTTGTAAATAAAGTTCGAGCAGAAGTTCAAACTTTTAAAACATGCTCAAATGGTTTGCTATTATTTCAGATAGCAACCCGCTTTTCATAATCAAGTCAAGCATTTCACCAGAAAGCTTTGACTCAACAACGAGAATTAATTTTCTCGGGGACGTGACGAGGTGACCATCATTCGTGAACAAGAACCATGTGCTTCTTTCATATGCTGTTCTCCATTATTCAGGTCCAACCTCGTACATTGCTAATCTTGTGAATTCATTATTATATCTGATCTTTGCACGTAATAAATACCTTACACTTGTGTTTAAAAGGTATTTAATTTACGTTTCAAGTACACCCTCATTAATTTGAGGGGGAGCTTGTTAAATTCATGAAGATAATTGGATTTACATTTTTCTTCCCAAATTTTCTTAAAAGGCTATTAAATCAATTGATATTAAAAACATCGATTGGGTTAATATTTTTAATATGGGGGAGAAAATGTGATTTAATATGGGATATGATCATTCACAAATGGTTTGACTTAACGTGTTAGCTCATCCCGACATGTGCGAAATGTTTTCGAATATCGTAGCATATGTTAAGGGGGAGCAAAATGGATTTGCACTTCAAAATGGATTTCATGGTAACATACACTTACCCAAAACATCTCTTTTCACGACGATGAAGATTGTGGTGACATAAGGATGGTAGGATAGGTTAAAGTCCAATGATTTCTCTAGAACCGGAGGAATCTTCCCAAGGACACTCCATAGCTAGAAATAGTAGTCCTTAGGAAAGATGGAGAAAGATTGTGAACGTAGCTGAATGCCGACCAAGTACTTAAGTTAGCACTGGAACAATCACAACAAGGTGCTAGTGATGACGTATTGGTAAGCATTGAAGGGGTTGAAGAATGAAAAAGAATTGTAAAGATAAAGGGTGTAAAGAAAGAAGCCCTCCTTACAACCTTAGGCAGAAACCGGGTCAATTCATATGCTATTGAGATCATTTTTGCTAATGATTCTCGGTATTGAAGAAAGACATCATGGACCCAGTGATGCAATGCACAACCCTTCCCAGCTAACTCAAATATCTCTCAAAAGGTATTTGTTTTAATCACACGGAGATCAACACATTATCTACTGGTTTATTCACTCCGAATAAATTGGTATTGAAAAGGTGGCACTCCTCTCCAGCCTCCGATCACTAAAAATCCAAAATGCACGATCGAGTCTAGAGCCATTTGAGATCATCAAATATCTCATTAGGACACACTTTCATATTTACTTGCTTCTTCACACACTGTGAAAAGTAAGAAAGATCTTAAGAGTCCTACGCAAAATCTTCATGATCTTGCCTGAACATCCGAGTAATACGAAAGTATTTACAATGAAGATGGAAATCCTTCTTGAGCGAATATCAAAAAACTCATGGTAGGTGACTTGTGCGATTCTTTATGAATCAAACTTGTGATAACTGGAAAGCAACAGTGGTTTAATTCTTAAATGAATTTAAACACGTTCCAGGCCTCTACGCATTATCATATGATCTTGCCAGAACATTCAGAGTGACTCTTTATTGATCACAGTGACGAGTGGAAATCCTTCTAGTGTTAACATCAAACAGCACTTGGTAGGTAACTTGCAAGATTCTTTATGAATCAAGTTCGTGACAACTGGAAAGCAACGATGGTGCGGTTCTTAATTGAACTTCACTTGTTCCAGGAACATGAATTGACGGCTTCAAATCATGCGGATAATATTATCCAAATGATTCACTCTTTACGTTCGCAGTCAGCTTTGGACGGTCGAGTAAAGAGAACGGGTTTACCCGCGAAATCTTGTCAAGGAGGTTCTTTATTGAAACTACCTGTCACAAGTACGATATTTAATATCGTCCAACGGTCTTCGCCGACCGGAGGTAAAATGCTACCGAATTAGAATGAAATGTTCAAGGCCATTTCATCCGTGTATATGGTTTGTTGCTAACTGTCTTATGCAGCGTAACAAAAAGGTGGCATTGCGGTGTATAATCCAGAAGAAGTCGTCACCACATGCTTATACTACATACACTTAGTACTTCAACAAATTCAAGAAAGTCTGAAGGTCAAGTCTTCCGCTGTATCAAACTCTGAAGCTTTCAAGAATTTCAAGGTATAAGTATGTGGAACATGAAGTCACGAAGAGGCAAATTTCACAAGTGATGAATGCACAAGGTCAAGGCAAGGAAACATGCTCAAGACTAAAGTCAAAGATCACATCAAGCATATTCACAAGAACAAGATCGAAGACTCAAGCATAGGATGCTAGGTTTAAGATTTTGTAAAATGGTGTGACCTCCCTTAGGGGGAGATTGTTGGAAATGTGTTTTCCCAAAGAAAGTCTCGGTCACATCATTATTAGCATTGATCACGAGCTATAGAATATTTAGAACTTTGTAACTTGGAGCGACCTCCCTTAGGGGGAGATTGTTGGAAATACGTTTTACGTATTTATGAAGGATCGGTCGCTCCAACGACATTTATGTAATAGGCTCGTGATTCACTTTGTAAGTATATAGTCCATATAGCCCACATGTAGGGTGGGCTATATATATACCCCTCCTAGCATGTTAGGAGGGGGTTGGTCATTCATTCTTTCAACACTTAATCATTAATCTAATTACTTTCTCTCTCTACTTTCCTTCCCTCTCCTTTCTCTCTCTACACCTAATCTCCATCTTCCCCATCTCATCCACCAAATCCATAGATCTAGTCCATCATTTACCAAATCCTTAGAATTAGTAGGCCTTCAAAAATGATGGTTTGACTTGCGTTGACTTGGCGTCTTATGACGGGTCAATGTCGAGGGTGCAAGTGATTTAAATGAATAAGTGTTGAATAAAAGGGTATAGAAGTACACTTATATTTTGTTATTTTTCGGGATTTTCATGGTCATTTGAAATTGACTTTCATATTATTTAAGTATTATTTATACTTGAGTCGTTTATTAACGAACGCGCCTTAATTGGTAGGTTGCGGTCTTCGTGTTTAAAAGGGCATCACAAATCGTCGGCGATCGTCACGTCACTACTATCGTACCAAGGTGAGTCTATAGCCTCGCTTTACATGTTTACTTGTTTTATAAATCCCGCGAGGGGGATAACATGCTTGTTTTATTAAAATAAGAGGGGTACGACGAGAAGTTGTGGAAACCCTTATTATTGGAAAAACATTTATTGATAAATGAAGGGTACAACGAGAAGTTGTGGTAAACCCTCATTCTTTTAAAATTGAACACAAAGGACCCGATTGTATGCTTAGATGAAAGTTGTTATATAAGTTTGTTTAGCCTTAAAGACCCATGAATCGTGAATTGTTAATCGAAAGAACGCTAATACTATGGATAGATCTATCGGGGTGACGCCCAGTCCGGTCGCGACTAGCTATCGCGTGGTGTTGTGATGCACCAGTAATGAAACATCGGATGCAATTGTATAAGAGAAATATACGCACTTGGCTAGGTGTGTTGGGCTGAAATAATATATGTTAACGTTCAATTTCACGAGACTTATGAAATAACAACGATAATTATGTCTGATCCACATGATTGTCAACTACGGAAGGTTTATTCAGAATACTTGTGTTCATTCATTTAAATTTAAACTCTATAGATTCACTCAACATTTTTGTTGACTTTATAGCATGTTTTATCTCAGGTCCATGAAGAAGGCACTCAAGGAAGGCGGTTTCACGCAGCTTGCTAAATTAAAATGTTTTGGCCCGCTTTTCTAAACTATGTCTATTCTAAGAAACTTTTCTTATTTGGTTGGTTGTGTAAACTTAAAACTATTTGGGACCGTGTGTAAACTGTTTTATCTTTAAACAAATGAATGGACGTATGTTTTGTTAAAACGACTCATTTTGAGGCGTTTTCTATGATATTGAGGTTGAACCATGATAGTAACACCCAATGACCCTTCCGCTGCTATGACATGAAATTGGGGGTGTTACAGATTGGCATCAGAGCTCAAGTTATAGAGAACGAAAAGATCTTCCAAAAATAAATTTTTGAAATCTTTTGACTATAACATCTGCAAGCGAAACCTCCGAGTTGCCAATGGACGAGAACAAGCAAAGTATATATATATGTTATACATATTTAATTATTATTTATGCTTGAAGCATAATGGATTACATTTATTTATTTATAAATGTTTATTATTTGATTATTATAATACTAATACGTGATTTATAAACGACGCTGATTGTCACAATAGAAATCCCTGTCTTTTGACTCATCCCTCGTGAATCTTCGTTCCTTGTCTAAAATTCTATTCTTCGTTCTATCATCCATTCTTGTTTCTTTTCATCTATCTATTCTTATTCTGTGTTATTCATGTTTTGTTATCACAAGTGTCGAATGAATACTCATTTTGATGTGAATTGTGTAACAGGATCATGCCGCCTAAACAGTTGACTGAGACTCAGTTACGTGCTATAGTAGCTGATCAATTTCAGATATCTATGAATGCATTTATGGCAAACTTGAATAATGGAGCCGGTGGATCTGGTGGAGCTAGTGGATCTGGTGGAGCTGGTGGATCCGGTGGAGCTGGTGGATCCGGTGGAGCTGGTGGATCTGGTGGAGCTGGCGATACTGGAGCTGGCAACACTGGAGCTGGCGCTACTGGAGCTGGCGCTACTGGAGCTGGCGCTACTGGAACTGGCGCTACTGGAGCTGGCAATACTGGTGCTGGAACTGGTGATGCTGATAGACCAGTGATTCCTGAAAACAAGAAGTGCAATTATACCTCGTTCATGAAATGCAAACCTCCAACTTTTAAGGGTACTGAAGGCGCTGTTGGGTTAATGCAATGGTTTGAGAGATTTGAATCCGTGTTTCGATTTAGTGGAAGCGAGGAAGGAGATAAAGTGATGTTTGCCTCTGCTACTCTTCAAGGGCGAGCATTAACTTGGTGGAATGGAAGAATGGCATCATTGGGTATGGATGCTGCGTATGCTACACCTTGGGCTGAGGTAAGAAGATGGATGACTGAGGAATTTTGTCCAAGGAGTGTTATTCAAAGGTTAGAACAGGAATTATATCAGCTGAGACTGAAGGGTACTGACATCGATGGATACACCAACAGATTCCATGAACTTGCTCTACTTTGTCCCAACAAGGTTAACCCTGAATACTTGAAGGTAGAGCAGTATATTCGAGGCTTACCGACCAACATCCGTGGGGATGTGACCTCATCTAAACCTGCCAATATTGATGAAGCTGTTCGTATGGCCTACCAACTAATGGGTCAAATCATCCAAGACAAGGCTGATGGTGTTTCTGAAGGCAACAAAAGAAGAGCTGAAAACGACAATGATGATCGTGGTGATAACCGTCAATCTCACAACAGAAATCAAAACCGAAGGAGGGGCAACGCTAATGCAATGACTGAAGCTGCAACTGCTGATAAAGGAACCAGATGTCAACGATGCAAGAAGTCTCATACTGGTGAATGTACTAAGTGTGGAAAGTGCAACAAGTTAGGTCACAAGACTGAAGACTGTTGGGGACAAGGAAAGAAGGGAGTGACGTGTTATAACTGCCAAGGTAAAGGTCACATGAGGAACCAATGCCCTCAACCTCCAAAGAATGCACGTGGTGGAGATAACCAAGGAAAAGCTTATCAGTTGGGAGAAGCCGAAGCGAAGCAAAACCCGAAGGTTGTCACTGGTACGTTTTTACTGAACAACCGTTATGCTACAGCTTTATTTGATTCTGGTGCGGACAAAAGCTTTGTGTCTACAAGTTTTAGTACCTTAATTGATATCAAACCGGTCGAATTAGACGCAAGTTATGAGGTAGAACTAGCTGATGGTAAATTAGTGAGAACCAATCGTGCGCTCCTAGGATGTTCTCTAAATCTCTTGAACCGTATTTTTAAGATAGACTTGATGATTGTTGAATTGGGAAGTTTTGATATTATTATCGGAATGGATTGGTTATCCAAGTATAACGCGTCTATCTTGTGTGGAGAAAAGAAAGTTAGGATTCCTTTAGACGACAAGACCATGGTTATCGAAGGTGATCAATGTAATTCACGACTGAAAATCGTTTCGTGCATTAAGGCTCGTAAGTATATCGAAAGAGGCTGTGAGTTATTCCTAGCTAAAGTAGTGGAGAAAGAACCGAAGGAGAAACGTGCTGAAGATGTACCTGTTATCCGTGACTTTCCTGAAGTGTTTCCGGAAGATTTGCCTGGACTTCCTCCTCCAAGGCAAGTAGAATTCCAAATTGACCTAATTCCTGGTGCTGCACCCGTGGCTCGTGCGCCATATCGTTTAGCCCCATCCGAGTTGAAGGAGCTATCTGTGCAATTGCAAGAGCTATCTGATAAAGGTTTTATACGACCGAGTTCGTCACCTTGGGGAGCTCCTGTCTTATTCGTTAAGAAGAAAGATGGTTCGTTTCGTATGTGCATTGATTACCGAGAGTTGAATAAGCTAACGATCAAGAATCGTTATCCGCTTCCAAGAATTGATGATTTATTCGATCAACTTCAAGGTTCTCGTGTTTTCTCCAAGATTGATCTTCGTTCTGGTTACCATCAACTTCGCATACGTGAGGAAGATATTCCTATTACGGCGTTTAGAACTCGTTATGGTCATTATGAGTTTCTGGTTATGCCTTTTGGTCTGACTAATGCACCTGCTGTATTCATGGACTTAATGAATCGCATTTGTAAGCCGTATCTTGATAAATTCGTGATCGTTTTCATAGATGATATTCTAATCTACTCCAAGAGCAATGAAGAGCATGCCGAACACTTAAGGATTATCTTGAACTTGTTGAAGAACGAAAAGTTATACGCTAAGTTCTCGAAGTGTGATTTTTGGCTTAATTCTGTACAATTTCTCGGACACGTGGTCGATAAAAGTGGAGTACATGTTGATCCTGCAAAGATCGAAGCCATCAAGAATTGGAGTGCTCCGACTACTCCAACTGAAGTGCGACAATTTCTAGGTCTGGCTGGCTATTACCGAAGGTTTATTGAAGGATTCTCCTTGATATCGAAACCATTAACGAAGCTGACTCAGAAGAATAAACCGTATGTGTGGGGCGATGATGAAGAAGAGGCTTTCCAAACCCTGAAGATGAAACTCTGTAGTGCGCCGATTTTATCGTTACCGGAAGGAAGTGAAGATTTTGTTGTTTATTGCGATGCATCTCTCAGAGGATACGGTGCTGTTCTCATGCAACGCGAAAAGGTGATCGCATATGCCTCTAGACAATTAAGGAAGAATGAGGAGAACTACACTACCCACGACTTGGAATTGGGTGCTGTGGTTTTTGCTCTGCGGCTTTGGAGACATTATCTGTATGGTACGAAGTGTACCGTATTCACTGATCATAAAAGCCTACAATACATACTGGATCAAAAGGAGCTGAATATGAGGCAACGTCGATGGGTTGAACTATTAAGTGATTACGACTGCGAAATTCGTTATCATCCAGGAAAGGCGAACGTGGTAGCTGACGCGTTAAGTCGAAAGGAAAGGGAGAAACCGATTCGAGTGCGTGCTTTAGTAGTGACAGTTCATAATAACTTACCTGAGCAGATTCGGAACGCACAAGTTGAAGCATGCAAGAAGGAAAATATTGCTGCCGAAAGATTTAGAGGAGACGGTGAAACATTTGAGACGCGAGCCGATGGTATCAAATGTTTGAGAGGTCGAATTTGGTTACCATTATATGGTGGACTGAGAGACTTGATTATGTTAGAATCTCATAAGTCCAAGTATTCTATTCATCCTGGATCGGACAAAATGTACCAAGACTTGAAAAAGTTATACTGGTGGCCGAATATGAAAGCTGATATTGCAACATACGTCGCGAAATGCTTAACATGTGCAAAAGTGAAAGCTGAATATCAGAAGCCGTCAGGATTACTTGTCCAACCGGAAATTCCAGTCTGGAAATGGGAGCGAATTACGATGGACTTCATCACAAAACTCCCAAGGACACCGTCTGGGTTCGATGCAATTTGGGTTATTGTCGATCGTTTAACTAAATCCGCTCATTTTATTCCAATCAACGAGAGGTTCAGATTGGAGAAACTCGCCGATATTTATCTAAAGGAAATCGTGTGCAAGCATGGTGTTCCTATTTCAATCATTTCCGATAGAGATAGTCGTTTTGCTTCTGGATTTTGGAGATCACTTCAAAAGTCGTTAGGAACCAATTTGGATATGAGCACAGCCTATCATCCACAAACTGATGGGCAAAGCGAAAGAACAATCCAAACTTTGGAGGATATGCTACGTGCTTGTGTGATAGACTTTGGAAGTAGCTGGGATAAGCACTTACATTTGGCCGAATTCTCGTACAATAACAGTTATCACGCGAGTATTAAAGCTGCACCTTTTGAAGCACTGTATGGGAGGAAATGTAGATCACCCATTAGCTGGAGTGAGGTTGGTGATGCCCAACTCACTGGACCAGATTTGATTAGGGAGACGACGGATATGATTGTGCAAATTAAGAATAGGTTGTTGTCTGCTCGAAGCCGACAGAAGAGTTATGCGGATGTAAGAAGAAAACCATTGGAGTTTAACGTGGGAGATAAGGTTATGCTAAAGGTATCACCATGGAAAGGTGTTGTACGATTTGGAAAACGTGGGAAGTTAAGTCCTCGTTATATCGGACCATTCAAGGTTACATCTAGAGTAGGACCTGTGGCATACCAACTCGAACTACCACAAGAACTGTATGGGATTCATAACACTTTTCACGTGTCGAATCTGAAGAAGTGTTTATCCGATGAAGAACTCGTTATACCGTTAGACGAGGTTAAGGTTGATAAGAAGTTGCATTTTATTGAAGAACCGGTCGAGATCATGGATCGCGAGGTCAAGCAACTGAAGCAAAGCCGAATACCTATCGTCAAAGTTCGATGGAACTCTCGAAGAGGACCGGAGTTTACTTGGGAACGAGAAGACCAAATGTGGAAGAATTACCCTCATCTCTTTGATTTCAACAAGCGATCGGGCAAGAACGCAAGTTGATCTTCGAGGGCGAAGATCCTAATTTGGTGGGGATGATGTGACAACCCGTCAATTTCAGGTCGTTATTTTAATCTCGACTATTACGTATTACTTGTTTACTTTAATGAGAATTTTAATTTATCGACTAACCGAGAAGGTTATGACTTGAAACTAGCATAAGAATGTCGATTAGTTGAAAACCGACAAGGAATATGTTAAGTATCGATATTATATTCTCAAATAATCATGAAAATGATTTTTATTATATTTAATCTTTAATTATCGTATTTTACGTTTTAACGAATGACGATAACTAGTAGTGATCGCGATACCGACGGATGCCCAAAAATTTACGTTTTATTATCGATTGTCTCGATATTGTATATTTTCGACGTTTTCGATTTAATTACGTTTTAAGTCGTGTCGAAGCTTTATTATTATTTTTATGAAGCGTTTTAACTTACGAAAAGTATTTTTACGAAACCCGAGCCCCGTAAATATTTTCAAAATGTACAATTTACATTTTCTACCTTGTAAACTAATTACTTGCACTTTGGGACCAAAAGAATGCAAATTTGGCAAAAATTACCCTCACCCCACTATTTAAACAAATTCCACTACCAATTTCTTTATTTAAAATTCATTTTCATCAAAAACACACATCTCTCTCTCCTCCTCCCCATTTTGCCGTCCAACCCTCAACCCCAATCCACCCAAATTTTTGATTTTCTAGCTTGAATCTTCAAAAACTAAAACAAGACCCATCCTAGAAATTTCAAGAGCTTTCTATTGGTATAATTTTCTTCCACATGCATTCACTAAATTTTTATTTCAATTTTTGATGATGAACACCATGTTTGATCCATTTTTATGGTGATATATGATGTTAATATTATTATATTCATAGTGGGTTTTGGTTGCATGCAAGATTTTTATATATTTAATTTTTGTAAGATTAAATTTGAGGGTGTTATGAGTTAATTAGATGTGTTATTATGATATTAGGATCATATTAGGACTATAGGAATTGTTGGAATGGGTTGAAAATTTGATTTGGTATGATTTTTAGATAGGCTATTTTGGGCAGTAACTTTAAGTCCGTTTTTGAAATTGTTACTGTGGTAAACTTGGTAAACTAATAAGATAGGGTCGTAGAGAATTTCGTTAGCTTCGATTTGAGCTAAAGTAGAGCTTCTAACTCATTACGAGCGAAAAGTTATGCTACTTTTAGTATTTGTGTACCGGGAGACGGGTATCGGCACAATCCGAAAATTGTTGTCGATATTTGGAACGAATCTCGGGGACTATAAAATGAGTTTTAAAAATGTTCAAGGGCTGTTGTAAGTTGATAAACCTCAGGTCATGAGTCTATTTTCAAACCCGAGTGTCGGTTTTGCAAACGGAATTGTTTAAATAAGTCAAAATGGTTTTACAAGTCGAAGACGCAAAACTGTCCGGTTTTTGTAACACGAAGGTGTGTCGGGCAGAAGGTCTTAGAAGTAATATTTTTGAATGAAATTTAAACTGAGTTTTATTCATATTAGGTGTGAGTTTGTCACCAAGTTTCGTCGAAATCCGACATGTCTAGATAGGTTAGATTGGTGTGTACATTTGGAGTGTACATGCTGAGTGGTATTTTGGACACGTAGTTCAATACTTGTATGGCGTGAGTTGAGTATTCACTATTGGACATAGTGACATACTCGAGTGTTAAGTCATTATATAAATGACTTAGCTACTGGTCCGAGGGAAGTAAAAATGATGGTTTGACTTGCGTTGACTTGGCGTCTTATGACGGGTCAATGTCGAGGGTGCAAGTGATTTAAATGAATAAGTGTTGAATAAAAGGGTATAGAAGTACACTTATATTTTGTTATTTTTCGGGATTTTCATGGTCATTTGAAATTGACTTTCATATTATTTAAGTATTATTTATACTTGAGTCGTTTATTAACGAACGCGCCTTAATTGGTAGGTTGCGGTCTTCGTGTTTAAAAGGGCATCACAAATCGTCGGCGATCGTCACGTCACTACTATCGTACCAAGGTGAGTCTATAGCCTCGCTTTACATGTTTACTTGTTTTATAAAACCCGCGAGGGGGATAACATGCTTGTTTTATTAAAATAAGAGGGGTACGACGAGAAGTTGTGGAAACCCTTATTATTGGAAAAACATTTATTGATAAATGAAGGGTACAACGAGAAGTTGTGGTAAACCCTCATTCTTTTAAAATTGAACACAAAGGACCCGATTGTATGCTTAGATGAAAGTTGTTATATAAGTTTGTTTAGCCTTAAAGACCCATGAATCGTGAATTGTTAATCGAAAGAACGCTAATACTATGGATAGATCTATCGGGGTGACGCCCAGTCCGGTCGCGACTAGCTATCGCGTGGTGTTGTGATGCACCAGTAATGAAACATCGGATGCAATTGTATAAGAGAAATATACGCACTTGGCTAGGTGTGTTGGGCTGAAATAATATATGTTAACGTTCAATTTCACGAGACTTATGAAATAACAACGATAATTATGTCTGATCCACATGATTGTCAACTACGGAAGGTTTATTCAGAATACTTGTGTTCATTCATTTAAATTTAAACTCTATAGATTCACTCAACATTTTTGTTGACTTTATAGCATGTTTTATCTCAGGTCCATGAAGAAGGCACTCAAGGAAGGCGGTTTCACGCAGCTTGCTAAATTAAAATGTTTTGGCCCGCTTTTCTAAACTATGTCTATTCTAAGAAACTTTTCTTATTTGGTTGGTTGTGTAAACTTAAAACTATTTGGGACCGTGTGTAAACTGTTTTATCTTTAAACAAATGAATGGACGTATGTTTTGTTAAAACGACTCATTTTGAGGCGTTTTCTATGATATTGAGGTTGAACCATGATAGTAACACCCAATGACCCTTCCGCTGCTATGACATGAAATTGGGGGTGTTACACTATATCAACCCAAAACACACTTAACTCACGACGAATGTGGTGACAAAAGGGTGGTAGGTATAGGTATTAGTCCAATGATTCATCAGAGTCGATGGAATCTTCCCAAGGACAACTCCCTAGATAGAACTAGAAGTCCTAGGAAAGATGGAGAATGAATGTGAACGTAGCTGAATGCTGACCAAGTACTTAAGCTAGCACTGGAACAATCACAACAAGGTGCTAGTTATGACGTATTGGTAAGCATTGAAGGGGTTGAAGAATGAAAAAGAATTGTAAAGATAAAGGGTGTAAAGAAAGAAGCCCTCCTTACAACTTTAGGCAGAAACCGGGTCAATACATATGCTATTGAGATCATTAGTTAATGATTCTCGATATTGAAGAAAGCCATCATGGACCCAGTGATGCAATGCACAACCCTCCCCAGCTAACTCAAATATCTCTCAAAAGGTATTTGTTTTAATCACACGGAGTTCAACACGTTATCTATTGGTTTATTCACTCCGAATAGACTGATATTGAATAGGTGGCACTCGTCTCCAGCCATCGATCACTAAATCAAAACGCACTATCGAGTCTAGAGCCACGAGATCATCAAAAGTCTCATTAGGACACTTTCCATTTATTCCTTGCTTCTTCACACACTGTAAAAAGTAAGAGATCTTTTATGAGTCCTACGCAGTAGTCTTGTAATATTGCCAGAACATCCGAGTAATACGCAAGTATTACAGTGAAGATGGAAATCCTGCTTGAGGCAACATCAAACAAGCTCATGGTAGGTAACACGTGCGGTTCTTAACGAACTAATCTTGTGACAACTGGAAAGAAACAGTAGTTTAATTCTTAATTGAACTTAAACTCGTTCCAGGCCTCAACGCATTATCGTATGATCTTTCCAGAACACTAAGAGTGATAATCTTTAGTGTTCACAGTGACGAGTGGAAATCCTTCTAGTGTTAACATCAAACAGCACTTGGTAGGTAACAGGCAAGATTCAAATTTTGAATCAAGTTTGTGACAACTGGAAAGCAACGATGGTGAATATCTAAATTGAAATTCACTTGTTCCAGGTTTCATGAATTGACGGATTCAATCATAAGGATTTTTAATCCAAATGATTCACTCTTTATGTTCGCAGTCAGCTTTGGACGGTCGAATAAAGAGAACGGGTTTACCCGCGAAATCCTGTCAGGAAGTTACTTAATTGAAACTATCAGTCACGGGT
Organism: Glebionis coronaria; assembly: GCA_025667525.1. Classification (NCBI taxonomy): domain Eukaryota; kingdom Viridiplantae; phylum Streptophyta; class Magnoliopsida; order Asterales; family Asteraceae; genus Glebionis; species Glebionis coronaria. Next base: position 211,938,614 of record CM046875.1, read on the forward strand.
ACGATATCAAATATCGTCCAACGGTCTTCACCGACCGGAGGTAAAATGCTACCGAATTAGAATAAAATGTCAAAGCCATTTTATTCGTGTCGTTGCTGTGTACCTGTTGAAGACGGTGGCGTTGCTGTGTACCTGTTGAAGACGGTGGCGTTGTTGTGTACCAGTTGAAGACGGCGGCGTTGCGGTGTACCTGTTGAAGACGTCCTCACATGCTTATTCCTTCAGCATCAAATACTCCTGCAAATTCAAGAAAGGATGACCCGAAAGTCTTCCGCTGTATCGACTTTGAAACTTTCAAGAATTTAACAAAGGATAAGTGTGTGGGACATGAAGTCACAAAGAAGCGAACCTCACAAGAAAATAAAGACTGCACATGAAAGGCCAAAAGAACGTGTTCCAAGCAAAAGGCTGATATCATTCAACACATACTCACAAAAGAAAAGAAAAGGAAAGAAAAGAAGACTACGAGCTCAAGAACAAGATCTAACATGCTAGATTAGGACTTTGTAAATTTGGAGTGACCTCCCTTCGGGGGAGATTGTTGGAAATACGTTTTACGCATTTAGAAAGTCTCGGTCACTCCAACAATGTAGTTATAGGCTCGTAGTTATGTTTAGTCTCATTTATTAAATAGCCCGACCCATGAGCATGTTCATGGGCCGGAAGCCCAAGTCCATTAAGGACTTGGGGTATTTAAACCTCTTTCCACCATGGAAAGAGGGGTTGGTTGTTTATTTTCTTCATTTCAATATACAAGTTTCTTTCACTTCTCTCTCTAACTTTCTCTCTCTAGAAAAACATCAACCCCCTTGTTTCACAAAGATTATCATTGTTCTACAATACGTAATAATACTTTGGGCGGCAAAACCCTCGATTAGCTTTAAATCTCCAAATACTCACAAGCAAGCAGGGAAACGAGGTGGCGCGAAGCACTTAAGAGCCTTTTTCCTTAGGGTATATTTTATAATACCCGCCCTATACCCATCTTATAGTTTGTATTTTTCAAAATCGAGCTTCACGAAAGTATTTATCTATTTTTGCCTTTTTCTTTTTGTTTGAGATTCGAATACAATAATTAGGAGATCAAATCCCAATTAAGGTTGTGTTTTCACACTTTTGGAGATATTTTGTATTTATTGTGATACTTAATACAATATAGTAATAATAATTTCACAAGAAAAACGAAAAAAAACCCGATAATACGTATTAATAGAGTTCTACTAATACAAATACTATTTATGGTTAATATTAAAAACAACAAGACAAATTAATCACGACACACCTCCCCGGCAGCGGCGCCAAAATGATTGTGGTAAAATACGACCTTTTAGGAAAAAGGCGTAAAAGCGGAAAGTATTAAGTGATGATTTAGGAAAATCAAGCACTAATGGCCCAAATAAGTTCGTTTCCCAAGGAGGTATATGTGTGTGACTAAAATGCAATGATATTTGAGATTAATATTTGAAAGAAGAGGATGAGAAAATAGAATGACGAAGACGTGAAAATTCTTACTATGACGACTAAAATTAAAACCGTAAAAAGAGCTAAACTAAAAATTAATTCTAAAAATTCGAAAAAATTACCAAAAATCAAAATAAATAAACTAAGAGTTTACAAATGATCAAAACTTTTTCAAACCTTTTAATTAATTAAATATTAATTTTTAAATGCTAATTAAAGCCCTAAAAATCAAAATAATTATTAAAAAGCCCAAATAAAGATTTTTCACTTTCTAAACCTCTAAAATGACCTAAAAAGATTAAAAACAATTTTTATAAATTTTTAAGCTAATTAAAACTATTTAAAATAATTAAAATCTATTAAAAACTTAAAATAATTCTAGAAATTAGAAAAATGATGATAAAATTAATCTAAGAGTTGCAAAAATCCTATTTTAATGTATTAAACCTAAGAAAAATATAAAAAAGTGCAAAAATGTGAAATTTGAATTTTAACAATAAAATAATATTAAAATAATATTAAAAATCCAAAAACTATAAAAAAATTTCTAAAAACTTGCAAACTAGTTTATTTTGAGCAAAATAATCAGAAAATGAAAGTGAAATTACCAAAATACCCTAATGGGCCCCCAAATGGGCTAAAAACAAAAACAGTCAACCTTAATGGGCTTAATGGGCCCAAAAGTTAAACTTGGCCCAAATGACCTGAAAAAGCCCTATCTGACTCAAAATTTAGTTCTAAGCACAAAAGTCTGAAGGCCCAAAAGCTGGTTTTGAGCTTATCACAGCTTAAATAGTCAACAGCTTATTATTATTGGGCCAATAAGCCCATTAAGAAATAAGCCAATGCCATAAGCTCTAATTAAACACACAACCTTCTTTTGAGATGCCTAAGAGATCTGTGAAAAGAAATTTTGAAAAAGCTCACTCAATAAGCCAGAAATAAGCAAAGTAGAAATCCACAAAACGACAAAATAGTCGGCTTAGAGTTCTAGGCTGTTTCAGAAGCTCTGGTTTGTTGCAAAAGCTCACAAATAGCTTAACTAAGAATAATCAATCAAGAAAATCACAAAAAGCTAAGTAGAATAAGTTGTAGAAGCAAATAAGCTGGCTAAAAAAGCCAAATAAGCTAGTTTTCTAGCAAAAGCTTAACCAAAAGACTAGTAACCTTCCAGATTTGATATTAAGCTGAGAAAAATGACACCTATTACAAAAACCAAGTTGTTGCATGTACCAATAAGCAGTTCTCAAAAATAAGCCAAATTGTGCTTATTTGACCAAAAGTCAAAGTACTCCAAAATTCACCAAATGATCAGGGATGGTTTATAGGCTTGTTATAAGCAACTTTTGTGAAGAACTCAAGGAGGAGTCCTTGTGAATCAAGTGGTCAGTTGACCAAATGATGGCAGATTTTGGCAAATAAGGCTTAATAAGCCAGTTAGCTTATAAGCCAGCAATAAGGCACACCAAATAGCAAGAAGCACTCACAAGCAGCACAATATCAAGTTTCAAGCAACAAAACAACAAGTCTTACACTAGATTAACAAATGCAAGGCAAAATTGAGGTGGTCACTTTGCTGATGCAAATGACCACTTCAGCCAACTTTAATAAGCTCTAGCACCCTCAATAAGCCACCAAATTCAACAAGCAGATAATGCACAGATAGCTTATCACCTAAACTCTTACCAAACCAAATTTCAGATCTTAGATCCAACAAAAAAAGATTTTATTGGATCTGGTGTGTTTGACCAATTTCAAACCACTTTTTTCAGATTTTTCCAAAACTTGAAATCCTTTTTCCAAACCTTTAGAAACTTAACCAGTGACCAAAACCTATTGCATATGACTTGTTTAGACTCCCCAAACCCTAACAACCAAGGGCATAAGGCCACAAGGCCTTATGAACCAATAATCCCAAACAGCCTTGTTTTAGTCCTTTTTCAAACAAACTTTTTATTTCCACAAACAACCTACTGATTTTAAGGTTCAAAAACTTCAACTAGGTGACAAATAAGAGATACCAACTATAAAACACAAAGCACAAACAAAAAATCAACAAATCACATAGCAAAGTACTAATCAGACAATAACATGTGATTTTTAGAGGAAACTTAACAAGAGGTTATACCTATCCCCCACAACTTCCTAGAGGGATCAGCAATGCTCCTTGGACCTTGTTCAACAACTAGAACAAGACCAAGGTACTTGAACAAAGGAGATGAGATGTGCCTTGGTTGATGGTTCAAAGCAGAACCTCAAGGGCTTTTTGTCTTCAACACAAACAGCAAACAACCTATCCAAAGGTTGATAAACCTTCACTAGCTTGGTGTCAACAAGCTTGCAAGGGCTTATAGCTTTTGGATAAGGGTTAGTACAAGTAAAACAACAAAATAAGAAGCCTATTTTCAAGCTTATTTCAAACTTAAAAACCTTACCAAACATAAACGTGTTTAAACCACAAGATCTAAACACCTTTATAACATCAAATGGAACTCAGAATTACCCTTAAACAACACCAACTTTCAAAAACATAAAAAGGAATTACAATTTTCTCAAAATACCAACTTTTATAAATTTTAAAAAGGAATTACAATGTTTAAAGAGTAAAACTGGAACAAGACTCTCTCACAAGTTGAGGGGTCCTTATATAGGCCACAAGGGCTGAGATTACAAGTGAAAACCCTAGCTATGAAGTCCCAAAATTGCCCCTTGAATCTTCTAGACGAATTTGATATTGAGTTGTCCAAATGCATCATGGCTGTTCATTTTAGCTTTGGGGCCAAGTAATGAGTCTTGGTTGTTGATTTGGCCACGTGGCAAACCTTGGAGGTGAAGGAATGATATGATTGGGTGACGGGTTTGAATGGTGGGGTCACATGGTGAGTGGGAGTGAGTGTTTTTTGTGTGGGATGGGTTTGAGAGTGTGTGAATTAAACGTGTGTCAAGGTATATGGGATTTACCCTTTGGTTTAAGTGAGATAGTAACTAGGGATGAAAGGTGAACAGTAACACGTTTGATCCGTTTTTTGTGGAGTGTAAATGTGTTTGGCGTAATTTTGAGTTTAAATATTTCATATGCACATGTTTAGCCCTTGTGTTTTGATAAAAAGGGTAAAACACATTTTTCAGCCAATAAACTCAATTCCCTTGGTTATTCTACTTTCTGATTTCACACTTTTGCCCTAAAACTTTGGCAAAAGGTTTTCAAGGGTTGTTTTTGCCATTTATGCATAGTTTGAGGACTGATCTTGGACTTTCTTGATCTTCAAAGGTCTTCATTGTATCTTTGACTTCATGAGGGATCATTATTGACAGCTTAGAATTGTTGAGGGACTAAACTTGCCAATTCTTCAAAGTTGAAGGACCATTTTGTAATTTTGACAAACTTAAGGGACCAAACTTGTAATTATGAATATACAAGGGTTTTAAGTGTCATTTCTTCATAAATTAAGGATCATTCTTGTAAATCTTCAAGTCTTTAAGGGTTTTTCTTGGATAGTTCATGAAATAGGGCCTGGTTCTTTGTACGGCTTCGTTTCTCGTGTTCGTTTTTCCTTGTTTCTTGTGATCTTTTGTCTTTTTCACGATATCCATACCTAAAACACACAAGTAAACAAATACAAGCATATATATTGTAATTTGATGACATTTTATACATTTAAAGCCCGAAAAGAACGATGAGATCATGTATAAATGTCATCTCATCAGTGACAATTATGAGACATGGGCTATGCAGATGGAACATTACTTGAATCACACAGATCACACTGTGTGGCAAGTTATCAAGAATGGGAATACACCAAAGAAACTACACTGGTTGCCAGATAATACATGATATGTTCCACCTGCTGTGACTGTTGATGAGATACAAGCAGAGATCAGAGAGAGAAAAGCCAGAACTGCTTTGGCTATGGCTCTTTCTGAAGATATTATACCAAGCTTTCATTATTATAAGGATGTTAAAGCTGTGGGATGCTATAAAATTTAGATTTGGGGGCAATTACAAATCTAAGAAGATTAAGAAGATTGTTCTTAAGCAAGAATTTAATAGCTTCTCAATTACCAGTATAGAGGGGATACATGGTGGATATGGAAGGTTCAACAAGTTGCTTATTCAGTTAGCAGTTTATGGACAAGTAATTCCTAATAAAGAAGCTAATTTAAAATTCATAAGAAGTGTTCCACCAGAGTGGAAAGCAATGGCTATGCACTTCATAACAAGAGATGATTTGGAAACAATTCCGTTTGATCATCTCTACAACAATATTAGAGCATATGAGATGGATGTGAAAGGCACTGAAGTAAAGACAGCGACTACTTCAAAGTCTAACTTGGCTTTTGTGTCAGATGGGAACAGCGGTACTTACTTTCATAATACCGCTAGTGGATCTAGCAGCGGTACATACTTCACAAATACCGCTGGAGGACTTATAAGCAGTACTTACCCACAAAGTATTGAAAGCAGTCCAATAGTCTCTCAGAATCCACATGGAAGGTCTTCACCATTGTTTAGTGAGAATGATGCCTTCTCATTCTTTGCTGGACAAGACAACAGGCCAAGATTAAGACTCAATGACTTGTTCTAAATGGATGATGCTGATGTTGAAGAGTTGGATCTTAAATGGCAAGTTGCTATGCTGTCAGTAAGATCTAATAGATTCTTCAAGAAGACTGGAAGAAAAATGACTGTTGATCCTAATGAACCATTAGGATATGACAAGTCCAAAGTTGAATGTTATAACTGTGGAAGGAATGGACACTTTACAAGAGAATGCTCTAGAGATAAAGCTGAGAATAGCAATCAGAAGTCCAAGCACAGCTATACAACTAGTCCAAGAAGAACTGAAAATTTTCCAAAAGGAAACACCAGGAGTCCTAAAGGAAACAAAGCATTGGTTACTGTAGATGGAGTGGTGAACTAGGCAGCTGAAGAAGAAGAGGAGCTTGGTTTAATGGCTCTCTCACATGCAGATACTGAGGTACATCCTTGTTCTAAAGACTGTGTTCTTAAATTTAATAGCCTAAAAGTAGAACTAGAGGAACAGTATCAAAAAGTTAACACATGCACTGTTGAATTAAAAGCTTTAACAGGGTGTTGTTAAATTAGAAGAAAATATAGTTTTGTACAAAAAGGCTCAACAAAACTATGAAGAGAAAATAAGGATTTTAACTCTTCAAATGAGGGAAAAAGATGTGGAAATAAAAGCTTTTGAAAGACAACTGTTAAAAATATCAACAGAAAATGAAGCTTTAAAAGCCAGTCTTTGTAATGAAAGTGATTAATCATTGGCAAAAATCGTATAAAGGATTGGGAAAATTGATTAATTCACAAATGGGGTATTATGATAAAACAGGCCTAGGATATATTGAGGACCAACCTGGGATAATCTTAACTGACAAGGACTTATCAAAAGGGATTTTTGATAGTTCTAGTGAGGTAAATGATACACCTGGAAATGATAGATATGCTGAAGGAATGAAGGCAGTTCCTCCACCACTATCAGGAATTTTCATGCCCCCTAGTAATGATACAAGTATAGAGTTAGAAGAACCAAAAGTTAATAATGTCTTGAACTCTAGTACTTTGTCCCAAGAAAAGACTGTTGTGACCAAAAACATTGTTTATCCACCTTTAATGAACAACTTTGTTCCTGAAGAATCTAAGACTAGTTCTGCTCCCAAGCAAATAAAATCTTCTAGTAAGTCTTTGGAAAACAATGTAAAATATAATAATGCCAGAAGGGGTGGGCTAGGTTTTGAAAAAGTAAAGTCAAAACAACCTTTTGGATCTTCATTAAGAAGAAAAGGATGTTATGTTTGTGGTAGTCTAAGTCATTTTATCAAAGATTGTACATTACATGAAGATAAAATTGTGAAACAAAAGGCTACACAAAGGGTCATGAAAAACTGTAATGGGAAAAATGCACAGGTTTATAGGAATCAGAAAAATGGAAAACCTAAGTTTGATCACACAAGGGTAGTTAAACAGATTAAAAATAACTCTACCAAAAGTTTTGTTCCTAGGGCAGTACTTATTAAACAAGGTCTAGTATCTTTAAAGACTGGTAAAGCAAGTACCGGCAAGTCTAGACCTGCAAGTACTGCTAGACCAAACTCAAGTACTGCTGGTTTAAAGCTGTAAAACCAAAGTTCCCCAATACTTCTAAGAAAGTTTTTGAAAAAGTTAAAACACCTAGAAGTAAGGATAAAAACAAACCAGTGCAAATGTGGGTTCCTAAAAGAGACAAAACATGGGTTAAAGCAAGTACCGTTAAAGCAGTACTTAAGGCAAAAAAGTCTGAGCACATAGAGTCACCCTATGAATTTGACTACATAAATGAAACCATAAAGTATAAGAGCAAAAGTAGCATTACTGGGAATGCTTCAGTAAAAACTCTTAAATGCGTAGGTCCCACAAGATCCGAGCCAAATGTGGCTTTGGTCCCTGTTAAAAACTAATGAGTTTTATTTGTGTGCAGGGGCATCTAATTGATGAATTGAAAGATAAAGGTATAGTAGATAGTGGATGCTCAAGACACATGATAGGAAACAAAGATTTTCTTGTTGAATTTGAAGAATTCAGAGGAGGTCCATTAGCCTTTGGGGGGAGCAAAGGTGGAATCACTGGCAAAGGGAAAATCAACACAGGAAAGTTGGAATTTGAAGATGTGTTCTTTGTAAAAGAATTGAATGAGTTCAATCTCTTTTCTGTATCACAAATGTGTGATAAGAAGAACAAGGTGCTATTCATAGACAAGGACTACTTGGTGTTGTCTAAAGACTTTGAGATGCCTAAGGAATCTCAAATACTGCTTAAAGTACCCAGGCAAGAAAATATGTATACCTTTAATCTTCATACTGTTACTCCAACAGGTGGTATTACATGTTTGCTAGCTAAGGCTTCTTTAGATGAGTCAAATTTGTGGCATAGAAGGTTAGGTCATGTGAATTTCAAGAATCTTAATAGATTGGTGAAAAGGAATTTGGTTAGAGGTCTACCTAACAAATCTTTTCAAAATGATTTCACAAGTGCTGCTTGTCAAAAAGGTAAACAACATAGAGCCTCTTGTAAGACCAAGACTGTTAACACTGTCACAAAACCTTTGCAACTTTTACATATGGATTTGTTTGGTCCAGTTTCTATCAGAAGCATTAGTCATAAGACCTTTTGTCTAGTCATAACTCATGATTATAGTAGATTCAGTTGGGTTTTCTTTTTAGCTCTTAAAAGTGAAACAAATGAATTACTTAAGGATTTTATCATTTTAGTTGAAAAGCAGTTCACTAAACAGGTTTTAATCATTAGGACTGATAATGGGACAGAATTCAAGAATGCTGAATTTGATGAATTCTGTAGGTCTAAAGGAATTAAGAGACAATTTAGTAATCCTAGAACTCCACAACAAAATGGAGTAGCTGAAAGGAAGAATAGGACACTGATTGAGGCTGCTAGAACTATGCTGGCTGATTCACTTTTTCCAAATACCTTTTGGGCAGAAGCAATCAATAATGCATGCTATGTGTTAAATAGATTCCTAGTGACCAAGCCTCGAAACAAAACACCTTATGAACTCCTGACTGATGTAAAGCCTAACATAAGTCACTTAAGACTTTTTAGGTGTCATGTGTCTATACTAAATACTCTTGATTATATGGTAAATTTTGATGGAAAGTCTGATCCAGGATATCTTGTAGGATATTCAGTGCAAAGTAAAGCATATAGGGTTTATAATTTGACAACTAAGAAAGTTGAAGAAAATTCTCATGTTAATTTCTTAGAAAATAAACCTAATGTCCCAGGAATAGGTTATGCTTGGATGTTTGATTTAGATTATCTAACTAACTCCATGGATTACTATTCTTTACAAAAGGATTGTCAAACTAACAATGCAGGTGCGGAGTCAATTGCAACTAATGCAGGTGCGGAGTCAATTGCAACTAATGCAGGTACTCAAGAAGATGTTTCTTCATCAGATGATGATGTTCATATCTATGTGCCCAACATGCCTACTGTTACTCCCATGTCTGCCACTCCCAAGAAGCAAACCATGCCATCAAATGATGATCAAGCCACCCAGGAGCTTCAGAGGCTTCAAGATCAAGAAAAGAATGCTACATCTGCTAATAAGCATTCAGGAGAAGAATATTTTGAGTCACGACACTCAGCAGTACATACTACACCTAGCGGTACTTCATCTACAAGTACTGCTAAGTCAAAATCTGCCAAATCTGTTGACTCACTAGAAGAGATTTTACAAGCCATGGATGATGAAGACTTATATGCTAGTCCAGCTGAAGGAATCTTTTCCAAAGCTTCCTATGATGAGTAGGGTGCAGTAACTGATTTCAACAATTTGGAAACAAAAATTCCAGTCAGTTCTATTCCCACTCATAAAGTCAACAACAACCATCCTACTACACAAATTATTGGAGATCCCAAGTCTGCTGTACAAACCAGAAGACAGTTGCAAACCAATATTGAAACTCATGCACTTGTGAGTTATGTCAAACAACAGCAGAGAACAAATCATAAAGATACTCAGCATTGTTTGTTTGCCTATTTCTTATCTCAAATAGAGCCCAAAAACATTTCTCATGCTCTTGATGAAGAAAGTTGGGTAGATGCCATGCAAGAAGAATTAACACAATTTGAGCTACAAAAAGTTTGGATTCTTGTGGATCTTCCCTCAGGTAAAAGAGTAATTGGTACTAGATGGGTCTTTAGGAACAAGAAGGATGAAAGAAGGGTTGTTGTGAGGAATAAGGCAAGACTTGTTGCTCAAGGCTATAGACAGGAAGAAGGGATAGACTATGATGAGGTTTTTGCACCAGTGGCAAGGATAGAAGCCATTAGGTTATTTTTGGCCTTTGCATCATATATGGGATTTATAGTCTATCAAATGGATGTGAAAAGTGCCTTTCTATATGGTACTATTTCAGAGGAGGTATATGTCTCACAACCTCCAGGTTTTGTAGATCCTAAATTCCCCAATAGAGTCTACAAGCTTATCAAAGCACTTTATGGTCTGCATCAAGCTCCAAGAGCCTGGTATGCAACCTTATCCAATTTTCTGTTAGAACATGGATATAGGAGAGGAACCATTGACAAAACTCTGTTCATCAAGAAGAATGCTAAGGACATCATTCTAGTTAAAGTTTATGTTGATGACATCATTTTTGGGTCTACCAAGAAGACATGGTGTAAAGAGTTTGAAGCTTTGATGAAAGGAAGATTTCAAATGAGTTCTATGGGAGAACTAACTTTGTTTTTAGGACTGCAAGTCAAACAAAGGAAAGATGAAATATTTATCAGCCAAGATAAATATGTTGTCGAAATCTTGAAGAAATTTTCATGTATGGATACAAGGAGTACAAGCACACCTCTTGAAGCCAAGAAGTCTTTATCAAAAGATGAACATGGAGAAGATATGGACATTCATCTATACAAATCAATGATTGGTTCATTGATGTATCTTACTGCTTCAAGGCCAGATATAATGTTTGATGTGTGTGCCTGTTCAAGGTTTCAAGTTCATCCAAAGGTGTCACATCTACATGCTATGAAGAAGATTTTTAAATATCTTAAAAGTCAACCCAATTTAGCATTATGGTATCCTAGAGATTCCACCTTTGAATTGGAAGCTTACTCAGATAGTGATTATGCTGGAGCTAATCATGATAGGAAATCCACAACAGGAGGTTGTCAATTCCTAGGCAGAAGACTCATATCATGGCAGTGTAAGAAGCAAACCATTGTTGCTACTTCTACAACTGAAGTTGAATATGTAGTTACTGCTCATTGCTGTGGACAAGTACTTTGGATTCAAAATCAATTGTTGGACTATGGGTTTAACTTCATGAACACCAAGATTTACATTGATAATGAAAGTACTATATGCATTGTCAAGAATCCAGTATTTCACTCCAAGACCAAGCATATTGAAATAAGACATCATTTTATAAGAGATGCTTATGACAAAAAGCTTATTCAAGTCTTGAAGATTCATACAGACAACAATGTAGCTGATTTGTTGACCAAGTCATTTGATGCAAAGAGATTCGAATTCTTGGTGACACACATTGGTATGCTCAACCAATAACTTGCTGCATATGTTGAGGGGAGGTAATAGCTGTACAAATTTTTTATAATTTTTATTATATAGTCTATGTTTTGTGTTTTTGATGTCATTGCAGGTTAATAGAAAAAGATAAAAGAGGTTACATTGTTAGTGGAAAGCATGAACTGCTCAATATTGTGAGGTACCGTTGTCACTCCAAGTACCGCTAGCACAAATTCAAGTACCGCTTATGTTCCATGTACCGCTACATGTCCGTTGTACCGTTAAGGGTCTCTTTTGTAAATTTGGCGGTTTCTTCGCGCTTGGATTTGTTATTTACTTAAATACTTACTCAATTTACATAATTGATTCACCTAATCTTTTATTTTTATCTCTTGATTCTATAACCTTCTCTCTAATTTTTCGATCATCAAAAATACTAATGGTTGCTTTACAAGTAATCTCTAAGCATAATTTGGTTGCGAATCTTGCTACGAATGATGACTCTATTGGTTTCCATGAGATGCTTGGTTTCCTATCTCGAAGTCATGCCAGTTGTCTCTATTTCCATTATTGAACAATTTTGGAATACTGCTGTATTAGGTACTCGGTTTGATCAACCGTGCATTAAGGCTAGGGTGAATCATAGAAACATATATGTAACTGAGTACTACTACGAGCAAGTTTGAGATTAAATGATGAAAATGCACTTAGTATGCTTAACAATACAGAGATTCATGATGGCCTTGCAGCCATGGGCTATAAAGGTGGTAGGGAAAGTCTTACTTTCTTTAAAGCATTATTTTCACCTAAATGGAAATTGCTTTTTCATGCTATTATTCACTGTTTAAGTTCTAAAAGTACATCCTTTGATCAAATTCCTGCTGTATTGGCATCAGCTGGTGTTTGTCTCGCAAATAATAGGGTTTTTAGTTTTTCAAAATTAATTTTTGAAGGCATGACTAGAAATTTGGAAGGGACTAAGAAGTTTTTAATGTATCCTAGATTCATTCAGACTTTAGTTAGTGACCAAATATCTAACCTACCAGAGTTGACTGATACATGGGATGTTCCTACATTCACAAAGAGAACTTTCTCTTTCTTGACCAAATAAGGCAATGCCTTTACAGGAACAGTAACACCATTGTTTGCTCATATGTTAGCCCAACCTGCCAATCAAGAAGGTGAGGAACCTAGCAATGCTAGTGCTTCTCAGAAAACTCCTTCTCGCCAGAGTTCCTACTCCCTAGAAGATTCACAATCTTCTTCTCACAATGTTGGTGTTCCACCGAACACTGATGAGATGATCCACACACCTGTTGCTTCTATTGCTGCTAGTGGTTCACCACAAGCACAAGCACCAGAGGTGGTGGATGTTGCAAATTTAACTACTTTGTGTACAAGTTTTTCCCAACAGGTACAGGTGTTGTAGAGAGAAAAGCTTGTTCAAGACAAGAAAATTACTGAATTGGAAGCTAGCCTAATCAAGTTAAGGAACAAAGTGTTACCTTGGATGAGGCGATATAGATCTATTCAGAAGTCTGCAATCAAGAAGCAAAGATTCAGGAACCACAAGAAAATATAACTGAATGCAACCAAACAGGGGAGGAATTATGAAGGACAACAACCTTCTTCTGATAATCAGACAAGGATCTCTGGAAATGACATCAATTTTGAATTGGATAAAGATGTCATGGGGACTTATGCAGATGGAACTGGTTTAGAGACTGGTGTGGATGGACCTTCAGATATGGAGATTCAGCAGCAAGAACCACAACCTAATCCAGAGGAGCCACAAGTTGTAGAAACATTGGTAACTCAGCCAGAACCATCACCTCAATCACCACTTTAAACTAATTGGAGTGCTTTCTATGAGAAGTTGGAGGAAATTAACATTCAGTTTCCTGCTCCATCACCATAAAGCAATAAATCAGATAAGACTGAAGAAGCGCAAGTTGATATGATGGCTTCTATGGAAGAAAGAGTATCTGGGGATACACAAGTGATTGAAGAAACAAATGTGTCTAATACTGGTGAAATCAACATTGTTGAAGATCCAAGTACTGCTAAGCCAACTAAGCCGACTGCAAGTACTGCTGACATTGTTGAAGACCCAAGTACTGCTAAGCCAACTAAGCCGATTGCAAGTACCGCTGGTGATCATCCTTCACTAGAAAGTCAAACTCCTTTTGGAGAAGATGAGACTTTAGCCCAATTGCTACTTGACTTAAGAAAGAAGAATTTAGTTGAGAAAACTAAACAAGCAGAGGCAGAGAAAAAGACACAACAAGAAGTTCTTACCAAAAAGAATCAAATTCAAGGTAAGAAAGTTTAAGCTTCACACCCTACCAAAGGTATAGTTATTCAACAGCAAGCTAATGATGAAAGAGCTACCAAGCTGAAGAAGAAGCTACCTAAGATTGATCCAAAGGATAAGGGGAAGAAGCAAATATTGTCAGAATCTGAAGATGAAAGTGATTCAGATGATGATATAAACAAAGTCATGTACAGATTTAATCAAATAGACCATGATGAGGAGTTTGCTTATAGAATGCAAGCACAAATTCGTGAAAATGAATTACAGGAAGAACTTGCAGCAAAGCAGAATTTGCTAGAAGCTAGAAGAATACAACAAGAATGGAACATACAAGAGTATGACAGGATTCAAGCTAAATTACATGCAAGTTAGCTTCTTGCAGACTCATTGATAGCTGAAGAGAGAGATGCATATGATGAAGAAGAGAAATCAAGATTGATTGATGATCTGGTAAGGGAGCAACAAAGATTCTTTGCTGAAAAGAGAAGAAAAGAAAAGATTAAGCCTCCAACTACTATGCAGATTAGAAATCAGATGATGAATTTTCTTAAGAAAGTTAAGGGTTTTACTCATGTTCAGCTGGTCAAGAAGAATTTTGAAGAAATCAAGACTTTGTATGAGCAAAATAAGAGAACTGAACTGAATTTTGTTGAGATTGGATCTGAAGTAGATAGAAAAGTTGTTGAAGAGTTTAAGAGACATCTGCAACAACAAAGGCAATTTGGTAGTACTCCTAGAATTGAGCCAAGTACTGCTGAACCTACAAATACATCTCCATCTATTAAGACCACTTATGTGAGGAAGAATATAAAGGAGAAGGTAAGTTCAAGGGAGGAAGAGGCTGCACAAAGAATGAATACAGGAGTTGAAACTCAAGATATTGCTCAGACTGAAAATGTACAAGCAGTACATACACAGTCAACAGTACATACTGAAGAGACGGTACATACAAACTTGGAAGAGGGTTCAACAGAACTTGAGGGAATTTCCAAGGGTGGTAAAAGGAAAAGGTCAACAAAGATAAAGAAGAAAGCCAAGAGGGCTAAATCAACATCAGAGGATAGTGATGATGATGAGAGCTTGAAGAAGTACTTGAAGATTGTAAATTTTGAAGATCAATGTATTGATACAGAGATTTTTGGAAAGAGAGCATCCATTGCTAAATGGATTTACTTTATGTCTGAAGGACTTGAAGCTCATGGAATTCAGAGAACTGATGGCACAACAAGGATGTTCAGACTTTTGGAGGATATTCTTCGCATTCTTGACAGACAAGATATTCAAGATCTTTCAAGGTTAGTTCAAGAAGCCAGTACAGGTAAAACTGAAGTATCACTATTATACTGGGAATTTCTCTTTATGTATGAGCCACACAATTATGATCAAGAAATGTTGAAGAAATTAGAGAATCGCGTTCCTAGTTACTGGAGATATTACAGGTCATGTGGATTGCATATTTTAGATGTAGATGATGTTACCTACTATATGATGCAAGAGAAAACTTACCCTTTAAAAAGAAAATTGTTGGAAGGGATGTTAGAACAACAATTGGAAGTTACAGAAGAATCTGCTGATGCTTTGGAGTTGATCAGAATGGTTAAACAACAAATCAAGGATTTGAAAGATGAGGAAGAAGCTGAGAAAGAATCTTAAGTGTTTGACTTTCAGTCACACTTCACAAATGGTTCTCAGTTCACCATGTTAACACACATAAGAACTGGCTAGTCCATAAGCAAACGGTTTGTGGTAAAGACTTATCAAATCCGTTGAAAGCTGATAGTTTGGTAAAAACTATATGGTTCTAACTCACCTTGTTTCGAGACAAAGAGTTGGCTAGTCCTAGACAAACGGTACTAGGTAAAGACTTCATCAAATCCGTTGATGGTTGACAATTTACCAAAAATTGTAAGGTTTTCATTACACCTTATTCTTTATGAATAAAGTATTGGCTATTCCAGAGTGTACGGCTAACTGGTAAAGAATTTATCAAATCCATTGATAGCTGGTGATTTGCTAAAAATCATGAAGCCAATACAGATTGGTGTTTGTTGTTAACTGTTTTATTTCAGGTATGAAGATTGCAAGCAAAGAAGTATTTAAAAGATACTTAGAAGGTTTTGTCTCATCAAATCAAGACAAAGGTTCATGACTAAGAGTTCAAAGACTAAACTCAAGAAGACAATAACTGATGCTGCAAAGATAAGTGAATGTTTAGAAGACACAAGAAGATCATAGTTTGAAGACAAAGATGATACTCATGATGTTTGAAGATTATCTTATCAAGATCTACATTTGAAGTGTTTGGCTACATTCAGTTGGATACAAATACAAATTACCAAGTTTAATCCAAGGATGAAGGAAAGACTGAAGACATGTATTTTAATACATCCAGTACAAGAGAAACAAGAAGACAACAAGTTATCATTTCTTGTTTAGGGGAGGATTGTTGGGAATTATTTGTTAAGTGTCAAGTATCGTTAGTGTAATTGAAGTACTGTCGGTGTTATGTAAGTACCGTTAGTATTAACGCGGTACATAGTAATTACTACTACTTATAAAGTAAGTACTGCTAAGATGATTAGGACGAATATATCTTTGTATAAGATATGTCATAGTTATAGTTAGAGTATATCTTATGTGAAATACATAAATAGTTAGAATATTGATAATATATCGTGTGTGATATAGTTATCTTTATAGAATATTCTAAAGGTTTCTAGGGTTCCTTACTCTATAAAAGGAACATAGGTACAATGTTGATAAACATCAGTTTATCTGTTATAGCCAATGTGGCACATGGGTGCATGTGTGCAGCTAAGCTGAACACATGAGTTACATGTTTATTTCTCCCATATGGTTATAACAGAATATGTAACTAACTCTCCAATCCCATCTCTCTTATAAATAGTTTGTAATCTTCATTTGTCCAATCAGCTTTGAAATTGTAATTTCCTTTTCTCTCTCAATTACATAATCTTGTAAACGTACAGTTTCAAGTAATCAAAGCCCAAGAGCATAGTTCGATCTTGTTTCTTATTTCTATAGATCCTGTTATGTTCTTAAGCAACTTCGAGTAATCCTGGTTGTTTGATCCATTTATCACAATCATCAGTGTTGTTATCATTTGGGTACTTATCAATTGGTAACTTTCTTGTGAAAGATCTCGTTGTCATTGTTTATGATCCAGTTTTTGGGAGGTTTCTTGTTCAAACTGATTTTTGGCGGGAAATTCTGTTTAGAATTCTGTTACAATCATGGCACCAACAACAAGGCTTACAAGTACAAGCAATAACGAAGAAAACAATGGGGATGATCGCTGGGAAGCCATGAATAACCGAATTGTACAACTAACGGATCAATTGGCAGGGTTGATTTTGCAAAATGCTGGTGGTGCAAGGAATAACAACCAATTTACAAGAATGACTAAACTTGAGTTTCCACGTTTCACCAATGAGGATGTCAAAGGATGGATCTACAAGTGTGAGCAATTCTTTCTTCTTGATAACATTACGGAAAATCAGAAAGTTAGATTAGTTGTTGTTCATTTGACTGACACACCATTACTATGGCATAAGCAATATATTAGACTCTATGGGGAAAATGTGGGGTGGGAGGTGTATAAGTCTGCAATCTTGCAACAATTTGGTACAAATTTTGATGACCCCATAAGTCAGATAAGAAACATCAAGTATGAATCTAGTGCCAGAGAGTATCAAGATCGTTTTGATACATTGTTGAGTAGATGTGATATTGTGGAGGAACATGCTGTAAGTTTTTACTTGGGGGATTATCAACTGAACTTGAAATAGGTGTTAGAATGTTTGACCCTAAGACTTCGGCTGAGGCTTATAAGTTTACTAATTTTCAAGAAGCTACTTTCCAAGATATTAAGAAAAACAAGTCATATGGTGGAAATTTTGCTAGTGGGTCAAGAGTGGGGAATTCTGTAGGTAGTTCTGTTACTACCAAGTCACCTTTGTTGTCTTTGCCTGCTCCAAATAATGCTTGGAAAAATAAACCTACCACCCTAGTTAATGCTCCTATGAGGAAACAACTTACACAAAAAGAGTACTTGGAAAAAAGGGCTCAGAATTTATGTTTCTATTGTGATCAGAAGTTTACTCCAGGGCATAAGTGTAGTGGTCAGTTATTTTCCTTAGTTTTGTTGGCTGGGGAAGATGAAGATTGTGAAGAAGAGTACCAGGAGTGTTTGGGTGAAGAAATGGTAGAAATGGTAGAACCACAGGGGTTAACCCAAGTGTCTTTGAATGCTTTGGATGGTGCAAATTTTTTTCAAACATTGAGGATTACTGGGAAAGTGGGAAAACATACAGTGCATATATTGGTTGATTGTGGGGCTACTCAAAATTTTTTGGACCTGAATGTAGCTAAACATGTAGGGTGTAAGATGACCAGCACTTGTCCACTATCTGTAACTGTAGGAGGAGGGAAGAAATTGATAAGTGATACTGAGTGCAAGGGTTTTGAATGGCAATTGCAAGGGGAAACATTTCATACGGATGTCATGATTATGCCATTAGGTGGATGTGAAATGGTGCTTGGAATACAGTGGTTAGCAACATTGGGTGATATCAAATGTAATTTTAGTCAGTTAAGGATGGAGTTCATGTATAGGAATAAAAGGATGACTTTAAGGGGTTCTCCTAAGCCTCAGATGTAATGGTTGGATGGGAAAAATCAGGGCAGACAGTTTGTAGAGTCATCTAAAGCTGAGTTGTTGATGTTTTGTGTTTACCCAAACACTGGTGTTCAATTATCTAGTACAGAAGGGGGGCAAATGGCTCATGCATTGGCTAAAGTGGTAAATAAGTTTGAAGATGTGTTTGCAGTACCTTCTGAGTTGCCTCCTCAGAGAAGTCATGACCATAAAATACCATTGGTTTCAGGTGCTCCACCAATCAACATTAGGCCTTATAGACATCCACCAATGCAAAAAGATGCTATAGAGGCTATGGTGAAGGTATTGTTGGAGTCAGGGGTGATTAAGCCTAGTAATAGTCCATTTGCTTCTCCTATAGTAATGGTAAAGAAGAAAGACAATACCTGGAGGATGTGTGTGGATTATAGGCAACTCAATAAGCACACCATTAAGGACAAATTCCCTATCCCTATCATAGAAGAGTTAATAGAAGAATTACATGGTGCTACCATCTTTTCCAAGTTGGACTTGAGGTCTGAATATCATCAAATCAGGATGCATAAGGATGACATTCCCAAGACAGCTTTCAAAACTCATCAGGGTCATTATGAGTTTCTGGTTATGCCCTTTGGATTGACTAATGCACCATCTACATTTCAATCACTGATGAATGAGGTATTCAAATCCTATTTGAGGAAGTTCACACTAGTTTTCTTTGATGATATACTAGTCTATAGCAAAAGTTTGGAGGAACACGTTCAACATTTGTTTGCTGTCTTAGTAACTATGAGGCAGAATAAATTGTTTGCTAAACAATCTAAGTGTGTGTTTGGCACAAATCAAGTGGAGTATTTGGGTCATGTGATTTCTGCACAAGGAGTAGCCACGGATCCTAGTAAAGTCAAAGCTATGCAAGAATGGCCTACTCTAACAACTGTCAAACAGCTAAGAGGATTTCTTGGTCTCACGGGTTATTACAGAAGGTTCATTCAAGGTTTTGCTACTATTAGTATACCCTTGACTCAGTTACTTAAAAAAGGTGGTTATAAATAGACTAGTGAAGCCCAATCAGCTTTTGAGAGACTTAAAGAGGCTATGATCAAAGCTCCATTTTTGGCTCTTCCTGACTTCAATACCCTATTTATAGTGGAAACTGATGCTTCTGAGATAGGAATTAGGGCAGTGTTGCAACAAAATAGTCACCCAATTGCTTATTTGAGTAAAACCTTGTCTATTAAGCATCAAAGTTTGTCCACTTATGAAAAGGAATTTTTAGCTGTCTTATTGGCTCTTGAGAAATGGAGGGGCTATTTGTTAGATAGGCACTTTATTATCAAGACAGATCATTTTAGCTTGAAGTATTTGTTGGATCAAAGAATCACAACCCCTACTCAGATGAAGTGGTTGCCTAAGCTCATGGGTTTTGACTATGAGGTAGTGTACAAAAAGGGGTGTGACAATGTTGTAGATGATGCCCTTTCAAGATTACATACTTCTGAGTTGTTTAGTATGGTGACTACCTTGGTAACTAGTGATTTGGCCAAGAAAATTGAAGAAACTTGGGTTACTGATGACAAGCTTAAAAGACTGATAGAACAATTGCAAACACAATCAGGGAGTAAGAAACATTATGTATGGGCTAATAGTCAGTTGTTGAGAAAAGGTAAAGTGGTAGTAGGTGATAATGCTCAACTCAGGACTGATCCATTGCAACATTTCCATGGAGGGTCTATTGGTGGACATTCAGGGGTCAAGGTCACTACCCACAAGATCTGTTCTATAGTCTATTGGAAGGGGCTCAGAAAAGAGGTTAAAAAGTTTGTACAAGAATGTGTGGTTTGTCAGAGGAATAAACCAGATCTGTCAGCTTATCCTGGTCTTTTACAGCCATTACCTATACCCCAGAATATATGGGCAAGTGTGTCAATGGATTTCATTGAGGGACTACCAAAGTCACAAGGAAATAATGTGATTATGGTCATAGTGGACAGACTCAGCAAATATGCTCATTTTGTGGCTTTATCTCATCCTTTTAATGCTAATCAAGTGGCCCAGGCCTTCATTGACAATGTCTACAAACTCCATGGTATGCCACAGTCAATTGTGTCAGACAGAGATAAGATTTTTCTAAGTACTTTTTGGAAAGAGCTTTTCAAAATGTTGTAAGTTCAATTGTTGATATCCACGACCTACCATCCCACCATCCCCAGACTGATGGCCAAAATGAGGTGGTGAATAGGTGTTTGGAAGGGTACTTGAGGTGTATGACAGGAGAACACCCAAAAGAATGGTGTAAATGGTTGTCCTTAGCTGAGCTGTGGTACAATTCCAATTTTCACACATCCACGCAGATGACTCCATTTGAAGTGGTCTATGGTATTGTTCCACCAGTACATGTGCCATACTTGGGGGGTTTAAGTAAGGTGGAAGCTGTAGACAAAAGTTTGAAGGACAGAGAAGAAGTGTTACAAACAGTAAAGTTTCATCTATCAAGAGCCCAGAATAGGATGAAACAACAAGCCGACAAAGGAAGATTAGAAAGGATTTTTGATGTTGGTGATTGGGTGTTATTGAAATTGCAGCCACACAGGAAAGTTACAGTAAGGATGGGGAAACAACACAAGCTCTCACCTAAGTATTTTGGTCCTTTCATAGTTAGTGCTAAGATTGGACAAGTGACCTATCAGTTGAAACTTAACTCTCAAGCCCAGATACATAATGTGTTTCATGTCTCTCAGTTGAAGAAGTATAAGGGAGTACCACCTAATCCGCAGGATGTTGCAATTCCAATGTGCAATACAGAGGGAAGATTGGCAGCTCAACCATTGGCTTTGTTGGAAAGGAAGGTCCTTAAGAAGAACAATGCAGTGGCTGTCTATGGGTTGATTCAGTGGACTAATGATACTAAAGATGATGCTACTTGGGAGCCCTTGGACAAGATCATGAAGGACTACCCAGACTTTGATTTCTAAATTCTTGAGGACAAGAATTTTGTAAAGAGGATGGATTGATAAACATCAGTTTATCTGTTATAGCCAATGTGGCACATGGGGTGCATGTGTGCAGCTAAGCTGAACACATGAGTTACATGTTTATTTCTCCCATATGGTTATAACAGAATATGTAACTAACTCTCCAATCCCATCTCTCTTATAAATAGTTTGTAATCTTCATTTGTCCAATCAGCTTTGAAATTGTAATTTCCTTTTCTCTCTCAATTACATAATCTTGTAAACGTACAGTTTCAAGTAATCAAAGCCTAAGAGCATAGTTCGATCTTGTTTCTTATTTCTATAGATCCTGTTATGTTCTTAAGCAACTTCGAGTAATCCTGGTTGTTTGATCCATTTATCACAATCATCAGTGTTGTTATCATCTGGGTACTTATCAATCTTTCATGTACCTCATTCAAGTCGATTAATAAGAGAATCGAATAGTTAATAGTAATTCTGTTCTTCTGTGCTTTATAAGTTAGATTCCGCATAACTTATTTAGTGTTAGTAAGAGTGCTCAAAGTGTTTTAGTTTGATTACAAACTACTATACTACAGTAATTCTTAACAGAATATAGATCCAACCAAAGGGATCAACAGTATATTTTGAACAAAACCTTTGTTTATGGACACTACAATGATAGCGTGACAAAGAAGTACTAATGAATGAATTTAAAGAATGATCAGAAAAGAAAGGAGGTATTAATTGTTGTAACCATTGCTAAGCCATTGTAACTTAACGCTTGGCCAGTGCACACCATAACTATCATGGAATTTGAACTAATTGCAACCCTTTCAACGATATATTAATCACTCTGACGGAAACATTCATCGAGATAGTAAGAATACACACAAAATGAAAATAACAACAATTGGATTGGAATCTAAAGCAATCAATGCACATGACTATCGTTCAACGTATACAAAAAAAAAGGGTCAAACTAATGACCCAATATGTAAGTGAAACCAAACAAACTTAATCCACTTCACATCACTTCAATCTACTCTACTTTCTCCTTACGGTGCGCGAAAAGCATTACATTTTTTTGGTGCATATAGACAGTATTACAGTTCAAAATATGTGTGAACAGGGCTTCTAGTTAAAAACAGTATAGCAACATGCACCGCATGCCAGAAAGTTCCAGTCTGGATTTGGCAATCTTTTTTAACTGCTGTAGTTGGCAACAAATGGTTTCTTCATTCACTCTGGTACCAAACTAGTAGCATCTCCTACAAAATAGAAGAAACAATATAAGACCACACACTGCATAAATGTTGACAAATGTCAGAACCAAAATAAGATATCTACGCTTGGCTAACTCTATGGATCCCGCCCCATGATAGCATCACAGAAATCTAACTAGCAATCAAACAATCTTCATAGAATTACCACATGCATTTAAGAAAGCTTTTCGGAGATTTTCATTCTGTGTAGCCAATTTCTAGGGTCTATGAAAAAAAAATGTGATAGCAGATCGCTCTGTGTAAAATAGCAAAAATAAGAGAACCAGAATATGGACAATGGGTGCTTGTTATAAATGGCACAAAGCAACAGGAAACAGGCCGCATATTCAACTCCAATGAATAACTAAACTACTTCCTTTTAGGCTTGCTCCCCCATTGGCCAGAAGGTCTGAAAATTGTTGGATTCAAAAAGAGGGTCTAGTGTAAACCCCGTTGACTGTAAACCCATTTAGTTATGTATATGTCAATTCGGGAATAGTTTTATCTACATTTGGTCAAATGGGTGAATCTAATAGTGAAAAGCTTAATCAATCAATGGAGTCGGGCAGAAGCAAAGTGTACGTATAACGCATGAAACTCCTGAAGCATTCATATCTCAAGTAATATATACAGAAATTCTGTGGCGAGTTGCAACCACGCCCGACCCTCAAAAATTATATGTTTGGAATTGTATTCAATCCACTCGAACCATCCATTATTTAACCTCTAATTAAAAGTACTAGATACCTTAAGAGAGGGGAGAGCATCACTGTACCTCTTTAATTGCCAGCTACAACAGAGCTCGGTTGAGACAGAATCAAACTAGCAGAAGTCACAAGGTTAAAGAGAACAAAGCCCCACTGGGTATGCAGAGAAACTCTTCTATATACAATTCCGTAATCAAGTTTGTAGCAGTGAGGTCTCCTATCTGATTGTAGAAAATGAAGCAGAGACGGCTGAAGCCTCTGAAATCAAAGATGCAGGTTGTCGGGCTTGAAGACAAACACCTATGTCGAATGGACGCAACTCAGATCCATCAAATAGAAGATTGACACCTGGCAGGACGTTTTCTCCACTGTCCTTATCATCTGATTCCACCTTACCACTGCTTAAACTAGATGTCTCTTCGCTCATTTTGGCAATGTCTTCATAAGCTGGACCCAAAGCATATGACCTGCATGTGTTCATTTACGTCATGATATATTTTAAAAGTTTGAAAAAGGAAGACTGTTTTACAAAGTGAAATTCAAGTTCTATCAACACTCTCCAATTGGAGACTTCTAACCGTAACTTTTTATTTTGTCATCGACACTTCGGCTATGTTGGCACTTTTGACTATTAGAGATGGCACTTTTGACCCACTAATGCAAGCTTCTATTCTGGCAAACTTTGGACGGAGGGAAAAATGTCCTCATGTTTGACTTTCTCCACTTCCAAATCACCCCAAGGATTTAAAGAAGCAAAAATAGTATTGCGATTGCATTTAACTCGGTGATTATTAAATAATTATATTATAATGGAGAAAACCCATCCTAAAATATAACCCGTTTCACCACAAAGCCATTACCCAACCCATGCATCTGCCACCTCTATCAGCAAAACACTAGGAAGCATTTCAAACAGCCTAACAAATAGATCAGAAAGACCAATTCATACCTTAAAAGGTTACCATCAAAGCTCAGAACTTCCGTGCGACAACGCTGCCTGTTGGCAAGTTTCAGTCTTTGAAGATCACTCGTTCCAGAAATTGGAGAAGAAGGTTCTGTAAGAGGATTCCATCTTTGACTCGCATATGTCATAAGTTGACCCTTCTGAGTCTTTGGTTGATCCCTTTGATAAAGCATCCTTGCACTAGAACCAGAAGATTGGTACTCAGAACAGATGTCATGTAGCCTTCGTCTCAGATCTTGCATTGCATCATGATGGTCAGTGAACAAATTTGTTTGAAGTAAATGTGAAGACACCACTCTTTGACATATAATATTGCATAACTTTGGACTGAATAGGGGAATTCCAAACTCTACACACAATGGAACCCATTCATATTTCGCATCATCTGGTGCAAAGACAGCTGTGTTTCCTTCTTTAAAGAGCTTCACCAAACGAACATAACCTACAGTCCATAACGGTATTTTATCTGCTAACTGATGCAACAGAGAGTTTAACTTTGAACTTTCATCAGTGATCAACCCTAACTCCTTCCCTATATCCGCAAATGAACCATCAGAGTTCTTTAGAGGGAGAGGAACATCAATAGTATTCATTTTTCCAGACTCACTAAGGTCAAACTTACTAAAGGGTTGCACTAATACGGCAGTATGTTTGAGAAGTGAGTTTACGCAATGTAAGAGTATACTTCCTTTGACTAACTTCCCTTGGAATTTGGCTCCTAGACCTGCAACTGTGGACCCGTCCCATGAACATATAAGGGCTTTCTCACAACCAGCCAATGGTGCAGGGAGCAATCTTAAACATTGACCCTTCATTAAAACAACTGAAACGGGCCCACTGCCAATGGAAGTATATAATACTAAGTCCATCCATGGTGACATTGAGGAATGTGAAGGCGGGCCGAAATGAACGGGGCCTTTGGGGCCCGGTAATAAAGAAGAAACTGGAAGAGGAACCATTGACACAACAATTTCATAGTCACGTTTAAACAAACTATCAAGTGTTGTTGCTGGAAGAGAAGCTAAGCTTTCACACCGCAGGATATCTACACGGTATTTTCTCAAATTATTCTTCAATAGTTTTCCAGTAACAGAATCATCAGCAGATACTAGTTTCTCAACATCACTGGTGTTTCCATTTATAGAAGTGGAATCAGAATTGTTAGGAACTGGGCCCGAATCACTTATGGCAGCCTCAGATTCTTCTTTTAGGGACATGTCTGCCACCATAGATGTAACCTCTTCATTGGTTGAAGGACCAATGGAAGGGGTGTCCAATTCATCAGAAGAAAGCCCTCCGGATGTTAAGCATTCTAGAATCATTCGAAGACTAAATGCATGGTTGGCAAATTCCTGCAGCTCTCCCTCAAATTTTGTCCCTTCTAATGTGCTTAGATCTCTGCAAAGATCTTCAATGCTAGCATGACCTAGTTTTCCCGCTTCGTATAGTGTTACTGCATGAGATTTTAAGCCTGCAAACGACATCAACGAGAGGAAAAATTACTAGTGGCGAGACATTGATAGATATAGTAGATCACAGAAGAGGAGAAAAAGGAATAAAAATAATAATGAAAAAAGAGAACTTCATCCATGGACATTCATGTAGATAAATGAGGTAATAAATTCACATAAAAATTATAAACAAGGATAACATGAAGAGTGAAAATGAAAAAAAGATGAAGAATGAAAATGAAAAAAAGATGAAAAATGAAAATGAAAAAAAGAACTGGAAAGCACCAACTAACCAGGTGATACAGAGCCCATCATAAGATATGATGTTATGTTAGCATCAACCACAAATGCAACACGTGCATATGCAGAATTTGGTCCATGGTTTTCTGTCCCTGAGGCATCTTGCTGAAATAACACGGTATCAGTGGATATGTTTCCAGAGCCTGCAGTAGCAAGAGTACCTTCTTCCTCATCATTGAGTGCAGAAGTAGTTTGATCTTGAAGAACAGATCCGGGGTCAATTAGTTTGACTGCCCATCCTAATCGGCATGCAAAAGATGCAGCACCCTGCAGTTGAGAGAGTTCAGCCTGTAATGTTGTCGCCAACTCGGCAACAGTTGAGTTCTCACTCGAAACCACAAAAACAGCATAAAGCAACCTGTGAAGTATAGTTTACAATACACAGGATGTTCAATTTGACTGCTTGCAGAATGGTACTTGAAGCGATAAAAAGATAGTTGTGATAATTTCAAGCCATCAACTTATAAATGGGTTAATTTGGATTATGTTTAACCTCTAATGAATCAAATCGGTTCGGTAAAAATATCAAGCTAATAAAAACAGGTCAAATGAGTAAAATGGCTCAAAACAGAATGACAGTTGCATAAAGTAGGTTTTCACATACAACCTCCTACATCATTTATTCAATATACTATACTTTTATTGCAAAGTAGGTTTTGCAATAAATTTAGTGTATAAACTACTTACTGGAAAACGACAAATTCTTTTTTGACAAAATAAAAAAACTAGGGTCTGCCAAAGCTTCGAAGCCCATTTTGACATATTACCGGACCCTGTCATTTAGCCATATCTTGATTAAAGAGAAAACTAAAAAGAAAAATTAGAAAAGACCAATCTCTTACTCCTCAATAGGATCTTCGTATGACTGCTCTCTGTTGGAAACAAACCCTTCTAGCCTGGACACTGTAACATTAAACACGTCAGATTCTGAAATTTATATCTAGAAATCATGAGCATAAGAAACAAAAAGCACCCATCGCATGCATGACAACTTTAAATCTTTATTACTCAAGGTTATATAAATTTAGTCATATAGAATAAACTTCTTATAGATCAAAAAGCTGCTCACAGGAAACCAATCAGAAAAAAGAAATCTTTGCACAATAGCTTTAAGATCCCAAGAATTAGGGAGAACGTTTCAGTCATACATTTTCGCTAAGTAAACGATACTAAGACATATCGATATATCAAAATATCATTAGACTGAATTCACAATGATACCTTTAAAGCGGTCATCAGCATAAACAGGGACATCAAAGTAAACCAGCCCTCGCCGATAAAGACCCTTGATGACAACCGGGTCAAATAGTATAAACGCGTTTGCTTCCTCCTTACAGATTTTGTCAATTGTTGCTGATTCATCTTCTGAAAGTTTCTGCAAATAATATCGATTAGCATAACATTGTGCCTCTATTCGCTCATAACAAACATAGGAGATGATCAAGAATTGGAATATTTCAAAGGGCACATCACACGGAAACTAAATTGATGATTGTAAGAATGCCCCAATATTACTTCTCAGTTATGCGATAAATTTTTTTTATCAGGTATCTCACCTTAAATTCTTCCAATGTAAAGTTGACAAGACAAACTCCCCACCAAGGTTCAATTGCAAAGTCTACAGGATGTGTAGGCAATGATTCCTTCGCTATGGACTTGTTCAGCTTCCACATAATTTTCTGAAGAGCTCCAAAATCATTATGGATAATTAGATGAAAGCAAAGAAATGTGGCCTAAGTGCACAAAAATAATATACATCTGTAAAAAAACAATATGTATACCTTAGATCTACATTTGTTCATGATGTCGATGAATTCATTTCTTCCTATACCAGTGAGTCGCAGAGCATCTGCCGCGCTAAAATTTGGTATGCTATCATAAGGTTGTTCTGCAAATGATATATAAACATAAGTTTCATTTTGAAGAAAAAATGGAAATGCTGCAAAAGGAAATGATAAGAGCCACTAGAATTGATACATAGTTCCACATAACAGTATACAAGTCAGCGGAAAAAGTCAACATGAAAATATGTCTGATCATTGACTAATTATGATATATGACAAATGTGTACATGTCATTTCTTTATGGCAATTGGCAAAGGCACAGGAAGTTTCAAACGGCGGTTAGTTGTAATCCGAATGTTCTGTTATTGGTATTTTTAGTACATAGTTGGGTGAGCTAAATGTTCTGGTATATACTACCTTGTATGTATGCATCTATGTATATGTATCAATATATGTAAATTGCGTCCCATCATTTGACCACTAATGTTTATTAACTTGCAAATCATGTATGCAATAAATAGGTATAATAGCATATAAGTTGCTAATGATAGTACATAACAGTTATCATGTCCACTTGACTTGTGCATCGAAAAAGTACCCCTAAACATCTTTCTTATGTTGCATTACTAAAAGATGAGTGCTACAATACCACATCTACCAAGTATGATTTGGTTGGTGGCTTATAAAGTCTAGGTGTCCCTTCCTCCTACAAGCTAGCTTTTTGAAGCAGTTCTACACCTAGCTTGTGGCTTGATGTGACCTAGTATAGGATGACCTAGTATAGGATGGGTTCGTATCAATTGGTATCATAGCAGTCCAACCTTTTGAGGTTCCAAGTTCCAACACTCCAAGTGGTGGCCTATGGAGTGATGGCTTGGACCCAAGAAAAGTGTGACAAGTGTGACCAACATAGCTGTGACCAACGAGCTCGGAGTGGTGGCTTGGACCCGAGAGAGAAGGGTGTCGACCGTGACCAACATAGCAGTGACCAACAAGGGCTTTGGCTCTTCAAAGCGTGCTTCTTGAATTTTTTAAGAGTCCCACGTTGGCCAAGTATGGGATTGATTGATGGCTTATAAAGTCTAGGACTCTAGGTGTCCCCTCCTCCTTTAAGCTAGCTTCTTGAATTTTTTAAGAGCTTGTTGCATCAAGGCTATCTAATTTCCAAAAAAGAACATAAGGGTGGCACATTACACTAGTCATGCATATCTCGGCCTTTCACGAAGAGACTAGCATGGACACAAACAATTATGAATTTTAATAGTTTTATCTCATCAAACAGAGCAATATAAGGTAGCTCAATTCTACAAATATATATCCTTATTAGTTTTATGTTCCACAGAAGTAAAAAAACAAAAATCATTTGAGATAATGTAGCCTATTACCATTTTTCATGACCTCAAATATCATATCACAGTAGTATCTGAATGGTGAAATCCTCATTACACGACAAACGTAGTCAGCAAGGTGATATGGAAACAGCTGCAAAACCAAACGAAAAAAACATTTAACTGAATGGGCCTAATCACGGTAAACAGAAATGTCTATCATCTAAAAGCATTGTGGGTGAAATAAAAGATAGATAGGTAGAAAAATAGTTGACTATCAAGTACATTTAAACAGTACAGGTAAATGGGTAACTTGTCAGCCACCCAATCATAATAGTATGAATATGTACTAGAGGAAAACCTGTCTAGTACCTATAGTGACCATACACATTGCCAGTCATTTGTTTTCTCAAACTTGTTCATAATGCAAAACTACAGGATGCCCTATCAGGGTCTAAGCCTTAGAAAGTAATATTAGCAGACACAAACATGTTTTGAATAGCATGCAGACTATGAATGAAACTCATAATACTTGTCTAGTACATACCGCTAAGTTCCTTCGAAGATAACGCATCATATCCTCATAATATTCAGCTTCTCTGCATACTTTACGGACAAATGAAGTGTTCCATTGAAGCCTTTTCTTTATACAATGTTCAGTTATCCTGTTAAAATAGTGTTAGACAAACAACCAGATTTCATAGAGAATGTCTTTAAGAGATTTGTCTTATTGGAATTGTAAACGCCAATAAAATTAACTACAAAGAGTACAAAGAAGAGCTTATGCCAAGGATTGCCTAATAGTAAACATCATCCAATGAACACATTAATCAGTAAAATTCATGACTGAATGCACATGCCACCAGAAATAAGCTCGTAGCCCTACAACATTTAAATGCCACTAAACTTCACATTCTCTTGAATTATGCTCATAGACTTTTATTTGCAAGTACAAGATCTATGTCGGTTAAAAAGAGACTTAAAAGCGATCAAGACAAAATGAAATTTATGAGGTTGCTCAACTTATCAAAAAATCACACTTACAAATGATTGACGGAAATTAAACAAAGCTATACAATAATTATTTTGGAGAATACTAGCAAATTATAGATACTAACATTTGATTTGATTACAGTAAATTTTTGTGCTTAAAACGACACATAGAAGTTAATGAATTGAATTAGTTTCAATAACTGCGATGAGTAATGAGCTAACAAGAATTTTGGTTATATAATCAATCAGTGTAGCCAAGACTAGAGTTGAAACTACTCCAGCCCAGATTACAAATTATGTATATAGAAGTACATATGCCATGCAGCGCAACAAGAACTAGCTCATATATTCAAGAGAGTCGGGGGCTAACCTGCTAATAACCCAATCACTATCATGCCCTAGAGATTAGCAATTGCAGTTCCTTCTGTTCTTAAATAAACTTCATTACTTTTTAAGCCACACATTTCAAATCGTTCAACTAATATATTGCTCATATCTATTTCAGCAACAATGGTTTCAGCTATGACACTTTCAAGTCAGGCTCTAATATGTCATTCATAACTTCTAAAAACTTTCAGAAACTAAGTATATGTGTTCTTATGATTGGTAAACTCGTTGACTATCTCATGTACACTAGATCTAAGACATTTAAACAGCTGATCCCTGCTGCATTGTTCAAAGATCCCAGATCAAGTAAACGCATAATATACAAACTAAATTCAATTAAAACAAACCAACAAAATATCAAAAACATGCAGAAGAAGCTAATAACAATTAGCAAAATAAACCTTCTATGCCATTCATCTTTCGAATTCAGAGTCGATTGAAGACGCTTAGGAAGATTCTCCCAAGGACATTCTTCCTTAATTGCTCTCAGAATCAACTGTTCCTCGATCGTCGCCGGTACATGCAGCATAGTTGATCACTTCAATTTAGCATAAACACTGCAAACAGATCACACAAATAAACTTAGAACATAAGTCATGCTAGATTAATTTACAATCGTTCGCATATTGAAACACACAGTGAGTGTACTATCAGTCTATTACAATCAACAGAAGCACTTGATTACTTAAACTCCTCTAGTAATCACCATAAACAAATCACACGGTCCAGAATGCCGTAAACTTAACAGCAAATTTTAAAATACATTGACCTACGCATACTAAGACAGACAGTCAGCGTACTATCACAGTCAACCGAACCACTAGAATACTTAACTTAACACAAACAATATTAGTACTGCAACAGATCACACAATCCATAATATCGTAAACTTAAGACCTAAAATCCAACTAAATTGATCTACAGATAATAATGCACACAGTGAGTACACTATCACAATCAACTAAAGTACTTGATCACCTTAACTTATAATAAACTAAAACTAATCGTTGCAAACATATCACACGAATCGACAATTACGTAAACATAAGACCTAAAATTAAACTGAATTGACCTACACATACTAAAATAACAGTCAGTGTACTATGGAAATTAACTTAACGACTTGATCAATTTAACTTACCATAAAGACTAGCAACTAATACGAACACAATCAATAATTTCGTAAATGTAAGAACTAAAATCCATCTACATTATACTAATCACTTCAGCTAAACTTGATCACTCTTAAACAAAAATTACTAGAAACAAAGCAATAATTACATGAACGTAAGAACAAGTGACAAAATAAATTGAGTTGCAGATTTTAAAACAAACAATGACCGCTGAATCATTACAACTTAAACATAAACTACATCGATCACCGCAAACAAATCACCACAATTAAACTACACATATTAGAACACACATTTGCCGTACCAATCACAAATTAACTAAACGTAAATAGTAATAATGAGTAGAAACAAAATAGACAATAAATAATTGCGTAAAATAAATGAGCTAATTAAAACTACATTAAGAGAAGAAATGAAGGGCGATGCATATTTTGGTAAACTTAAGACCTAAAATGAAACACACGATCGATAATATCGTAAAGTGAAGAGCATAAAGTCAACTTATAGCGATCTACACATAGTAAAAACAAATGTGTGTGAATTGAGACAATTATTTAAATACCTGGAAAATGAATTTATGGGGGAGTTGAATTTTAGGGTTTTTGTGAAATGAAGATCTTAGACTAGTTGGGAATGGGAAGAAGGAAGTTGGAAATACGTGGGTCGCCGGTTTATTAAGTTTCTACTTTCTTTGTGTTAAATTAAGGTGTTTTTTTAAATAAATGTTGTGTTTTGTAGACGGATATATAACTGTTTGTTTTGTATACTGAATATAATATCTGAATTAGATAAATTTATTATCGTGTTTTTTTAAGTTAGAGGGTAAATATATAAAATAAGGCTAATAAGTCATGACTTAATATAGATAGTCTTCTCATCCTGGCTTTTTCTAGAACGGCATTGATTAATTTTAAAAACAAAACAAACATGACTTAATTTATATACCTATTTTTCAATTAAGACTCTATAAGTCGTTATCAAACACTACCTTAATCAATTAACTTAACGACTGTATTTGTTTTAAAGCAAAGGGTGTGTTAATCAATAAAAAAAAATTTATTGTATTTGTATATTTTTTTTTCATAAACAAATCGCGGGTTAATCAAGATCGACTTATAAATTATTCGAAATCAATTTGATCAAAACTTTAGCGTATTTTCAAGTCAAGTTTAAACTTTAAAATACTCGAACTAAGAGTTTTATCAGCTTTTGTTTGAGTTACGCTTTTACTTATTATATTATATATATACTAGCAGGGTACTCGCGCGTTGCAATTACGAGTACACAGTAATAAAAGTTCATGAGAAAACAAAATAACAGTAACGATTTGATTGACTGAAAAAAAAAATTATTAGAATCTGGTATAATTCACCCGTTCTCCCCGGTTCTGATGGGTTCAAAACCATTTGAACGAACAACTTGGCATACAAATTGCATAAAATATTTCGGTGTTTTATTGGTTTGTACAATATGTATAAGAACATGGTATATTTTAATTTTAAGATTTAATATTAATTAGTGTATTTACTTCGTGCTTTAATGTGTATTGATTATATTTTTAGCATTTAAAAGACATTTAATGGATAAAATGTTTGTGAGTAATGCATTTACAGATTGTACCATATGCTTTAAGATTGGTATTACTTAAAATTAAATGAAAAAAGAGATACCAAATGCTTTACATGTAGTAATGCATACAAAAACATTTAATTTTTTATATTTAAAAGACATTTAATGGATAAAATGTTTATGAGTAATGCATTTATAGATTGTACCATATGCTTTAAAAGTGGTATTACTTAAACTTAAATAAAGAGAAAGATACCAAAATACTTACATATATATATATATACTAGTTTCAAGGCCCGCTCGATGAGCGGCTAGCTTTAAGATTTTTTTAAAATGTAGAATTTAGTAATAAAATGTAAAAATAAATAACATTAAATTATTAAATATTACAAACAAAAAGGATCAAAATGTCATTGCATAATTCTAAAAGAAAAGTAAATAAGTTTGATAGTTTGTAAATAAGGAAAAACCTAACAAAATAAGAGTAAAATTATAATTAATGAAAGTCTTTTAAAAGTAGTAACATGCTTGATAAAATAATTGTGAGCAGCTTTGTGAGCAGGCTAGCTAAAAAAAATGGTTTAACATAACAAATGAAGACACTGGATGGGTCTTATAAGAAAATAATAGAATGTTGAAAAAGTGAAGAAAAAAAATGGGAGAAGAATTTTGATGTTATATCAACCATTATGTGAAAACAATTAATCAAACTTTTAACCCCTAATTTGTTATTTATATGCATACAAAATTTATTTTTTCGTTCTACATGAAATGTGAAACTTAATATATAATATTATTTATGCCTAAAGCTTGTATCAAGGAAGTCGATATAAAAAAAACAACACTCTATGAAAAGAACTACTATAGTTAATTAATATAGTTACGTATTCTCTTAACGACATAACCAATTATTTGACAGAAAACTTACACGAATTTATTAGTACTGGAGGATTGAAGATAAAAATGCTTTACAAATACATTGCTATTAATATTAACATAACAATCAAACAACTTCTTATGACAGCATTGTTTTACAATACATATTTCTTTTGATAAAAACATATTCCAACCATGACATACGTAAATATGGTGAGCGTAACCTTGAAATCCCATGGTTTATTGAAGATCATCCAACCTTCTCAACATAACGGTCTCACAATTTTCTACATATTTCCCTCATAAAAACACCATCCTCCCCCCCCCCCCCCCCCCCCCCCTAATAACTAGGTTCTACTCAGTTAAAAATATCGTTGTTCCAATCTCTTCGAATTGAAAAATGGTAAACGTGTGTGACTCAGTCGTCTTTTGGTGGAAAACAAATATAATGTTCGTTGTAGTAAAGTAAATGTGCAAGACGTTAAAGTAAATGACGGTTAATTAAAACTAAAACTAATTAAAACATAAATGGTGCAATATTAAAACTTTAAAAGTAAATAAATTTAATGACAAAATTAAAGCTCGACAAAAAGTAAATTTGACAATAAAATAAAAATGCAAACTTGAAATTTAAAACAGAGATTTCGGGAAGCGTGCAATTTTTGGTAATTAAAATAAAATAATACTAAGTAAATTGGCGGGAAAAAATTAAATTTGAAATAAAAATAAAAACAGGAAATAAAGTCAAACAAAGGTCAGATCGCAGTTACGATCGCAACCGGCGATCGTACTCTGGATCGTACTCAAGCGATCGTACTCCACCACGATCGCAACAAGTGGATCGCAGTGGACTATCGTGACCAAGTGATCGCACCCACAATCGAAGCCTTGGATCGTAGTGAACGATCGGACTCCAGATCGTAGCCACAGATCGCAACCACGATCGTAACAAGTCGATCGTAGCTTAGATCGTGGTGAGTGATCTTAGTCTTGATCGTAGTAATGGATCGCAAGTAGAAACCCTAAGGGTTTATGCGATCACACTTACTCGATCGGATTGGGTAAATAGCTGCTACGATGGAATCCAATAAGCAAATAATCAAATACTAAATAAGCACTTAGACAATAAGCAAATAACAAAAACTAGATCAAAGCAATAATAAGACAAACAAAATAAGCTAAAAATTTAAAGACTTTCAAGACACGAAATAAGCAAACTTTTTAAGCAAACTTTAAAAAGATAAAACTTTTAAGAAAACTATAAAACTAATAAGCTAAATACAAAATAAGCCAATAAGATTATCAAGCTTATAGCTTAATTCGTATAAAAGCCTAGATAGAAATAAAAAGATAAACTTTTTGTAGAAACTAGAAGGGGGGGTTGAATAGTTTCTAGTTAGTTTTCAAAACATTTCGGCTTAATCCACTGTGCGCGGTTCCTTATGTGTACCCGCGGTTCCTTATCAATAAGGAACCGCCGGTCCATTTATGGAACCGCCGACAGTGGACGAAACTGTTTATTACATGTTTAAACTTTGACAATCCTTTGTATCAAATTCTCGATCAAGCTTGACTAGATATGAGATGTGTTTGGTTGAAAGATAAATACTACAAGTAAGTAAACACACAAACACATCAAATCAAGAGTACATCAAGCAATAGTCTAAACACTAAGCACACACGTACTAAGCATAAGCTTTTCCGCAACTAGGATGCTTAGACTAAGTGATGTACACTTGACCATAATCTAAACACGAAGCACACACGTACTAAGCCATAGCTTTTCCGCAACTTAGATGTTTAGATTATGAGATGCACACAACACACAACACAAGTATGCAACTATAAATACATCTATAATAGTAAAGACATAAATGTAAAGGAAAGTACCGACACGATGATTTATAGTGGTTCGGTCACGAAGCTCCTCTTCGCCCTACTCCACTCCTCGAGTACACCTTACTCGAGAGTTACTTCACTAGTCAACAAACTCCTTAAGGTGGAGAAACCATACACAACGTCGCTTATCCAATTTCCGACTCTAAGCTAAAAGTCGAGTCCTAATCTTAGGTAGGACCAATCTACACAACGTCGCCCACTTCACCTTTAACGACACAAGGCTAGATGTCGAGTTCTAATCGAAAGCTAGAACCAATCTTCACGACTCTTCACTTTGAAGCTAAGTGAGAACTTCACGCAACACAACTACTAATCACTTTAAAGCTAAGTGATAACTCACAAGACACAATCACATCAATTTATAGTTTAGTGAGAACTACCTAGACACAACCACATCACTTTAGAGTTTAGTGAGAACTACCAAGACACAACCTAATCTACCCACTAGTTATGTTTTATGGCCCAACATAACAAACCTTGTGTTTTATGGCCTAAACACATAAACCATATAGATCTAAGCACACAACACTTAGATCTATAACTCTAACACTATATCCAAGTACTAACAAGACTTGGATCTACACAACTAACACCTAATCCAAGGATACCCATCACTTGGATCTTCTACCCTTCCAAACACATCCAAGTGTACCCAACACTTGGATCTTCTGCATATACATAGTAAGAAGACTAAAAACATAACTTAGATCTATAGAAGGAAAGATCCTCATCATGTAGTGAACCCAACACATCATGGTAATGATAGTGTTATTCTCTTTGCACTTGTGAGGATGAGGAGATTGAAGATTGAATCACATCTTAAACAAGATTAATCAAAACTAACTAATCAAGGATCTAAGATGGTTTTTGAAAGAAATTGTGCAAAAAGGGTTGAAAGAAAACCTGGAAATGATCCACTATTTATAGGACAACATTGCAACGGTCAAAGACACCCGCGGTTCCTTATCTCTACCCGCGGTACCTTATCAATAAGGAACCGCGGGTTCCTTTAAGGAACCTCCGCGTCGGAGTTCGTGCAAATTTGTCCTTTAGTGGGGATATGCCATCTGGGGTAGTTTATACCCTCAAAGGATATTCCTTTGGCATATGGAATATGCCAAATTCAAATTTCCATTTTCTTTTTAATAAAACATTTTCTTAAAAATAAAGTTAATTAAAATCTTTGGTCACATTTGATTAAAATGTGAGTTTTAAGAAAATATTAATCCTTGATCACTTAGTTAGGTTAATGACATGTTTGTACATACCTGATATGAGCTTAAACTCATATCCTTTTATCAACAAATAACCCTAAAACATGAAGCAAAATACCAATTTATTTGGCAAAAACAGTGTTATGTGGTATGTTTGTGTTTTTGTGCACTTGTGTAGGTAAGAAGATACATTTTCAAGCAAACAAGGAAAAATCAAGCTCAAATGGATGAAAAAGACAAAAGAGGATCAAAAGTGACAAGACTTTGAAGAATAAGGACCTATCTTGACAAGTTATGAAAGTTGAAGGACTAAAAGTGAAATAATGTAAAAGTCAAGATTCAAGTCAAACTTGGTCAACTCTCAAGTCAACTCAGTCAAAGGACCATTTTGTACAAGTTATGGAAGATGAAGGACCAAATATGTCAAAAGAATGAAGATCCTAGCTCAAAACAACATTCTGCCAAGTACAAGGACTAGTTCTGCCAATTGTTGAAAGTAATTTGAAGCTTGATCCATGTGAAAGGGAGAGAACCAATAAGATTGCAAGAAAAGTGGGACAAGGATCACCACATAAGCCCACTAGCGCCGTTTTGCATTTAATACAAAATCTGAACAGTAAAGCGCACTTCATTTAAATCAACCAATGAGAATGCGCCACTCCATAATCCTTTTATCCAATTTTGGATATTGATCCGTGTGACCAGATGAAAGCCAATCAGAATTCAACACGTGGCGTCTTCTTCAAAAAGAAAAATTGCCAGGATCGTGATTGAGATAGAAGCCATTTCATGGGAAGATTAAAACACCAAACTTGCTTAATTTTGAGAGACGAGTTCAACGGTGCAAACCAATTAACAAGACATTCATCCAATCAAAAATACCCAATTCATTGTTCATACCTTCAAAATGCGGATTTGCAGATTTCTCCACGTGGCAAGCTGGGATTGGCCCTGACACGTCACCAACCCCAACTAACTCTCCTCTCATGTCTATAAATACCTAGTTTAGTCTTCATTTTCAGGGTAGCTTAATTTTGTAAAAAAACACCTAGTTAACTTTCCCTTTCCTTTTTCCCTCACTTTTCCCTAACTACTCAAGAGTCTGACAAACTCTTGAGTCAGTTAGTTAGTTACTACCTTTGTAACAGATTTGTAACCGTTTTTCAGCAATAAAATTCAAATTCATTTTTCCCGCCAAATTCTGTTCTTCTCATTCCAGTCAGAATCTTGCTGCATTTGGATATTGTTGATACTGTTGAGTGTTTGTTATGATCAATCATTGATCATAACTGACATTTGTGAAGTTTGTTAGCTGTTTGATCACATTTCAGCCATTGCCTAGTTCAAATGGAGTTTTCAAGCATTTTGATGGATTTCAGTTGATTGTTGATTGATTCTTGTTG
This sequence comes from Glebionis coronaria, assembly GCA_025667525.1. NCBI lineage: Eukaryota > Viridiplantae > Streptophyta > Magnoliopsida > Asterales > Asteraceae > Glebionis > Glebionis coronaria. The sequence goes on from CM046875.1 coordinate 211,977,334, forward strand.
ATTTCTAGTGATAGGTGGTGGTTATCACTAGGGCAAGAGAGCTCAGCGCTCCTCTTCTTCCCAAAGGCTATCTACAATAGGTTTTAAGATTCTTGTTTTTGTTCCACTTAACAAGTCTATTGCATGCTACTTTTCCTAGTTAAATCTGATGGCTACATGATATACTTGTTAGTAGTTGCTGTTTGATTGAATTTTGAGTGATTGTAGTTCAGTTACTGCTTACTTGTTTGCTGGTTTGAGATAATTGTAGTTTACTGCATTAGTTAAGTACTTTTTAGCCTATTAGCTCAATTTGAGTCATAGCCTTGGTAATTGTTTGCTTTTAGTTCTTATACCTTTCATTTTGTCCATTGAAGTTAGACTGCTATAGCATTTGAACCAGCTTAAGTCAGAACTTAATAAGTCTTTGTAAAATTTTGTTCATAGCAGTTAAAGGAGTGTTTGGTAATAGATCAATAATAGATTTCAAGTATTGAAAATTTGTGTTTTAGAGTTCATTTCTAGTCCTTAAGTGATAACAAGTTGTTTAAAGCCTTTTACAAGTCAATTTCAAGGTCAAACAGGCAAATGGCAATTGAAAAGTTTGGGTCAGTTTTATGCTTTTGAGACATTCAGAAACTCACCAATTTCAATGTGCTAGAACTAACTCAATTCTGGATGAAATTGGATCAAACTTGTTTCTACTTATAGCTTATATCATATAGTTTTAGAGTCTAGAAGGATTTTATACAGTTTCCATTAAGCACTTAGAAATAAGCCATAATCAGCAAAGTAGACTAAATTCAAGTTTCTGTAACTTGAAGGCTGAGATTCTGTATCTCCATATTCTATTCATAAACTTAGCATTTTTTCTTCACAAATCCCAATAAGTAGTTGAGTTACATGATATTTGAGATTTTTAGCTTTTTGAAAAAAAGCTGGTCAACGCTTGGTCAACATAAGCTCTTTTTAGCTTATTTCAGATTTAGAGCTTATTACTGGATGAAATTTGTTATGGTTTGATTTCCCATACTTTTAATCAGTTGCTTAATCAGTTTCAAGAGAAAAATCAAATTGTGGTTGACTAAATTTGGCTAGAGCTTATTTTGTGCTTATCAATAAGCACTCTTTTGCTTATTTTTGATCCTTAGCTTAATTCCTTGAACACACGTAGCTAAAATTGAATTTGGAACGTTTTGCAAGTTGTTTCATCTTATTTGGTTGAGTAATAAGCCAGAACGAGCTTATTCTTTCTTGTGTCCCGTTTTTGTTTAAATACTTTCCAAAATTGCTCTTTAGTCCTTCCATTTCTAACAGTGTTGAAAAATTGGCTAAACTTCCAAGAATTTAGGGTTTGCATAACTTTAGTCCCTGGAATTTGAAAGATTGTTTAAATTCAGTTAGTAGGTTGTTGGATTTGTTACATTTTGGCAAGTTTGTTATTGTTTTTGCATTTTTGATCCTTTTGGTTAACAGATTTACATCTTTAGTCCCTATAGTTGTTAGAATTTACATTTCAAGCATTTACATTTCATAGAATTTACAATTTCAGTCCCTTTAGTTTCAAAGTTTGCATTTTAATTTTTACTTGAATAAAAACGTGGTATTTGCAATTTGTTTTACATATACGTAGGTAATATTTTTCCATTTTGCAAGCTTTTGTTGAATTAGCAATAGATTACCAAGCAAGCTTAACAACCAAGAACAATTAAAAATCCGATATTGGTTGGACTTTCTATTGGTTAAGAATCGAGAGAAAACGAACTGCATTATATTACATTTCAAATGGCGCCGCTGTCGGTTCTTTGACTACACGAGAGACTATCGATTGACGGTTTTCATTGGCTTTTGGGACCCGTTCACTTTGTGAACGTTATTTTTACGTATCATAAATCAAAAACAAATAAAAAAATCAAAAATATAAAAATATATAAAAACTAAAAAATAACAAAACAATTCTTTTCCTAAAGAATTGACCAAAAAAAAATTAAAAAATCCAAAAAACAATCTTTTTCCTAAGAGATTGCACCCAAAAATATATATTATTGGATTCTCTCGGTTTTTATGTACATATAGTATTTTCCCTTAAAAAACTCATAAATACAAAAATATTTTCCATATATTATTATAAGTAAATACGTATACGTATAAGAACAATCAATCTACATATCTTCCATAAGTATTGCCGAGGCAATACACCGTGTTGAGGGGCGTTCCGGTCCTTGACACGTGTATCGATCAAACAAAATAAAGCAAGAATAGATAAATACTCTCAATAAGCAACAATTCGAAGAATACGAACATTTAAGTGAATAGAAAGGCGATGTGCTATAAAATGCCATCTAAGGGTCAATAGGTACTTAAGTGCTTCGCGCCACCTAACCCCCCGTTCACTTGGGAGTATTCTAAGAAGGAAGGCTTCATTGAGGGTCTTGCACCCAAAGTAGTAAATACATATATTGTTATTTTCTTGTGGATATTTAATATTGAAACTCGAAGAGGATAATCCATTTCTCTTCAAAGTCACACGAGAGCTTCTCTCTCATTCCTCGTATTGAGTTGCATGCTCACTCGCGGGCGTGCATAAATACCGATTGGTGTACAACCTCTTCCTCCGAAAAGGAAGAAAAAGAGAAAGAGTAAGACCACCACCGTCCACCAAGCCGATCACGAGAATCGTGCTTTGTCACCACCACAAGAAGCCATGGCTATTGATAATCGTACTTTGTATGAACGTATGCAATCCAACATTCATGGATATTCTAGTGCCATTAAGATTCCCGACTTTCCCGCTAACACATTTGAGCTACATACATCTATGATCAATATGGTTGCTTTATCACCTTTCTTTGGAAAACAAAATGAGGATCCCCATGCTCACCTTAAGAGATTCCTTTCACTTTGCAATACCATTAAGCATAATGGGGTTCCACATGAGGTCATTAGATTGATGTTAGTGTCATTTTCCTTAGATGGGAGTGCTAAGCATTGGTTAGACACCCAACCACCCGATAGTATCACCACATGGGACGGTTTTACCACTAAGTTTTTGAACAAATTCTTTCCTCCACAAAAGACTATGGCTTTGAGGAATTTAATTATGGGCTTTACACAAAAACCTAGTCAATCCTTTAGTGATGCTTGGGAAGAGTATAGTGAGTTCTTGAGGCGATGCCCTAACCATGGATTGGATGATGTAAACCAAATCAATACCTTCTATAATGGCCTTAAACCTCACCACCAAGATTCACTAAATGCTTCCGCGGGAGGGAGTATTCTTCTTAAAACATACCACGAGGCTTTGAACATTATTGAGACTAAGGCAATGGTTCAAACAAACAATCCATTTGAAGAAAGGGTTCATGTTATCCAAAACACTTCTCAAACTCCTTGTGACATCCAACTTCTTAAAGAGATCCTTCAACAAGTCAAACAAGGACAAGAAATGACTCATGACATGGTTCAAAATTTTAAGAGCATGACATTGAACAATTCCTCAAATAATGTGAATGCCATCACCATTTCTTGTGTTACTTGTGGAGGCCCCCACTCTTATGAACAATGTGATAAGGTGCAAGGGTATCAAGGGGAATGCTATGCTTATCAAGAGGAACATCGTGAACACTTCAAGCCTAATATCAATCCAAATAATCTTTCTTACAAATCCCAAAATTACCTTACTCCACCCGGCTTCCCACCCCAACCACCCACCCAAATTCCACAAAATCCTCCTCAAATTTTAGCAAGGAATCAAGGGCAAAGACAACCATACCAAGGAAATAATTACAAGGCACCCAATCAATTTCAACCTCAAGCTAATACCTTTTATCCACCACAACAAGGATTTAATCAACCACTTCCATTTATTCCCAATCAAGCATATGCTCCAATACCAAATCAAGCTTACCCTCAAAATCCAAATCAAGGATATGGGATGCAAGAGACTCAAGAGTATGTTGACAAGAAAATGCGTGAAATTGAGAAGAGAATGAATGACCAATTGAAACGTACAATGGAGGAACAAATCAATAGGGTTTTAGTGGCGATAACTCAAAGACCACAAGGGGCTTTACCTTCCAACACACAAACAAACCCTAGGGCCAATGTCAATGCTATTACAACAAGGAGTGGAACAACAACAAAGGATCCTTTACCTCCTAAACCTACTCTTGTTCAATCCACTTGTGCTCCTACTTGTGACAAGCCCTCTACTTCTATTCCACCTCCTCAAAATGCTCCTATTCACTCAAACACACCTTCTCAACCACCTCATACTTCTCCTTTACCTTCCACACTTCCCAATGAAGAAGCTAACAAAGACAAATCTTCCACCACAACACCTATTCCACCTACACCAAAACCTACTCTTCCATATCCTTCAAGGTTGAAAAAGGACAAGTTAAAGAACAAAGATGACATACAAGTCTCAAATTTCTTAAGGATGTTCAAGCAACTCAATATCAACATATCCTTTGCGGAAGCTCTTGCTTATATGCCAAAGTTTGCTAAGATGTTCAAGGATTTGCTCTCAAACAAAGAAAAATTGGTTGATTTGCCCAACACATCACTTAATGAAAATTGTTCTGCGGTGTTACTTAAAACCTTACCAACAAAACTTGGAGATCCGGGGCGCTTCTTGATACCTTGTAATTTTCCCGGTGTTGAAAATTGCATGGCTTTGGCGGATTTAGGGGCGAGCATAAATCTCATGCCTTTATCGGTTTGGAAACAACTATCTCTTCCCGAGCTCACTCCCACTAGGATGACTCTTGAACTAGCCAACCGAACCATAGCTCACCCCGTAGGTATAGCGGAAGATGTGTTTGTAGGTGTGGATAAGTTTACCTTTCCGGCCGACTTTGTAGTGGTCGATTATGACATGGATCCTAGAGTGCCTTTGATTGTTGGTAGCCGTTTTTGAGAACGGGTCGTACCTTGATAGATGTGGCGGAAGGAGAATTAATTATGAGAGTAGAAGATGAGAGAGTGGTGTTTAAGTTAGGCAAAGTTTGTGATAGAAAAGAGGTTAAGGAGTCTAGACCTTGTGAGACTATTAACATTGTGGATGTGCTAGATGAAGTGTGTAATGAACACTTTCATGATGCTTGTAAGAATGCTAGTGATGAGATTCCACATGTTGAAACCGTGGCCTCAATTGCTCCCTCTTTAACACCTTTTGGAGAGAGTGATTTCCTCTTGGAGGAATTTGAGTCTAACTTTCTTGGTGATGATGATTCTCCTATTAATTGGGAAGAAGATATTCTTACAATCCAAAAGTTGCTCAATGAGGACCCTATTCCTTCTCCTATTCCACAAGAGATTACCATTGAGGAACCTTCCATAGTAAAACCTTCCATAGAGAGTCCACCTCCCATTGAACTTAAGGAACTCCCATCCCACTTAGAATATGCTTTCTTAGAAGGAAAAGACCAATTACCGGTGATTATTGCTAAAGAGTTGAAAGAGGATGAGAAAGAGAAACTTATTGAAGTCCTTAAGAAACACAAGAAAGCCTTAGCATGGAAAATATCCGACATAAGGGGAATTGATCCACATTTTTGTACTCACAAAATCCTTATGGAGGATGACTATAAACCCGCCATTCAAAACCAAAGGAGAGTTAACCCAAAAATCCATGAGGTTATTAAGAAGGAAGTGATTAAACTCTTAGATGCGGGTATGATTTACCCCATTTCCGACTCTCCATGGGTTAGCCCGGTTCATTGTGTTCCAAAGAAGGGTGGAATCACCGTGGTGCCTAATGAGAACAATGAGCTTATTCCCACGAGACTTGTGACCGGTTGGAGAGTTTGCATTGATTATAGAAAACTCAATGAGGCAACTAGGAAAGACCATTTCCCGCTTCCCTTTATGGATCAAATGCTTGAACGCTTAGCGGGAAATGAGTACTATTGTTTTCTTGATGGCTTTTCGGGTTATTTTCAAATACCCATTGACCCTAAGGATCAAGAAAAGACCACATTCACTTGTCCCTACGGTACATTTGCTTACAAGCGGATGCCTTTTGGCTTATGTAATGCACCGGGGACGTTTCAAAGGTGCATGATGGCGATTTTCCATGACATGATAGAGCAAACCATGGAGGTTTTTATGGATGACTTTTCCGTATTTGGAAATTCTTTTAGCTCATGTCTCACCAATCTTGAGAGAATGCTTAAGCGTTGTGAGGAAACACGTTTGGTGCTTAATTGGGAAAAATGTCACTTTATGGTGAAAGAGGGGATTGTTTTAGGACACAAGATATCCAATAAGGGATTAGAAGTTGATCGAGCTAAAATTGATGTGATTGCTAAGCTTCCCCCACCCACCTCGGTTAAAGGTGTGAGGAGTTTCTTAGGTCATGCGGGATTTTATAGGCGCTTTATACAAGATTTCTCTAAGATAGCTAGACCGATGACTCATCTCTTGGAGAAAGAGGCTCCTTTCATTTTTGATCAAGCTTGTTTAGACTCTTTTGAGACCCTTAAGGAAAAATTAACTAAGGCTCCCGTTTTGGTTTCTCCAAATTGGGAATTACCTTTTGAGCTTATGTGTGACGCTAGTGATTATGCGGTGGGGGCCGTCTTAGGACAAAGAGTTAATAAGCATTTTCAACCTATACACTATGCGAGTAAAACCATGACCGGTGCACAACTTCATTACACTACCACGGAAAAAGAGTTGCTTGCTATAGTATATGCTTTTGAGAAGTTTAGACCATATCTTGTGCTTTCCAAGACCATAGTGTATACGGATCACTCCGCTCTCAAGTATCTTATGACAAAACAAGATGCTAAGCCTAGGCTTTTGAGATGGGTTTTGTTGCTTCAAGAGTTTAAGATAGAGATTCGTGATAAGAAAGGGGCCGAGAATTTAGCAGCGGATCATTTGAGTAGACTTGAGCATCCTTTTCAAGGAGATTTCCCACATCAAGAAATCAATGAATCCTTTCCACTAGAGGAGCTCATGTCTATCTCTTCCCAAGAGGATGCCACACCTTGGTTTGCGGATATAGCAAACTATCTTGTGGGCAATGTGCTTATTGAGGGTCTTACTTATCAACAAAAGAAAAAGTTTCTTAAGGAAGTTAAGTATTACTTTTGGGATGATCCATATCTTTTTAGGCAATGTGCGGACCAAATCATTAGACGGTGTGTAGATGGGCCCGAGGCATTTAAAATCTTAGAGGCATGTCATAAAGGACCTACGGGTGGACATTTTGGGCCTAACTACACCGCCAAGAAAGTCTTTGATTCGGGTTACTATTGGCCTTCCATTTACAAGGATGCTCAAGAGATGGTGAAATTTTGTGATGTTTGTCAAAGACAAGGAAAAATTACACAACGTGATGAGATGCCACAAAATTTTATCCAAGAGTGTGAGATATTTGATGTATGGGGAATAGATTTCATGGGACCTTTTCCATCCTCTAAGGGAAACAAGTATATACTTGTGGCGGTGGATTATGTGTCCAAGTGGGTGGAGGCTAAAGCCTTACCTACTAATGATGCTAGAGTGGTTGTAAAGTTCTTGAAACAATTGTTTGCTAGATTTGGTGTACCTCGGGCCATCATAAGTGATCGTGGTACGCACTTTTGTAATGATCAATTCACGAGAGTTATGAAGAAATATGGAGTGAATCATAGACTTTCTACCGCGTATCACCCTCAAACAAATGGTCAAACCGAGGTCACAAATCGTGGTTTAAAGAGGATTTTAGAGAGAACGGTGGGAGAGCATAGAGCTTCTTGGTCGGATAAGCTCGATGATGCTTTGTGGGCGTTTAGGACGGCTTTTAAAACACCAATTGGTTGTACTCCTTATAGGCTTGTCTATGGAAAAGCGTGCCACCTCCCATTTGAGTTAGAACATAAGGCATCTTGGGCTCTCAAGTGGGCTAACTTTGATTTAAACCAAGCCGGTTCACATAGGAAAGATCAAATCAATGAGATGGATGAGTTGAGAGCCAATGCCTATGAGAATTCTTTGCTTTACAAGGAAAAGACTAAGTTGCATGATGCTAAGATCAAGAATCGTGAGTTCAAAGTTGGAGAGCCGGTTCTCCTCTTTAACTCAAGATTGAAGCTTTTTGCGGGCAAGCTTAAGTCGAGATGGTCCGGTCCATTCACTATTGCTCAAGTGTTTCCATATGGAACTCTTGAGTTGTGCCAACCCGATGGTCCAAATTTTAAAGTGAATGGTCACCGTGTTAAACACTACTTTGGGGAGGACATTTCCGTTGAAATGGTCCAAGAGGTCCCCATTTTCCCCATGAATTAATTCATTGAGGGACGAGTCGAGCTAGAGACTCATTAACTCAAGCATCGTATAACTAGGTTTAGAGTGTTGTAGGTTAGAAATAAAGGCATAGACTTGGAGATAAGTGTAGGGGCGACCTTCTTTTGTCTTCATGCTTGTTTGTAGGGTTGCTCACTCATCTCATGCTTTGGAGCTTATGGAGGAGGCCCTTGTATCCGGTTCACTTCGTTACTTTAGTGAATTTTCATTGACACCTTGTGCTTAAACATGATTTCACTAATAGTTGTCCTTTCCTTAACTTGGGTTAAGCAAAGTCTATTCATTGTGATCAGTGTAGGGGAAGTTTTTATACTTCCATGCTCTTAAACATTGAGGACAATGTTTAGCTTAAGTGTAGGGGGGTCTTCTATCGAAGTGACCTTACCTAGAACTTGTCATTGTCTTGCATGATAACATGGAGAAAATTGAATTTTCAACATTTTTCAAATTTTTGATCTACTTTGGCCACCAAAAATATGCATTCATAATTTTTGCATCAATCATTTTTCATTTGCATAACACACTTGCATTGTATATATTTCTTCTTTTATTTTTCATCAAAAATATATAAAAAGGAAAAATATAATAAAACATGGTTTTAACAAATTTAGACTTCTTTGACATATTAGGCCCGCCATGGATATTTTGACTCAACCCGAGTTTGCTTATTTTAGCACTCTCTAGCTAGTATCCTTAACCATGTAGCCCTTCATTGGTCTATTAGGCTAAGCTTCCACCAATTTCATTCTTTGAAATTTTAAATTTGTGGAGAATGGGAAATGATAGAGTTGAAGCAAGTGTAAAAGGGCTAGATAGACTTCATTGCAATTACTTGTGGCTAATCCCTTCTCTTCTTTACCTCTATTTTCTTCGCATGTATATAATTGTTAATAAATAATCAAGTACGGTTTTAATTGGTTTGTAATCTCTTATGCATTTTTGGCTAATCATTCATGGTTGATATGAGTACGTCTTAAGATTCTAAGTTAGCACGTTTTATGTGTACTAGACTTATGTCATGCTCCATATTTAGCGGGTGTTTTTCCTTTTCTTCTTTGCAAATTTCTTGGTGAGGAATAAAGAAAAATAAGAGCGGCTTATGAAAAAAAATGAGTGGCTAGAAAAAAAAAAGAAAAAGAAAAAAAAATAATGCAAGACTCCCAAGAGGGGCAGTGTGGTGTTAATTATAGTGACTATTGAGTTCCAATATTACCTTGACGGGTTGCGGGGATTCAATAGATTGCTCCAATCCAATATTACCTTGACGGGTTGCGGGGTTGAAGATCCAAAATCTCAAAAAGATGCGGATGTAAATTATTGCGTGAGTTTTATTTTTCTTTCCTTAGCGAGTGTGTAGTTACTTATGAAAGCATGACATGAGGATTTTACACATAAGGCGAATGACTTATTACTATTAACACGGACTTATATTAATTGTGAGCGGTTTTTCAAGTAATGGATGAGAAGATTACTTAGGATTAAAACCGTGCTTCCTTATTTTTGGATTTTACACTTCTTATATTTCACACTTGAATAATGACAAATTTGCCCACAAGCAATTTGCTCAAATAATAACCGGTTCCACATTTAATTGTCATGAATAAGTTGATGCACTTTTTACTTGTGAATGCAATGATCCCATTTATAAGCTTGGTATGGGGAAAGTGAAACTTGAGGGTGATAAGTATCCATGGTATCCAAGCCCTAATCCAAGTCATTGAATTCTTTATGAGTTATTTCCATCAAAACCATTTCAAGAAAAATCAAAAAGATATAGATAGAATTGTATTTTGATTCATTGCATTATTAAAAGTCAAAGTCATGCATCATCTAGTTTAGAGTAGCATAGATGCATCTCATATGGCCAAGGTAGATTAATTATGAGGGAAATGTAAATTTTTAAGCCTTGAAATATAATATTGCATGAGGACATGACAATGCTCAAGTGTAGGGGAATTTGATATGAGCTTAAACTCATATCCTTTTATCAACAAATAACCCTAAAACATGAAGCAAAATACCAATTTATTTGGCAAAAACAGTGTTATGTGGTATGTTTGTGTTTTTATGCACTTGTGTAGGTAAGAAGATACATTTTCAAGCAAACAAGGAAAAATCAAGCTCAAATGGATGAAAAAGACAAAAGAGGATCAAAAGTGACAAGACTTTGAAGAATAAGGACCTATCTTGACAAGTTATGAAAGTTGAAGGACTAAAAGTGAAATAATGTAAAAGTCAAGATTCAAGTCAAACTTGGTCAACTCTCAAGTCAACTCAGTCAAAGGACCATTTTGTACAAGTTATGGAAGATGAAGGACCAAATATGTCAAAAGAATGAAGATCCTAGCTCAAAACAACATTCTGCCAAGTACAAGGACTAGTTCTGCCAATTGTTGAAAGTAATTTGAAGCTTGATCCATGTGAAAGGGAGAGAACCAATAAGATTGCAAGAAAAGTGGGACAAGGATCACCACATAAGCCCACTAGCGCCGTTTTGCATTTAATACAAAATCTGAACAGTAAAGCGCACTTCATTTAAATCAACCAATGAGAATGCGCCACTCCATAATCCTTTTATCCAATTTTGGATATTGATCCGTGTGACCAGATGAAAGCCAATCAGAATTCAACACGTGGCGTCTTCTTCAAAAAGAAAAATTGCCAGGATCGTGATTGAGATAGAAGCCATTTCATGGGAAGATTAAAACACCAAACTTGCTTAATTTTGAGAGACGAGTTCAACGGTGCAAACCAATTAACAAGACATCATCCAATCAAAAATACCCAATTCATTGTTCATACCTTCAAAATGCGGATTTGCAGATTTCTCCACGTGGCAAGCTGGGATTGGCCCTGACACGTCACCAACCCCAACTAACTCTCCTCTCATGTCTATAAATACCTAGTTTAGTCTTCATTTTCAGTGTAGCTTAATTTTGTAAAAAACACCTAGTTAACTTTCCCTTTCCTTTTTCCCTCACTTTTCCCTAACTACTCAAGAGTCTGACAAACTCTTGAGTCAGTTAGTTAGTTACTACCTTTGTAACAGATTTGTAACCGTTTTTCAGCAATAAAATTCAAATTCATTTTTCCCGCCAAATTCTGTTCTTCTCATTCTAGTCAGAATCTTGCTGCATTTGGATATTGTTGATACTGTTGAGTGTTTGTTATGATCAATCATTGATCATAACTGACATTTGTGAAGTTTGTTAGCTGTTTGATCACATTTCAGCCATTGCCTAGTTCAAATGGAGTTTTCAAGCATTTTGATGGATTTCAGTTGATTGTTGATTGATTCTTGTTGATTTCTAGTGATAGGTGGTGGTTATCACTAGGGCAAGAGAGCTCAGCGCTCCTCTTCTTCCCAAAGGCTATCTACAATAGGTTTTAAGATTCTTGTTTTTGTTCCACTTAACAAGTCTATTGCATGCTACTTTTCCTAGTTAAATCTGATGGCTACATGATATACTTGTTAGTAGTTGCTGTTTGATTGAATTTTGAGTGATTGTAGTTCAGTTACTGCTTACTTGTTTGCTGGTTTGAGATAATTGTAGTTTACTGCATTAGTTAAGTACTTTTTAGCCTATTAGCTCAATTTGAGTCATAGCCTTGGTAATTGTTTGCTTTTAGTTCTTATACCTTTCATTTTGTCCATTGAAGTTAGACTGCTATAGCATTTGAACCAGCTTAAGTCAGAATTTAATAAGTCTTTGTAAAATTTTGTTCATAGCAGTTAAAGGAGTGTTTGGTAATAGATCAATAATAGATTTCAAGTATTGAAAATTTGTGTTTTAGAGTTCATTTCTAGTCCTTAAGTGATAACAAGTTGTTTAAAGCCTTTTACAAGTCAATTTCAAGGTCAAACAGGCAAATGGCAATTGAAAAGTCTGGGTCAGTTTTATGCTTTTGAGACATTCAGAAACTCACCAATTTCAATGTGCTAGAACTAACTCAATTCTGGATGAAATTGGATCAAACTTGTTTCTACTTATAGCTTATATCATATAGTTTTAGAGTCTAGAAGGATTATATACAGTTTCCATTAAGCACTTAGAAATAAGCCATAATCAGCAAAGTAGACTAAATTCAAGTTTCTGTAACTTGAAGGCTGAGATTCTGTATCTCCATATTCTATTCATAAACTTAGCATTTTTTCTTCACAAATCCCAATAAGTAGTTGAGTTACATGATATTTGAGATTTTTAGCTTTTTGAAAAAAAGCTGGTCAACGCTTGGTCAACATAAGCTCTTTTTAGCTTATTTCAGATTTAGAGCTTATTACTGGATGAAATTTGTTCTGGTTTGATTTCCCATACTTTTAATCAGTTGCTTAATCAGTTTCAAGAGAAAAATCAAATTGTGGTTGACTAAATTTGGCTAGAGCTTATTTTGTGCTTATCAATAAGCACTCTTTTGCTTATTTTTGATCCTTAGCTTAATTCCTTGAACACACGTAGCTAAAATTGAATTTGGAACGTTTTGCAAGTTGTTTCATCTTATTTGGTTGAGTAATAAGCCAGAACGAGCTTATTCTTTCTTGTGTCCCGTTTTTGTTTAAATACTTTCCAAAATTGCTCTTTAGTCCTTCCATTTCTAACAGTGTTGAAAAATTGGCTAAACTTCCAAGAATTTAGGGTTTGCATAACTTTAGTCCCTGGAATTTGAAAGATTGTTTAAATTCAGTTAGTAGGTTGTTGGATTTGTTACATTTTGGCAAGTTTGTTATTGTTTTTGCATTTTTGATCCTTTTGGTTAACAGATTTACATCTTTAGTCCCTATAGTTGTTAGAATTTACATTTCAAGCATTTACATTTCATAGAATTTACAATTTCAGTCCCTTTAGTTTCAAATTTTGCATTTTAATTTTTACTTGAATAAAAACGTGGTATTTGCAATTTGTTTTACATATACGTAGGTAATATTTTTCCATTTTGCAAGCTTTTGTTGAATTAGCAATAGATTACCAAGCAAGCTTAACAACCAAGAACAATTAAAAATCCGATATTGGTTGGACTTTCTATTGGTTAAGAATCGAGAGAAAACGAACTGCATTATATTACATTTCAATACCTTGAGTGATTCATGCTGAATGCGGTCTTGGAGGTGTCAAGAGAAGTATACAAATGTATTCTTGAGTGATTACGAGTACCTTAACATTTTACATAATGTATTGCGAATTATACGTTTGTCATCAACAAAACATAAAGAGATTATATCGACAAAGCATCGTAATGTTTGCACTAACAATCTCCCCCTTTTTGATGATGACAAACAAGTAAACCGCAACACATATTAAAATGCATAAGTTACTCGTTTACACTTACTTCTCCCCCTTTTGTCGAATCATAAAGGTAGTCTTCATTTGTAGAAGAGGAGGATCGACTTCGAGAGAACATGCATCCAAAAATCTAATCATCCATAGTGGTTGTCGTTTGAGAGGCGAGAATCCAAACCATAAACCCATCATACAAAAATATTGAGCTTGCGTCATCCTAGTGAAGTCTTCAATCACCATAGATTAACCAACTCCAAGCATAATAATATGCTTATCTACGAGTGTCCAAAATGCATTACTTGTAAGATGTTCGATGAATGCAATTTGAGTGAGTCAACGATCGCAAAGGCAATGACTTGAACTCTTGCAAATGCTCCCCCTTGATATGAGCTCCCCCTTGCTTGAGGTACCAACAAAGCAAGAATAGTGACGAGCTACAAAAATGGGTTAGAATTGTCCTACAAAACAAGGTTAGTAGACAAGAGCATATATAAAAAGAGATGTCACCCAAACGGGGATGATAAACAAGTCGTTTGCACAAACAATGACAAGCAAAGAAGTGTGCATGCGATGCTATCAATCCAAAAACAAATCAAAGGAGAGGATCTTGACAAGATCAATTCACAATTGTTGGAATAGAGATAGAAAAGAAACATCCATACCAATTGTAATGATAATACGTCAAAGGGTAAAAAGCTTAGAATTTTTGGAATCACCCAAGAAAACTCAAGATTTAACCATCAACTCTCAAAAAAAAAAACAAGGAGAGGATTTTGAGGAAATCAATTCAAAATTGTTGGAGTAGAGGTAGAAAACATCCAAGAATTTGAAGATATCATCTCAAGGTGTTAAAAACTTAGAATTGATGGAATCACCCATACCAATTGTAAATTTTAACCGCAATCAACTTCAAAAAGAGGAACAAAAATATCTCAACCTAGAGACATTTTTGACCAAAAAAAATAAAGGAAAATCAAAAGCGGATAAATCGACGCTTTAAGAAAAATACGGGATATAGGACATTATAGGCAACAATGCGTATGAATGTTGACACCAAATGGTGTTTAGCATACGATAAACTACATGCTCAAAGTTTCGTAGCTCTTCTCAATCATTAAGGATGTTCAAAGAACAATTACATGATGAGGAAAGGGTAAGGTTCGACTTAACTTAGTTTAGAAAGACTATAAGAAAAAGACTCGACATAAAAGAGCATGATTAAAATGAATTGAGAGAGACTTAACAAAGAAGTTAAGGATAACTTTACGAAACGAGAGAAGAAACTCAAAAGAAGCTCAAGAAGACATGAAAGAGTTAGTACAAAATCTAACACATAATCAAGTAAGCACATACGATAATTCATGCAATGCCTAATGAAGTCTACAATAAACCAATGTAGAGAAGGTGCTCAATTAACACATATGGCATGCAAGAAACATGATTACTTAAAAAGAGAAGACTAATTAAAACATGTTAGCACGTAGCATTTAAGGACATGCATGAGTTAGACACATCTAAGAGATATTATATCGGAATTGCTTGACAAAGACAAAACCTTTATAATAAGCATGCATTCATTAACTAATCAATTAAGCATATAGCAAACGGATAAGCAAGAAGATATATAAGCAAGTAGCATACAAGCAAGTCATCTATCTAGATATCACAAATCAAGCTACATGTAATATAAATCTCCAAGAAGATTCCTAATTCTTATTAGTTTAAGAAAAGGACTCAAGATAAGAGAAAAGAAAGAAACATAATAACAACAACATTTAAGACTCAAAGAAAAATCATGTTGAAAAACATGAAAGGAAATACAAGAGAATAAAAAACAAGCCTAAAACTTAAGCATAATTCTAATCTTAGTTACACTAGAATCCTAAGATTTGCTTAAATTAGATGTCTTAGCAATAAGCAATCCACATGCTTAAATGAAAGACAAGGGTGGTGGCGGAATTTGGTGGGGTGAAAGGTGAAGTCACCAAGGGTTCAACAAAGTCACTCACAATGGGAATGCTTTGGATGGGTTGAGGTTGGGTAGTCACATCCAAGAGAGTACTTGGAGTGAAGGGTTAGCTCATTCATTCTAGATTGGAATGAAGAGGAGGTAGAACCATGAGAATGGTTGGTACCATGGGTTGAGGAAGTCTTGCATGGAGCAAGAGGTGGTGAGGGTGATGAAGAGATGAGAATGGGCACAATCTCATTCTAGGTGTGGCAAAAGGGTGAAGAGTTAAGTTTGGGTAACTTAATCTTAATTTTGAGGTGCCTCTTTGAGGAGGAGGTTTGTGACAAAGAAATGTCAAGGTTATGAAAAGGGAGAGTTAGGTATTGTGGATGTGTGAGAATGAAATCTCAAGGTTGGGGAGGTGTGAGAATGAAATCTCAAGGTTGAGGATGTGTGAGAATGAAATCTCAAGGTTGGAGTATAAGTAGAATGGTTTGATGAATTTGAGGTTCTTGTAGAAACCATGGTAGTAATGGGTGGTTTAATGGGTAAGGATGAATGGTTTTAGGTGTGAAGAACATGGCTAACAAGGAGGGTTTAAAAGGGTGAGAGGATGATCCAAACTAGTAAAGGGTTAAAAGAGGAAAGCCCAAGATATTTTGGGAGTGTTCAAAGGTTTAGAACAAAGATTCCAAAGGGTGTTGGAACAATTGGGAAGTTTCAGAAAACCCGAATAAGGAAGCATTGTACGCGGTTCCTTATCTATACCGGCGGTTCCTTATCAATAAGGATCCGCGGCCTATATATGAAACCGCCTACAGAGGCAGTGTTTTGGTGGTAAGGGAAGATTTTCCAATTCAGCAAATCCTAATGTTCTAGTCTAACTTATCATAAAGTCACGCTTAAGAGCAATAAAAACTAGAACACACACAAAGGAAAGACACATAGGTTCAATTAGCGCGTAAGAAGAAAACTAAGAAAAACCTAATGGCTACAAAAGAAAAACACTCCTAATGACATACAAAGTTCATCAAAGTAAACTATCAATAGTCATATATAGGAAGAGCCATTTAATCATTTTAGAGAATGAGTATGGGACTATCACTAGAGGTGCTCAATTAAGGCTAAACACGATCGTTTTTACGAGTTATACACCAACTCAACTTCCCACATGGAAGTAATTCAACCGTTAGGTCAAATTAAGATCCTAGTGCATAAATTCTCTAGTAGTCATTCTCAAGTTAGACAAAATGAAATTCCAACATTTGCCTAATAAAGTTTAGCAAGGATGAAACGTGCATGGCGACACAATGCATGACCTAATGAGGGTTAAGAATGCACCATTGCATATCTTGTCAAACAAGTCTAGTTAAGGTTAATTACCTTAATAGAACTTGAGGCCAATAACTTTGAAGTGTATAAACAAAGTTTACACAAACCAAAGGAACACTCTTGATTGGTCTTTCGGAAATGACACATTTATAAATTGCATAGCAATGTAAATTACTTGAGTATTTCGGATGAAACATCTAAGTTATCAAACCGACTCTATTGTGCATTATAAGTAATTATTAAACAAAAAAATGTCTAACAATTTGAACAAGTAGATTCAATATAACACCATCAACACAAGTGTGAGTTATGATCCGATGTATATTATTAATAAACCACATTCATGTCTACACTAATAAACATGTCAATTAGATTCGATAATGATACCAATCATAGTTTGAATAATGCATTGATATTTTAATCGAAATCTTTCTTGATTCTCACAACACTCTTTTAAGAGAAAATAGCTAAGATTTTCAAAGGGTGTGTCATGTTTTATAGTGAGACATTTATCTACTTGAACTAATAACACAATGATCGAGTAAGACGACCTAAATCAATAGATTTGACAAGCTCCCAAAGCTTTCAAACCTAAAAGTGTTAAAGAACATGCCGAGGTGTACAAGATGTTTATGTAACACTTGTAAACCAAAAGATGTTAATCCTATATGCAATGCACACATAATGTTACAACTAAGATGCAAGAAATCTAGCATACATCCTAATTAGGAAAAACTAGATACTAACAAATACCAAGCAAGGCACAAGAGACTAGACATATAAGCAATACTACTACAAATAGCAAGGAACACTTAATAATGTCTACATATAATAATAACACACAAGGAAACACACACAAACAATTAGCTTAACGCATAAAAGCATTCATCCATGTTTTGAGTGTTAGATACAACAAAGTATTCATAGCTTGATTTTATTTGAAAATAGTCTTTGACCCATTTAAGATTTAATTAAGTTTAAAACTTTGTAAATATATCAATTTTCAAAAATATATCATCAAGATATGTCCAACTTAATAGAAAAGAGTAAAACACAAGTTTTACGACAAACCGACGCTCAATACTTTGGACAAAGTATGGTACTTAGAAACCATCCAAATTTTAAAGTTTGAATAAAGGTTTGGAAGCATTTTTAATTGAAAGAAAATTCAATTACGTTCGAAATGACGGGTGGCACGACTTCTACGGACTTACGGTTGATTTTATATGATTTTTCAAAGTTTTCAAAAATCTGAGTCAGACTGACTGCGGTTCCTTATTGATAAGGATCCGCGGGGAACAATAAAGAACCGCGGTCAGAGAACAAAAAATGAGTTTTTGGCCAAAATCATTTGGTAACTTTTTGGAAGGACTTAGGACTCTAAAAAATCATTTTAGACACATAGAACTCGTATTTTAGAGTTAATTATGACACAAAAGATTTTTATACTTCCAAACATGAAAAGATTTAATTCAAGATATTATACAAAGTTTATTTAACACCAAAACTTGTATGAATAAAACAACAAAACACATTTCATAAGTAATCACTCTTTATGAACAATTTGATACAAAGATCGTCTCTATTTTTAAAAACCGTTTTCATTTTTAAAAACAATTTGTTTTGAAAAAGAGAGCAAAGATCGATCCAAGCTTTAAAGTACAATATACTTCAAAGATCTTGAGTAACCTCGCTCTGATACCAATTGTAGAAACTAGAAGGGGGGGTTGAATAGTTTCTAGTTAGTTTTCAAAACATTTCGGCTTAATCCACTGTGCGCGGTTCCTTATGTGTACCCGCGGTTCCTTATCAATAAGGAACCGCCGGTCCATTTATGGAACCGCCGACAGTGGACGAAACTGTTTATTACATGTTTGAACTTTGACAATCCTTTGTATCAAATTCTCGATCAATCTTGACTAGATATGAGATGTGTTTGATTGAAAGATAAATACTACAAGTAAGTAAACACACAAACACATCAAATCAAGAGTACATCAAGCAATAGTCTAAACACTAAGCACACACGTACTAAGCATAAGCTTTTCCGCAACTAGGATGTTTAGACTAAGTGATGTACACTTGACCATAATCTAAACACGAAGCACACACGTACTAAGCCATAGCTTTTCCGGAACTTAGATGTTTAGATTATGAGATGCACACAACACACAACACAAATATGCAACTATAAATACATCTATAATAGTAAAGACATAAATGTAAAGGAAAGTACCGACACGATGATTTATAGTGGTTCGGTCACGAAGCTCCTCTTCGCCCTACTCCACTCCTCGAGTACACCTTACTCGAGAGTTACTTCACTAGTCAACAAACTCCTTAAGGTGGAGAAACCATACACAACGTTGCTTATCCAATTTCCGACTCTAAGCTAAAAGTCGAGTCCTAATCTTAGGTAGGACCAATCTACAAAACGTCGCCCACTTCACCATTTAACGACACAAGGCTATATGTCGAGTTCTAATCGAAAGCTATAACCAATCTTCACGACTCTTCACTTTGAAGCTAAGTGAGAACTTCACACAACACAACTACTAACCACTTTAAAGCTAAGTGAGAACTCACAAGACACAACCACATCACTTTATAGTTTAGTGAGAACTACATAGACACAACCACATCACTTTAGAGTTTAGTGAGAACTACCAAGACACAACCTAATCTACCCACTAGTTATGTTTTATGGCCCAACATAACAAACCTTGTGTTTTATGGCCTAAACACATAAACCATATAGATCTAAGCACACAACACTTAGATCTATAACTCTAACACTATATCCAAGTACTAACAAGACTTGGATCTACACAACTAACACCTCATCCAAGGATACCCATCACTTGGATCTTCTACCCTTACAAACACATCCAAGTGTACCCAACACTTGGATCTTCTACATATACATAGTAGGAAGACTAAAAACATAACTTAGATCTATAGAAGGAAAGATCTTCATCATGTAGTGAACCCAACACATCATGGTAATGATAGTGTTCTTCTCTTTGCACTTGTGAGGATGAGGAGATTGAAGATTGAATCACATCTTAAACAAGATTAATCAAAACTAACTAATCAAGGATCTAAGATGGTTTTTGAAAGAAACTGTGCAAAAAGGGTTGAAAGAAAACCTGGAAATGATCCACTATTTATAGGACAACATTGCAACGGTCAAAAAACACCCGCGGTTCCTTATCTCTACCCGCGGTACCTTATCAATAAGGAACCGCGGGTTCCTTTAAGGAACCTCCGCGTCGGAGTCCGTGCAAATTTGTCTTTTAGTGGGGATATGCCATCTGGGGTAGTTTATACCCTCAAAGGATATTCCTTTGGCATATGGAATATGCCAAATTCAAATTTCCATTTTCTTTTTAATAAAACATTTTCTTAAAAATAAAGTTAATTAAAATCTTTTGTCACATTTGATTAAAATGTGAGTTTTAAGAAAATATTAATCCTTGATCACTTAGTTAGGTTAATGACATGTTTGTACATACCTTGAGTGATTCATGCCGAATGCGGTCTTGGAGGTGTCAAGAGAAGTATACAAATGCATTCTTGAGTGATTACGAGTACCTTAACATTTTACATAATGTATTGCGAATTATACGTTTGTCATCAACAAAACATAAAGAGATCATATCGACAAAGCATCGTAATGTTTGCACTAACACTTTTTACTCAAATAAGCAATAAGATTAAGCAAAATTAATGCTTAATCCGAATTAAGAACAAATCAAAAACAAGAAAAGTAGAATAAGATGATAATAAAAAGCTTGATTAAAGAAAAATAAAGATTAACAACAAAATTAAAAGACTTACTTGAATTAAAGGCAAGAAATTTAAGGTGCAAAACAAGGTAATTAAATTGACAATTAAGTAAATGACATGAAAATAAATGTGCAAGTAATGAAAATGGTGGAAGACTAGTTTGTCAAAATAGCCAACAACAAATGAAATGAGATGGAGTGCATCTATTTATAGGGAGAAGGGAGGTTAGCATGTGTTGGAAGCTTCCTCCTTTCTTTCTTTCTTTCTCGTCTTTTCGTCTTCTAAATTCTTCAACTTTTTCGACTTTGTCTCGGGATTAATTAAACTCGTCTTGTAATTTCTTCATTAATTTAGACTTGAGTTCTTTGGCTTTATTAAACTTTCGTCTTTAGACTTGTTCTTCGATAAATCTTCAGATAGGCCTTGGACTTCCGTTCTTTTTGCACTCTTGATCTTTTGACTTCGTATTTTGTCTTTTTCTTCGATAAAAGTACGTGAAAGCCCGTGTTTTCTTCCCTTTTCATATTTTGGTCCTAAATCAAAACAAAAACACAAACCACGCATAATTCCGACATTTACGACATAAAATACACGTTTTGGCTTGGTTATTATTATAATTAAGTGGTAAAAGGATAAGTGTTTTCACACTTATTACCCCCCTCCCCCTTTATCCTGCTCTCGATAATTTTCTACACTTATCTACATAATTTTCTACCATTACCTGCTCTAGTTTCCAACATAATGCAACACCCTAAGCGAAAGCACCATTACCTGCTCTAGTTTTTACCATAAGAACACCATCCCCCGCATTGAGAATATTTATGAACACAATCACATGTTAATCATCGTTTATCGAGCTCTTCCCTCATGGACAGCCTTGACCGCAATGCCATTGAGAGTTGATCTTCCACTACCACAATATGACCTCGTTGTCAAGTGCCAACACCCAACAAATATGAGATTAATTTTGGTTTTAAACGGGATGTTGCCAATTTCTATAAATGACTGCAACTTAAAATTAATTGATATTATGCAGCAATCACGAGTTTATTTCCATGTTACTTAAATTTTGGATACACGTACACCCACATCACAATATGAATTCGTAAGAGGTTTCCGTAGCGCGTTTCTAATGTTTGTAATCTGTAACTCCTATATAGCATCACACTATTATAAGTAAACATGATCTCTAACAAAGATATGTTAACAAAACATAATATTACTGAAATATTAGTACACCGGGAGTTACATTTGCTTTGTCTCCTAAAGAAAATTAGTAATACAACATATACATATGGACAACAACCTATTTAAGCATCTAAGACTATCCATATAAGACCTCATACTTTCCATCTCCACACACGTTTGAAAAAACAAACTACTCATGTTACTTTAAACTAAGATGTCGTTACGCAACTCATATTACTTTAAACTAATATAAAAACGTGCAATTCTTATTATATAATATATATTCAAGAAATGGTACCTTATCTGACTTGAAATTGCATCTACTAACTTGGTCCATGTTGTAGTGGCACACGCTGTAAATAAAAAACATCAAAATAAGATGCATTAGTTGGAAGAATACATAAAATGGAAAGCATCTAAATGGACACAAATTAGTTACTCATTTATAATGCGCAGGAAGAAACACACATTTGTTAAAATTAGTAACTATTTTAAAATATCACATTTTTAGTTTATGTTTGTACAAA
Organism: Glebionis coronaria; assembly: GCA_025667525.1. NCBI lineage: Eukaryota > Viridiplantae > Streptophyta > Magnoliopsida > Asterales > Asteraceae > Glebionis > Glebionis coronaria. The sequence continues at coordinate 211,999,674 of CM046875.1, forward strand.
AATGCTTCCGATGATGCTTAGGAAAAATGCTTATATTAACCCAGAATAAGAAAATGAGCACATGTTACTTCTCTATCCAAACACTAAAGCATTATGAAATAGTTAGATAATAACAAGCATGAAAACTTATATGTTTGACATTTGTATTCATCTATATGGCATATCATATCTCTTGTTAGAATAAATTGGTCATGTTATCAACTGATAATATTTATATTGGTGGTGTTTGGCCAGTCCAAAAGATGAGTATTCAAGCCCTAGCATGTAACAGAGTCTTTTAGCCAAGTTGTATTGAGTCCAAGATTTAGTTTTTAATATAATTCATATCAAATCAACATTGGAAATAATAAATGAAATTTTGATGGAATGGAGAAGTTAAATCTCTACTAAGATGAAATTAACATATCAATTATAGTTCTGTAAACATGAAGGAGTAGGAAGCTATATTCAGAAAAGAGACATATACATATGTTATCCATCCACATGTAGTGAAATGAAAATAAAAATAATAGCGTTGTTATTCTTTTAGTAAAAGAAATTAGATCGAAAAATATCATACCACCAAGGCACCAATTTCTACACTACAAACAATGTGATAACTATATTAAATCATGTAAGATTTCCTTGATATGATTTCATAAACTAAAATTTACCTATGTTCTAAGTGGACTAACCTTGCAACCGGAACCAATCGAGATAGCCAAACCACATGATATATTTTGTGATCCACCATTGCTCTACCATACATGTGTCATTGTTAGATAAATTTCATGATAAGTTAAATTGGTAGGGAAAATGTAACTCTTACTTCTTCCTTCATCATAGAGCCCAATGAATCAACATCCATTTCAATAACAATTTGTGATAAATCCATTCATACTACATAATATATATTCTTTGACATCTCTTATGTTTGGAAGACACAAAACAAAGTTACATTTCCACTATATCCAACCTCTGCTATCACAGTCTTTAAAAGCTCAAGACCTTTTTGTTTTCTTGTATGAAACCGACAGACAAGTCTAATAAATCATCCACCAAGTACATTATTTAGTCCATAGATTGTTCAAACTATATCATTAACAACAGATCCTACAATTCTTATAAAAAAACATGCATCAATAGAATTTTGAAATAATGATATGTGCATTAACAATTTTGTATTTGTTTCATGCTTGCAGTTTGGCGGTTTATCTCATCCATAATCTTGTCAACATCATCAATATATCTCCATCATCGGAAAATTTGAATAAGATATTAATCATCGAAGTAAAAAAACATCAACACATAAATTTGTTGAGCCGTTTTTTTTATCGTGATTGTGAGATTTTTTATTAGGCTTTTATGTGTCAATATTTGTTGAGCCGTTTTTGAGTTTTTCTTTATGGTTGCTGCTGAAAGTTAGGAATTTAATATCAGTCGTTGATTATTAATGAATATACAGGTGTCATTATTTATGATTTTTGGGCCAAGATCATGTTTTGCAAAACCATGCTTTATATAGGTAAGTATATATATATATATATATATATATATATATATATATATATATATATATATATATATATATATATATACATATATATATATATATATATATATATATATATATATATATATAGATGTATATATATATATATATATATATATATATATATATATATATATATATATATATATATATATATATATATATATATTGTGACAATCCGTCAATTTACGATTGATATTTTATTCTCAAATATTATTTGAAAACATTATTTTAATGTTACAATATGAACTCACTTATTTTTGGGAAGAAATTTGGATTTACGTCTTGGAGTAGCATCGACTACGTCTAAACCGGAGGATTCAACGTTACGTGCTTACGTTTACATACACTGTCTTTGGTGACAGTCCGACATTTCAGAAAATAAATTTGTCCATGAATATTATTTTGGAGTTTTAAATTTGTGTTGGTTCATAAACTCACAAATTTACGAGAAGAGATTAGGACTTACGATTTTATTTTAACGTCCTTTACGACTAAACCGGAAACCTTAGGATTACGTATTTACGTTTTCGAACTCCGTTTTTGATGAGACAATTTTTATTAGATTCGTTTTGTGACGTCGATTCATAATTTATAAAAACGTTTTTCGTAAAACGACCCGAGGGCACGCAAATCGAGGAAACTAGAATCGAGGAGTACCCGTAACTAAATGGGGATGAGACAAGTGGGACACTTGTCCCACCCCCATCAAAACCGGCCAACACAACATAACTTAACACTTGATGTGTCAAGTTTAGCTACCAAAACTTACACTTGTCCACTTTAGCTTACTAGTTAAGCTTACCATCTAACTAAACCACTAGCTACACACATACTTCCATTTGTGACATGCAAAACCACACCAAACTCTCTCTCTCTAGCTTGAATGTGCCGTCCCATATTCACCCTAAACATCCAATTTGATCAAAAATTTACCATGAATTCATATGTTATTTCTACATATGTTGAAGCCCTCTTGAAGCTCTCTTGATTGGTGGTGTTTATAACATCCAAGGAGGAGTTTTCATGGTGTCTTGGGGCTGATTTTCCACAAGGAGTATATGAAGAATGGTGGTCTTGAAGATGGTCATGGTTGTCTACAAGTTTCTCCATCAAAAACCATGTCAAAATCATAACCTACATCAACTTGGTGGTATAAAGATTGTCCTCCTCAACTTCTTGTTATTTTGATTATGTAAACATGTATTTTATTTCCTATTGTATATGTATATGATGATTATATGATGATAAAAATGTTATGTGGGGATTTGGTGTTGATAAACATGATTAAAAAGGTGAAAAACCATATGAAACAAGGTTAAAATCTTGATTAATTTACATGGCTGTATAAAACAGTAAAGAACCAAGTCATGAACTGATAAAATGATGAAGTAGGATGGATTTACAGTAAGCTATGGGTCTTGTACACATGTGAGAGTTTGCCATGCAATGGAATCAAAATAATGAGTGAGATATGATCAAAACAAGTTTAGGGTATAAATCTGAGGTTACTGTTTTAGACGATTTTTAGAAAATACTTAGAAGATGATTCAACAGTATCTATAGAAGAGTTAAATGTAGCACATATCATGTAGTTTATGTGATTAAAATTTGAGCTTCTATCTCCATATAGAACTCAAGATATGGCAGTTTTGGTGAAAGTGAAGTTAAAAATCAGATTTTGGAAATTAAAGAATAATACTATTATATAAGCACTCAAATTATAATGTATAAAATGTAAAAGTAAAACCCACTAACTTATAAAACTTATTTATATAAATATGTAAAAGGGTAAATGGATGAATAACTTATATAAATGGTAGTGAAATAATACTTATAAGTTATAAAACTATAAACTTGATTTTTACGACTTTTTCGGCTATCGCCGTAAAATTAACGTTTTTGTTAAATAAAACTTAGATGGTTGGACCCGTCTAATGTAAACTTTATAAAACTTATATACTGATATATAAACATGTATAACAAGTAAAAACCGATAAAACCCGAACTTTAGGGCATACGGACATTAACGAGCTAAGTAAACATATTGGACTAATAATTGGACTAAATAAGATATAAACTTGTAAAAAAAAGAAATTATTGGGCTTAACCCATTTGGGCCCAACATGGAAAGTACACATACTGATAAAATAAGTATAACAAGGATTAAAACAAGTTAAGGAACTTATAATAAGTTTATTGGGCATAAAACACGTAAATGGGTAAAACTAGTAAAACTAGTATAAAAGTTATCGACATATAACACTAAAATGAGTAAACGAGAATATGTAAACCCACTTGATCATCATATATATATATATAATCATCATATGTATACATAATTAATATTTTTATAAAGTCATTGGACAAACGTCTAAGACCGAGTATTATTTGTCTAGGTTTCCGTGATTGAAGCACGTACCGTACGTCCGAATTGCCGACAACCCGCCTTCCCACATCAACGTGAGTTCATAGCCTCGCACTCTTTTAAATGTTTTATAAATGCTTTATAAACCCGCGAGGGAGATAACATGTTAGTTTTTATAAAAGTTTGGACACCATTTGTCCCGATTGTTTGTTTATTGATTTTGGACCCGAATGATTGAATGACCCGATTGTATGACCCGATAAATGATTAATGGACCCGATAGATGAAATTAAATGGATTATTAAAGTTAGGTTATGTCACTCAAAGTCCCATTAGCATGAATTGTGAACTACCGGGAGTTGGTAGACGCTTATGCATTTAATAGTACTATTTGGGGACGATCACCCCAGTTCGCGCCTTGACGGTTGATCCCCGTCGTGCCACATTGATTGGTAAGCGAATTTATGTATGAGAAGATTTCCATAGCGTGACCTTTGTGACGACACGCTACTTTAGATGGGCAAATTGTGGATCGGGTTAGCTACCCGTTGTTGGTTTAGTAAGGTAACAATGTCATGCGGCTTATAATAATCCAAAACTAATGAAATACTATTAGACACTTCGAATTACGATGTATTGCCTGACTAGCAATACAGGGTCATACTATTGATATTATGTTTGTGTTTTGGTTTTCATAACCATATTCATATAACGGTTTTTATTTGGTTTTATACAACGTCATAAGACGTATTGTATGATGTTTTACGACATTGGCTCGTATAATGATTTTTAAGGCAAATGCCTATATTATGATTTTCGACAAGGATTTATATAAAATGACTTTGGCTATTTTATGGCCTATTACAAAGATTTGTATAAAACGATTTTGGCTATTTTATGGCCTATTACAAAGATTTGTATAAAACGATTTTGGCTATTTTACGGCCTATTACAATGATTTGTACGAATTGATTTTTGGTACTAATTTTATACCAAAGTTATGTTGATGGAATTTATTAAACTCTATGAATTCACTCGGCGTTATCGCTGACCTTTTCTTTTAACATGTTTTATCTCAGGTACTTGAAGGTAATTCTCGGGAAGACAACAAGAATTCATGGCCCGCACCTAAATACTTATTTTCCATTCAAATACTATGTAAAACTTTGTATGAAATATAATGACTTGGGACCTATGTAAATTGGATATTTATGAATGGAAATGCTTTATTAATAAACGACGCAAATTTTTATGCGTTGTCTATGATGTGAGTAATGTGCTATCCCGTAACACCAACTAGTCTTCCGCTGTATTGAGTTGCATAAATTTGGGGGTGTTACAGTTTGGTACCAGAGCTCTCGTTATAGAGAACGAAATATTTTTAAAACCAAAGGTTTTGAATAAAACATTTCAAAATCTTTTAACTATAAACATTTTTCTAAAAATGTCTAAAAATCTTTTGACTATAACGGTGCCGAAGAATTCCCGAGTTACCGACAAGGCCAGACTGAGAAGTGTTATTTTAATATATATAACTTGGATTATATATATATATATATTTGATGTAATTTTATTACATGATTGTTTGATGATTATTTGATATTTATACGAGGTATTTATACGACGTAGATTGTCACAAGTAACCCTAAATCCCCTAGTAAATTAATCGAAGCTATTCTCGTAGGAATTCTAGCTATCCTAGATCTAAACCAAGTTGTGGATATTTATCATCCCAACAAATGGTTGATATTCGTAGAAATGTAGATATTAGTTGATCGTGATATTGAAAAAGAATTGGCGAGATTAAATCTGATATCGATGTCATGACGATCTTTTCTTATAGAGTGGAGTTTGACAAAACGTTACCACCTAGAAAGATGTCATCTGATTCATTGTCATCCAATTCTTAAATTGAAATCGAAAGGGTGAATGTTGCACTTGAGGCTGTTATTGGAACCATTACCCAAAAGCCTCATGCCACTAATACCTTTCCGAGAAGTCTAGTTGAATGATCAAGTCATTTCATATTAATGACTCATTTGATAATTGTTGTTGTAAGAGTTAATAGGATTGGAAATTGAGTGTTGATTCATATTGAAATTGTATTGCCTTTACAAGGCCGAAGGATAAGATTGAAAGTATTGAAGACTGAGGTAGAATATTGCATTGAGTATAAATTGGTTGGAACTTGAATAAAGTAAAAATTTAACTTGTATGGAATATGAGATTGTTAATATAAGTCGTTAAGTTATTTGATTGAATTATAAGGTTTTAAATGATTGTTGATTCGTGTTAAGGGTTGTTCCTAGGCCATTGTTCAATAATGAGGATGCCCAGTGTCCAAGAAATAAATTGAAGAAATCTTCTTCTGAATTGAGACCGATGGATCTTCCGGGACATATGGAAAACCTAATGACTCTTGTAGATTAGTATTCATTGTAGTATCTTTTAAAAATCCCTAACTTAACTGAGATATCAGTTGGTAGGATGAGTTTAGTAAATTGTATGACATAGTGACACATAATGTGTTACGGTACAAATTGACTTGTTTGTGATTAATGGAAAGACTACCTTTGATTGCTAAATCCTACATGTATCGATGTTATCTATCTTTTATTGCTTCATCCTAATGTTCACATTAGTGATGCAACCATTGAACAAGTACTCATCTCGATTTGAGTTACGTTGTGGATCATTCTTCGTGAGTGCCATCAAGGTCATGAACCTCATGATTATTTGGCAAAAGTTCATTTCCTATCGTATCGTAGTTAGTTCTCGGTGAACAACTCTTCATCACTCTTTTGCAGATCACACATTATTTTTATAAAGTTAAAACGGTATCCTTTGAGAAAATTTAATTTTCATCACAATAAGGATTATTCAAAGTGAGATTTATAAGTGATTGATATCAAAATGAAGTTGTTTATGAGACGCTTTGGAAACTTAATTATTTCCATAACCAAGAAATTCTTTGAAAATTTATTTTTGACTCTCATTTAAGAATTAAGCATGAAGATGTTTTTACAAATATGATGATAAAATTTTGACGAACTGAGTATTGCATCGTTGATCTTGAAATTGTATATAGTTGCGCGCCTACATACAATTTGGAATGGACTATGCAAGACTGATTAGTAGTCACCATAAAGCTAATGAATAAACACTACATTTTTCTTGAAGATTGTGAAAGATTAAAATTTATGAGATCTGCAAGAAGTGAAAAATAGGGACATAGTGTTAGGGACACCTACATATGTGCCTAAAGCATCTATTCTTCTGAGTCGAATTTACTCATCTGTGGATATTGTCTTCATTGACAATTGATATTCCCTCTTTGTCCAATTCTCCCGTAGCGAGATTCTTAGGAGAAGTATCTGATTACCGAGTGTTGATACCCGACTGGATGTATTGACGTTCTTATCATTTCTTATGATTTGATTTCATTTGAATGACCTGGGTAACGATGCGAGGAGCTTTCGAATGCGTACTCAAATTATGAAAACATGGGATATATTCATATTCATTAAATGTTTTCGTCTATATCTGATTTGAAATTCTCTCGCGTAGAATATGCGTTGACCTTACTCTTTAGATGAAAGTAGTGTCTCCATATATCCTTGAATTTGTGAAGGATTATGAATTATTATTAGACTTTTGAGAAGTTCACATCTTATCTATGGCAATGAAACTGGAGAGTTGATAGTGCCAGTAGAATGGATTGATTGATTCTGACATGACGACATTGTCTTAATTGATGGGAACTCGAGTAGAATTCCCCTAAATGATAAGATGTTGATTATCAAAAGTGATCTAAATAATTCTTGATGGATGATTATCCTGTATTTAGACTTAAAATTATACCGTGAATGGTTGTGAACTAGTTATAGATATTATAATCTAGAAGAACTTAAAAATGAAGGTATTAAAAAGATAATTCTGTTATTTGAAACTTTAGTAAGTATTTGTTAATGACTTACCTAGACTTTCACCATTAAGGCAAGTTGAAATTGGTATTGATTATATTTCCGGTGCTGCACTTGTGGCTTGTGCACTGTGCGTCAGCACCATCTGAATTAAATGAATTACCGTACAACTGAGGAAGTTGTCGGAGAAAGATTTTATTATACCAAGCCTGTCATCCTGAAGAGCTATGGTGTTATCTTTCCTTATATTTATAGATTACTGTGACTGAGTAAATTGACAATCGAAAACGATATCCATAACTCGAAATGGAAGATTTGTTCGATCATTTACAAGGTTCTAGCGTATGTTTTGAAGATTTGATTCACGGCATGGTTATAATCAACTTCGCATCTGCGAAGAAGATTATCTATTCCAATCACTAAATCCAGAACTTGTAATGAACATTATGAGTTTCACGTGATGTCGTTTGGATTGGCTAATACACATGTAGTATTCATAAATTTGGTGAATCATGTGTGTAGGCTGTAATTTGATAAATTCATGCTCGTGATCATTAAGGACCATTTATTTGTTTGTTTTTAAGAATAAGAATGAGTTAATAATTATTTATAAACTGCCCTGAATTGGCCGAACAATGAAAACCTGAACCTTGAATAATTAACATGTGATTAAAGACTTGAATCTTTACATGATTTAACCATGTGATTAATAGATAATGGAATAATTGACGCTTCAAAAATTAAGAGCCCTTTTAAGACTTTGGATTTTACCAAAAAGAAATGGAAATATGTTTTGACAAATGTTTTAACAAAGAATTTTAAGGGATTATTCCCTTATACACAAACCATTTAACTAAACTTCTGTTTAGGGGTAAATGTTTGTGTATACCTCAAGATAACCTAAAAGGGATTGAGGAAATATTTAAACCATGACTTGAAATTTGAAACGACACTTTTTTCTTTTAACTAAGAAAATTTTGACCAAAGTATAAACAAAGGTTTTTCGAACATTTACGAAATCTTATTAAATATTTTCGATAAATCAACAAAAATTGTGTTAATTAAATTCAAATTTATTTTGAACATTTTATATAATTGGTCGAACTAAGAAATTTAAAATCTTTATGTTTACATTTCAAAAAAAAAAAAAAAAAAAAAATTTGAAAATTTATTAGTTAATTAATTATAATAATATCGACGCTTTAGACGACAGATTGAGTAAAACGGATAAAAATGATAGTAAAGACGAAACAAAAACATAGAAGATATGAAGAAATAATTTTGAATAAATACGGTTGTGATATTTATTTCATCAGGAAGGTGAACGTAAATACTGACGCATAATATAGAAATAATATCTGAGTGAACTGTGGACATGATAATTATAACATCATGAGAAATGAATATAAATACCGACGCATTATGTAGAAAAGATAAAGAATCAGTTAAGATGTATTTCTTGATAATGAAGGTACAAAATAAATTGCCGAACAATTTAGAATATAGCCAATGTTTATAAGAAGGATAATATAGATAATAAAAAGGGGTTCACGACTAATATGAACCATTAAAATTGAGAAGCCGATAACGTTAAATATTTTAAAGGTCACTTGTGGTTGCCTAACTATAAAGGATTGTGAGATATAGTTATGTTGGAATTTGTAAGTATAAGTATTCTATTTAAGTCATTTTACGACTAAATGTATCTTTGTCTGAAGAAGTTGTACTAATGGCAGATTATGAAGGCAGACATCGCCTCATACATTAGTAAATGTTTAGCTATTGCAAAGGTCATCATCTAAATTTATTCGATTTGGGTCATCATCGACAGACTGACCAAATCTGCTAATATCATTCCCGTTAATGATAAATGCAAAAGAATTATGTAAACATAGTGTGCCTGTATCGAACATCTTTATCAAGATCTTCGCTTCGCATCGAATTTCTAGAGATTTGCTCAGAAATCATTGAGAACGAACCTTGATGAGAGTACTATATACCACCCCAAATCGAAGGGACGAGGTAAAGTAATGATACAAGGTAATATAAGCGTTGTTTTATGTTTGAATGATTGACCTTTGGTAATAGACCGTATAATCGTTTTCCTTTGGAGATATTATCATTGATAATCATCATAATAGGATTGAAATCGAATCTTGTTAGGATCTAAATATTAGAGCATCTGTAAGCAGAAGTTGAGATAAAGACATCCGACATACACCCACTGTGAGTTGGACATGTCTTTTAGGTTTAAGGTTCCTATGATGGCGAACCTAACCTTGCAAAATACCCGACCCGTGAGATCTGAAATGATTGTTGAAATTAGGATTTGATTATTGACTGCCAGTAGTGGGCAAGAGGTTATGTGAATGTGAAATGTAGATCTTGAAGTGCCAAATGGGTAGCGAAGTTATGCCAAAAATTTTAACCTTGGAAAAATGAATTCATGATCCGACAAATCATGGGATATAAGTCCCCGTTGTATGGGACCATTGAAATAATGTAAAAGTTGGGATTGAAAGGCATATAAGCTGGATCTACCCTAGGACTTCCAGAACCGCGTGAATTATGTTTCGTAAATCGCACTTGATGGAATATCTATCAAGTGAAATTCTGATTATTCTTAATAGAGCTTAGATCGGCGAAAAGTTGCATTCATCAAAAACCCGTGAACATCATGGATAGAGAAAGTAAGTCAACATTAAGCCTGATCTTATTCCCGTAGTTATGTTTGATGAAACTCGCGTATTGTAACGAATTGCACTTGTGAGAAAAGACCGAATGTGGAGGAAATACCCACATGGCTTTAACTCTATAAGAAGCGAGTAGTAAGGTAAGATGATCTTTGAGGACAAAGATCCTGTTTAGGGGTAAATGCTGTGACAATCCGTCAATTTACGATTGATATTTTATTCTCAAATATTATTTGAAAACATTATTTTAATGTTACAATATGAACTCACTTATTTTTGGGAAGAAATTTGGATTTACGTCTTGGAGTAGCATCGACTACGTCTAAACCGGAGGATTCAACGTTACGTGCTTACGTTTACATACACTGTCTTTGGTGACAGTCCGACATTTCAGAAAATAAATTTGTCCATGAATATTATTTTGGAGTTTTAAATTTGTGTTGGTTCATAAACTCACAAATTTACGAGAAGAGATTAGGACTTACGATTTTATTTTAACGTCCTTTACGACTAAACCGGAAACCTTAGGATTACGTATTTATGTTTTCGAACTCCGTTTTTGATGAGACAATTTTTATTAGATTCTTTTTGTGACGTCGATTCATAATTTATAAAAACGTTTTTCGTAAAACGACCCGAGGGCACGCAAATCAAGGAAACTAGAATCGAGGAGTACCCGTAAATAAATGGGGATGAGACAAGTGGGACACTTGTCCCACCCCCATCAAAACCGGCCAACACAACATAACTTAACACTTGATGTGTCAAGTTTAGCTACCAAAACTTACACTTGTCCACTTTAGCTTACTAGTTAAGCTTACCATCTAACTAAACCACTAGCTACACACATACTTCCATTTGTGACATGCAAAACCACACCAAACTCTCTCTCTCTAGCTTGAATGTGCCGTCCCATATTCACCCTAAACATCCAATTTGATCAAAAATTTACCATGAATTCATATGTTATTTCTACATATGTTGAAGCCCTCTTGAAGCTCTCTTGATTGGTGGTGTTTATAACATCCAAGGAGGAGTTTTCATGGTGTCTTGGGGCTGATTTTCCACAAGGAGTATATGAAGAATGGTGGTCTTGAAGATGGTCATGGTTGTCTACAAGTTTCTCCATCAAAAACCATGTCAAAATCATAACCTACATCAACTTGGTGGTATAAAGATTGTCCTCCTCAACTTCTTGTTATTTTGATTATGTAAACATGTATTTTATTTCCTATTGTATATGTATATGATGATTATATGATGATAAAAATGTTATGTGGGGATTTGGTGTTGATAAACATGATTAAAAAGGTGAAAAACCATATGAAACAAGGTTAAAATCTTGATTAATTTACATGGCTGTATAAAACAGTAAAGAAACAAGTCATGAACTGATAAAATGATGAAGTAGGATGGATTTACAGTAAGCTATGGGTCTTGTACACATGTGAGAGTTGGCCATGCAATGTAATCAAAATAATGAGTGAGATATGATCAAAACAAGTTTAGGGTATAAATCTGAGGTTACTGTTTTGGACGATTTTTAGAAAATACTTAGAAGACGATTCAACAGTAGCTATAGAAGAGTTAAATGTAGCACATATCATGTAGTTTATGTGATTAAAATTTGAGCTTCTATCTCAATATAGAACTCAAGATATGGCAGTTTTGGTGAAAGTGAAGTTAAAAATCAGATTTTGGAAATTAAAGAATAATACTATTATATAAGCACTCAAATTATAATGTATAAAATGTAAAAGTAAAACCCACTAACTTATAAAACTTATTTATATAAATATGTAAAAGGGTAAATGGATGAATAACTTATATAAATGGTAGTGAAATAATACTTATAAGTTATAAAACTATAAACTTGATTTTTACGACTTTTTCGGCTATCGCCGTAAAATTAACGTTTTTGTTAAATAAAACTTAGATGGTTGGACCCGTCTAATGTAAACTTTATAAAACTTATATACTGATATATAAACATGTATAACAAGTAAAAACCGATAAAACCCGAACTTTAGGGCATACGGACATTAACGAGCTAAGTAAACATATTGGACTAATAATTGGACTAAATAAGATATAAACTTGTAAAAAAAGAAATTATTGGGCTTAACCCATTTGGGCCCAACATGGAAAGTACACATACTGATAAAATAAGTATAACAAGGATTAAAACAAGTTAAGGAACTTATAATAAGTTTATTGGGCATAAAACACGTAAATGGGTAAAACTAGTAAAACTAGTATAAAAGTTATCGACATATAACACTAAAATGAGTAAACGAGAATATGTAAACCCACTTGATCATCATATATATATATAATCATCATATGTATACATAATTAATATTTTTATAAAGTCATTGGACAAACGTCTAAGACCGAGTATTATTTGTCTAGGTTTCCGTGATTGAAGCACGTACCGTACGTTCGAATTGCCGACAACCCGCCTTCCCACATCAACGTGAGTTCATAGCCTCGCACTCTTTTAAATGTTTTATAAATGCTTTATAAACCCGCGAGGGAGATAACATGTTAGTTTTTATAAAAGTTTGGACACCATTTGTCCCGATTGTTTGTTTATTGATTTTGGACCCGAATGATTGAATGACCCGATTGTATGACCCGATAAATGATTAATGGACCCGATAGATGAAATTAAATGGATTATTAAAGTTAGGTTATGTCACTCAAAGTCCCATTAGCATGAATTGTGAACTACCGGGAGTTGGTAGACGCTTATGCATTTAATAGTACTATTTGGGGACGATCACCCCAGTTCGCGCCTTGACGGTTGATCCCCGTCGTGCCACATTGATTGGTAAGCGAATTTATGTATGAGAAGATTTCCATAGCGTGACCTTTGTGACGATACGCTACTTTAGATGGGCAAATTGTGGATCGGGTTAGCTACCCGTTGTTGGTTTAGTAAGGTAACAATGTCATGCGGCTTATAATAATCCAAAACTAATGAAATACTATTAGACGCTTCGAATTACGATGTATTGCCTGACTAGCAATACAGGGTCATACTATTGATATTATGTTTGTGTTTTGGTTTTCATAACCATATTCATATAACGGTTTTTATTTGGTTTTATACAACGTCATAAGACGTATTGTATGATGTTTTACGGCATTGGCTCGTATAATGATTTTTAAGGCAAATGCCTATATTATGATTTTCGACAAGGATTTATATAAAATGACTTTGGCTATTTTATGGCCTATTACAAAGATTTGTATAAAACAATTTTGGCTATTTTATGGCCTATTACAAAGATTTGTATAAAACGATTTTGGCTATTTTACGGCCTATTACAATGATTTGTACGAATTGATTTTTGGTACTAATTTTATACCAAAGTTATGTTGATGGAATTTATTAAACTCTATGAATTCACTCGGCGTTATCGCTGACCTTTTCTTTTAACATGTTTTATCTCAGGTACTTGAAGGTAATTCTCGGGAAGACAACAAGAATTCATGGCCCGCACCTAAATACTTATTTTCCATTCAAATACTATGTAAAACTTTGTATGAAATATAATGACTTGGGACCTATGTAAATTGGATATTTATGAATGGAAATGCTTTATTAATAAACGACGCAAATTTTTATGCGTTGTCTATGATGTGAGTAATGTGCTATCCCGTAACACCAACTAGTCTTCCGCTGTATTGAGTTGCATAAATTTGGGGGTGTTACATATATATATATATATATATATATATATATATATATATATATATATATATATATATATATATATATATATATATATATATATATATATATATATATATATATATATATATATATATATATATATATATATATATATATATATATATATATATATATATATATATATATATATCTCTACATTATATATAAGAGGAGGGATATGCATATATGTATATATATATATATATATATATATATATATATATATATATATATATATATATATATATATATATATATATATATATACACTAGTTACAAAACCCGTCCGATGGACGGGCATGACTTCATATTATCGTTTATCTTTTTTTATTTGGTAAATATTTGTTTATAACGTCTGATTAATAGGTATGACTTCTAAGTGTTCGTAAATTTTTAGTATCATTGTCCTTTAATGTATTATAAGTCGTGATAACTTTTATTTGTTGTTTAAGTTTTTTATTTACGAAATTAATTGTTCGTAAGTTTCTTGTTTCGGTAAATATTTGTTTGTATTTTTTTTAAAGATAATGTTTTTCATTTAATGTTTTCTATACTATATTTGTTTTTTAATGCATCATTAGTCTATATGACTACTATTATTTTTTTTATGTATCTAAACTTCAAGAGTTTCATGCGTAACTCCATATGCATGTTTTGTTATATATAATAATTTATTTTGTTTGTCAAAGTTCACAAAACCTAAAAGTGCGTTTAGCATGATGAAAAACATCCTGTTTTCTATAAAATGTTTTCTAGAAGACAGAAAACGCGTTCAAATCATCATTTTCTAAAAAATGCAAAATCTCTATTTTACCATTTGCACATAAAACAAAAAAAAAACATTTTTTTTTTGTTTTCTAGGTTTTCCTTTAGACAAAGAAAATTTATTTTCCCTCTTTGTTTCCTTTATAGTTTTGGAAAATAGAAAACACAAACACATATTTCTCCAACTAAACGCGTTTTTCAAATTTTTAAATGTTTTTATCGAAAATAAAATCCCTTTTCTTTTTCTACAAAAGAGAAAATAGAAAATGATGGAAAATGTTTTCCATCCAACTAAACGTACCCTAAGGTTGCCATTAATCTTAACATAACAAAATTTAAGATATTTGCTTAGTATATTAAATGTGAAAAATGTAAATAATAAAGGGGCGCTAAACATTTTTTATCAATATCTACTAAAAAGTGTCACCAAAAGCTATTTTTATCAACTCATATTAAAAAAATAAAGTTAAAAATCACTAAAATTCTAAAAACTAAGCAAATGTAGACAAAAGTAAGTAAAAATGTAAAAATTTTAATAACTTTTTTTTAATAAGCAAAAGTTATGAGTTTCTTTTACACACTATTATATTCATTGTATTTTAGTAAAAAAAATTATAATAACTTGAATAGTAGTAAATCTTATTAGTAAAGTGTAAGTTTTTCATGGAAAATACAATTACTATTCGTAATAAAGGAATAAATATCAGGTCCATTACATACTCCATTTAGCAAATTTTCATGCATTCTAACGTCGCATATAACCTTATAAACGCTACAGAACAGTTTATAAACACGATTATAAGTAAACTTCCAATTTTTGTGTTTCATGTTTGTCCTTATATCTTACAGCGTTTATTAATCTCGACAAACATACGCTTTACGAACATTAACAATTCTACAGCGCATGCTCATGATGAATTCTATATGCAGTTACCAGTAGTAGTCTTTGTGTCATTGTTAGTACCTTTACTGGAACATCCTCAAACATTTGCAGCCATCGACAACCTTCTTACATTCCTTTGGGGTTTACTCTAATGAGTTGATATCTAATAAAGTGATTGCAACAAATACAAAATACGACAAAATTACTAAACAGTTAAAATATATAAGCATAAAAATCAAGAAGTATCAATTACCAGACTCTAAGAAATATGGAAAACAGTTAGACAAAGAAATAAGAAAATTGGATATAGATCCTCACATAAGTGAAGGAATCAATTTGTTCGCCAAAAGGAGGGTTCTGCAACAACTCCATTATATCCTCGATAGTCCACTCACCCTGCAGTCCCACATAAATTCTTATGCTATGCGACATAAAGTATTTAGATTAACACAAAATTCAAATGTCACAAGGAATCCGAGTCGAGCAGGTTTGGTACAGGTTGAAATGAAATGGAAGTTGGTTTGGTTGGTCAAGGAAATCCTTCATTCATTTCCTATTCTAACAATCACATAACATCTACATCTCAGCGCTTCCTATTTGAACTACAACACAGAACATCCACATCTCAAAAAATCTTATTATGCAAAATCTTATTAAATTAAAGTGTATCAAACTTAGGTAATATAAAATAAGATATTCGTGAGTCTCTATTACTTTCTTGACCAAATGATTTTAAGACATCTGAAATAGACTCAAATATATTTAAATTTCCTTAATCACTTATATGTTTGGTAATACACCGTATGTATTAACATTAGTCTGATGTTGTTTGCGTTTTAACGTTTAATTCTGTGTTTATGTGTTGCTTATCACAAAACAGTTTTTACCAATGACAAGAAATTTCATCGTCGATGGCATTGATCACAGGTCCAGGTGTTTTCTTTATAATCTTCAAAAAACACCATGTTAGCAAAAAATATACCTCTCTCTATTGTATATACTTTATATCTTCTTAGTGTTCTGATTATAAAAAACAACCAGCAAGCAACACTCCAAAATAAGCACGCTAATTTAGCCAATATGAATTGATGTAGTAGTACCTAAATCACAGGACTATTACTTACCTATAGAAGAAGTCAAAGGAGAGCAACCTATAGTGTATAGCAAAACCGCTACCAACATATATAAGTGATGATAGGATTGAATACCAGCATCGCGGTGAGGCCAACTTCTTGATGTAGGAAACCAAAGAACAAATGTGCCTAGGTCCACAAGGGTGCCTCCAAGGACATGAAGTGAAGATTTCGCTTCTCACTTTCTCCTGGAAACCACTGACTGTCCTTAAAACCTCAAAATCCTGTAAAAACAAAAACTATGAGTAAATTTCTGATTACTTTCATTGAGTAAAACTACTGTGGTTATAGTGTTTCCCTTATACACGTTTAAAATTTATACACGTATGTAAGAACTGGTAATGTTAGTATAAAAAGGAATCATGTCCTTCTATAAACGTTAATCAAATTACATAAGCTGATAACGTAGTTTTCGGTGTTTGGGTAAAACTATTTATTTTTTTTAGATATGGAAAGTGGAAACCTTATAGATACTTTGTAAGCTCCTTCTATGCATTTTGATACAGCAGATCCACCATTTTGTTGCTAACTACCAACTTGACCCATTTGTAGATAACCATACCCACCTTCTTACTATGTACCTTCTTATTTTTACCCACTACCTAACATACCTGAACTGCTCATTTTGCTACCCATACATATTTGAGATGGTGCTAAAAATTTCATATGTCTAAGATATTTTAGTAGTCTAGCTTCTAATGGAACTTTTGTATATTTATGTTTTAATTATTCATTCAAATTCTCAACTAAAACACGAAAACAAATCTTTCTCTAGGTCAAAGTCTGACATTAAAAAGTCAACTTAAATGAAGATTTTACTTGAAAAATTGAATTACATGCATGGTCATTAAGGAGAAGAAAAACATCACACGCTTTAGCAACTTCTATCTCCATGTTAGCGCTATCTTTGGGTACATTATCACGAAAAAATACAATCCTCAATATAACAGCACATTAGCATACACTAGCGTGTCTTTTTCCAAGTGCTTGATCGGGATACTAAAGAATGGTTAGCGAAGGTTGAAAAATAAAAGGTCAATAGTCTAATGGCATTCCCTTTATGCTAAACAATATAGGGATAGCCTGGTGGATTTCATACCTATGGTTATGTGTCTCTTAAATATCTTTTAACGTGCTTCGTCAAGAAAATAGTTATAGATTGTTGAAATTATTAGGCCAGTAGTCTAGTCGGATCCTTATTACATCCATGTCGTACGTCCACACTCTGCTTAGTGGAATCTATATTGCCTATGGTGGCCTTTGACCACCGAGAAATTACTTAGTACAGAAGTGGAATAGCGTGCTATACTACTCGTGCGCCTAACTATCGGTCATCAAACAACATGGATTTTTTGCATCGTAACCTAAACTCATGTGACCAACTGTTTCAAGGCCATGACACATCACTTCTATATTTCATTTGCTGGAAAAGTATCGAACATAGATCCAAGTCAAGAAACTAATAGGCTAGTAGTCTAAAGGCATCCATAATATATTCACATAGAAGTAAAAAGATCATTCAGATGATTAATCTATTTGAACATCTTTGGTGATTCAATTATTTTATTACAGACACGTATTACCCTTAGACAACAGAAACCACCGCTGAAAATAGCACGAAAAGGATCATATCCTAAGAAACATAAATAACAATTCCAAAATGGCATGAAAAGTAATCCACAATCGTGTGTCCATATTGCATCCGTCCAAAAGCTATCACCAACAAATGATTGTGCTTTATTAATCCCCTAAAGGCGAGACTCTAAAATTTGAAACTTACACACTATTTGGTAGACTCAATTCATCTAAATTAAAACTTTAAGAATTTAAGATAACAGACCAGTAACTTCACCTTCTTTTGTTACTAGCTTTGATGTTTTTATTTGTACATTATCTATTTCCGAGGCTGTCCTATATCTAATCAAAATTTGGTCACTATGTCCGTCTCTTATAAGAATGTCTATTAGGCACGTTGCACGATGGATGATCAAGTTCTACAGAAATGGGCAAAATCCATACGCCAAGTATTATAATAGTTGTTTAGTTCTAAAAATGATAACTCTTAGCTTACGTGAATCAAATCCTGGAAGTGAGCAATTTCAAGTTGTGAAAATCAAAACAATCAATGTACGGTTATATATTTGTACCTGAGATAGAGTCCATACTATTGATTAATCGCGTTCATAGCAGCTTCTCTGAACCCTTCAATAGAGGCAAACCATTGTGTTGTTGCCTTATATATTGTAGGCTCTTTTTGTTCGTCGATCCTATGGATGTTCTCTCATACATGTAGTAAATGGCATTTAATAATACTATTCATATGACTGGCTCTCATTGGGGAAAATTAGATTAATGATGCTACTTATTTTAAGGTTCTACCATGACTATTAATGAACGTTCATCCAAGTTATCTATCAGTATTGCCATCACCAAAGATTATTTAACAAATTATACAAATGTGTTTTGTCGTAAGATCAAAATTCAAGTATATCTATTAGGGAGTACGGAAAACAATCTATCCTTTTTCATACAATTAGAATCAATATACGAACTACTAATTTCAAGGTTTAATTAATCAAAAACATATATATTAATAAAACATATGTTAATCAATACATTAATATGACTTTCATATGTACTCTACCCATTCATAACTAAAATCAATCACAAAACAAATTCATAATCAATAAAAACATCATTAGATTCAATCAAATAAAAAATAAAAATAGAAATTACCTTAGAAACTTAGAAGATGTTAATTATAAAGATGATTTTGATCATGGTGTGACAGAGGTGAAATTATTAGTGATTAACTGCTATTTTTAGACTACCCGGACCCCATCCTTGTGGTTTACGCCTGCGTAAATTAAAAGCAATCGAACATAAGCAACATTCAATCACCTTTCCTAAAGATAAGACACAAATAGATTCAAAAAAAATTAAAAAAAACTAAGAAATCAGAAGCCTGGAACATAAACAAATTTGTACCTCCAGTTGGATTTTCCTGACCAAGACACGAATAGATTCAAAACAAACAAAAAAAAATCAGAGGCCCGGAAAATAAAAAATTTGTACCTCTAGTTGGATTTTCCTGACGGAGATACAATACCGTCGTGGCTTGTGGATGTATCTAGGCATGAACGATCTTGTACTCTCCGGGCCGACTTGATGATACCTAGGCAGTTGGGACCAATCGTGAAGAAGAGTAGATACGTCACCAAGGCTATTACTTGCAAATCTACTTCGAGAGCTTCTTTCATATGATCTTTTATCAATCCCGAATTGCAGGTCTATTAGAACAAAAGATTAGAGTTAGGTATTATGTAATCAATTACGACATGAATAAAAAGTTTATAGCGCATATAGCTTCACGATAATGTCACAATATGATCTTTCATTACCTCATTATAAAACCTTTCACGAATATGATCATACATGTGAAACCACTGTCATTCTGTTCGAAGTCAATCTTCAAAGCCTAAACTAATGTACCCAGTTTTCCATGGGTTCCCTTGTAAGGAAGAGACTCATATTTTGGCCAAGATGTTTGTGATCAAAACTTTTAGCCTTCCCTAATAATGTAAGTACACTTTTAATAATGTGTTTGGCTCCTGTGAAATAATTGAATCTTAATAATGTTAAGTACACTTTTTTTCTCATGTTAACAACACATACCTGTTTGATACTAATTGTAACCTGTTTGATACATGCCTGTTTGATACATTCAAATTTTCGCCAACGAAAAGAATCACATGATAAAAAACATAAGAAAAAATACCTAAGATTAAGAGGTACAACATACCTGTTTGATTACTATGTTCGAAATAAGCAAAGAAACCAATTAAATATCAAACACCTTAAATATGTACCTTGTCTTTTGCAGTGTTTTTATAACAATTAAGGGTTAGGGTTGATTGATGAAAAAATAAGGGTTTAGCATCAAAACAATTGATGATATTAGGGATCGATCAATCTGATATTGATTTTCATGATATTAAGGTTTAGTGGATGATTGATCAAACAATCTATGAATTTGATATTGATTTTCAAGGATTAGATTTTGAGGTTTTTGTGTGGGTTTTTTCAAGGGGGTCGATTAATATTTTGAGGGTTTTGGGATTTTTCAAGGGGGTAGATTAAATATTTTGAGAATTAAATATATTGAGAGTTTTCGGGGTTTGTGAACATAGAACAAAATTTTACTTTCATGCTTAAATAGTGATGGCATGCTGAGGTGGATTAGTGACGTGGCATATCCCTCCTCTTATATATAATGTAAAGATATATATATATATTATATTATATATATATATATATATATATATATATATATATATATATATATATATATAGTATATATATATATATATATATATATATATATATACATATATATATACATATTATATATATATATATATATATATATATATATATATATAATATATATATATTATATATATATATATATATATATATATATATATATATATATATATATACTAGCGGCATAACCCGCCCAATGGGCGGGTTCGTTTCGTAAATCTTTTTGAAACGTACGTTTGTATATTAGTTATATCTGTTTCCTGTGGGACGCGTTTTTGTTATAAGAAAACTTAAAAGGAAACTGATAGTATTTGATTTATAAAGGCTTGACCCACTCAATGGACGTGTTTTGTCCGACATGAATTTAGTTGTCAAATTAATAGATTCGGAAGGTTGATTAACTTTAATATATTTCCTTTACATGAAACTGTTATTTCAAACTTTAAATTATATGTTAATTAATCAGCTAAGGGTAAGTTGTCATTGTTCTAAAGAGTAATATAGAGAAAATCATAATAAATGATTTTTTTTTTAAATTCTGTGTTTTTTTAATAATAATAATCTTGGGGTGGGGAGAGTATCTTTTTAGGATATATTATTTTGTCTAAGCGTTGGATATATTAAATTTGTTTTGCGGTCAACAATGATTGGCTCCAATGTACGTGTACGTGTATAATATTTGATGTAAATTATATTAATAGTTTGAGTGTCAAATGATTTTCATTAGTATAATTTTTATCAAATATTATATGACACAATAAAAAACATTTATGGTTAACTTGAACAGAAAGTACTAAAAAAGTGAAAGTGAACACTTCTTATGAGACGAAGGAAATAGATAATACTAAGTAGATAGATAAAAGATATAAATAGCAACACATAAAGAGAATGTTCATGAATAACAACAATCTTATAAACAACGACAATTAAATAAGAAAGTGTTTCCTTTAGATATAAATTGGTTAATTGTTAATCACGTAGTTTCGTTATTAGGAACTTATTACTGGTTTTAGATAACCAGTATTTTAAAACCAGTCTTGTTTTTTTTCTTTTTGGATCATGACGAAACTACGTGATTAACAAAACCCATTATTTTAAAATACTGGTTATCTAAAACCAGTTATAAAAAACCAGGTTTTCTAATACCGGTCTTTTCAAAACGATCTGATAGTTCGTAACTGTTTTAATAAATTGACCAATGTCGGTTTTAAATTCGATGAAAACCGGCTAAAACCAACCAATCCATTTAATACCGGTTAAAACCGAATCAATTCAGTTACAAACATGTTAAAACCCGATTAAAACCTTACCAACACATGTTTTAAACCAATCCAGTTTAAGTCAAACCAGTTTATTGACCGAGTGACTTAAACCAAACTGGTTTAAAAACTGATCTGATTTTTAGAATAAAACCGGTTTGCTATGGGAAAAGGAAAAAATGGTTCCAAACATCAAATGATAAGTATTTAACTATATTAAAAAGGTTTAATTCTTCATCTACAAGTTACTTTCGTAAAAAAATGTTTTTTTCTTTCTTGGTACATAAATTTCTATTCTAGTGTTATAGTCAAACATTTTTATTTTATTGAGTTCATTAGTTAGTTTTGCAACGAATTTAGATATTTAAGGAGGTCATTTAGTTTATGCTACTCCTGTTGGTTTCCTCTTTGTAGACGAAGGTACGTATCATTAAACCCTTATTTTTTTACTTTTTAATTTGGTCTAGATTTCATGAATCTATTTTGCCAAACATTTGACTTTTATATTTATTTTTTACTTAGAATTTTGAATCTTAGGTGTATAACAATATTTATATGTCATGTGACATTTTAAATTTGATCAGCTTGCGGCTCATGACATTTTCGATCTCTTGCGTAGCATATCCCCGCCATTGTGCTAGCTACTTACTAATGCAAGTTCTATTAACTATGAACACAATCAAATTGCATTCATGTTATCCATTATATTATACATATGATCACTGGTTCAGTGGTTCACCATTAGTATACGACATACAGAAGGAAACAAATATCAATAGTTAGTTTCCACTAGATACTTGCTTAAGTCTACAGTATATTTTATATGGCCATTTAGCCTTATATGGTTCCAATACTACC
The DNA here is from genome assembly GCA_025667525.1 of Glebionis coronaria. Lineage (NCBI taxonomy): Eukaryota > Viridiplantae > Streptophyta > Magnoliopsida > Asterales > Asteraceae > Glebionis > Glebionis coronaria. The sequence continues at coordinate 212,023,155 of CM046875.1, forward strand.
ATAACGCATCATCAATGGTTTTTTATCTTTTGGGAAAAATATTGATGCATACCGTTCTTTTTCACGGCGAAAGTACTGGCTTGTACACCTGTGCTGTTGACTCTCAACTCCCAAGTGGCAAACTCTTAGTTTGACTCTTTGCGTGGATAAACACACTGTAAATTACTAAACTCTAATGCAAATTCTCAAACAAAAGCCCTAACACGTGCACATACGCTGCTACATCATCACTGGTCAGTCACTGTTTTAGATTATTTGATGAATATTTTTGGTAGTTGGTTACCTCTAACAGGAACTGGACCAAAGTAGATATATGCAATTACCCCTTCTCTATATAACTTATGCAAAGTTTACCATCTTCAACGACATTTGAGCCATCAATAGCATAGTCAACACGTGGCTTGTAAAAAAGAATAAAATTTAACCCAATTCCACCAATTACTACAAAAATGATTTGCAGCTTCAAGAAAAATCTAAGTGATGAAATCTGAGATACTTAGAAGGTTTACTGACAGCCTGTCAAGGGCGATGGCACCGTATATCATGCACCTGTTGCTGACATAAATGTGGGACCTTTGTATATTTAGCTGCATGGGCAACCTACACCAAAGATAACATAGATAGTATTTAGAGAATTACTAAAGCACATACATAATATACACATGTGAGAAGAAAGATGTAACTAAAACTGCCAAACAAATCTTACAGTTTTTCAATCCAGTGTGTATAGAATTGTATCAGGTCCCAAAATGACGTCAAAACACACAATTAACATTGACTAAGGTAAATGAATTAAAATGCAAAAGAGAGATGAAATCTCACGTTCTAAGCAGATCATTAATAAGATCTCGCTATTTCTAAACAGAAACATCTTATTACATCCCTCCATACATGTTGTCATTCATAAGGAAATTACAC